>OX393556.1:49238382-49743382 GCA_947650365.1 Chamaelirium japonicum | reverse complement strand
CCGTTACAGTAACAGCGAGAGTTTTTTGAGCCGCTTGATTCACCGGATTGAACGGACAATAATCTCGACCGTCGGTTTTGTTTAGAAATGATGCGGAACGGTGTGCGGGATGGGTTTTAACCGTTTGATTGAATTCTGATCGAACGGACAGTTACGGCAGCGCATATTTAACCCGCAGCGCACAGCGCAACCAAACACTCCTCTCTCTCTCTCTCTCTCTCTCTATATATATATATATATATATATATATATATATATATATATATATATTGAGAAACAAGAAATGGTCATGATTTAATTGTGTCAAGAGACAAACCTTAAGAGATAAACACAGTCGTTTATTGCTGTTAGGGTGAGTGTCATTTACTTAGAAGAGAATGGCTGAGATCGAAAGGAATTAAGATGGAGGGGTGGGATTGTGAGGGAGTCATGAGAAGTGAGGCTCATCTTCTCTTTAATTCTGATCGTGACAGTAAATCACATTAACCCAAATTTAAGGAGATGAATTTAAGGGCCGAATGCAACTGACGGTTGTGAAAGGTGATGGATTTAATGGCTAGATGCAACGGATGGTTGTGATCTTGCCCAGCCCCAAATCTCCCCCCTCCGACTCTCTCCCCAAATATTCCCCCCAAAAATCCAGACTGTTATTGGGTTGTGAAAGGAGAAGGGCTGGATGCAACGACCGACTGTGTTCATGCCCAACGATCACCTCCCCAAATCAAGCCCCAAATCTCCCCCTTTCGACTCTCTCCCCAAATATCCCCCCTTAAAAATCCAGACTGTTATTGGGTTGTGAAAGGAGAAGGGCTTAAGGGCTGGATGCAATGGCCGGCTGAGATCATGCCCACAAATCACCTCCCTTCAAATGCCTTGCAATCCACGATCCTCTCTCGACATGAAAAAATCTCCCGTGATCAAGCCCAACTTGGAAAGCAGCTTGCCATCACCTCCTATCAATCGCACTCGAATTGCAGAAGAGAAAGAGAGATTGCCATCACCGTCCGCAGCTCCTCCGTCCACTAGGTACGACCCCCCTTCTCTCTCTCTCTCTCTCTCTCTCTCTCGGTTCGGTGTCACACATTCTAAGACTTCTAGTAGCATCAAATGTTAGAAGTTTTATCGAACATCCGTTGTAACCGTTAATCTGAATATAAAATTTGATGCTCCTAAAAGTTTTAGAATGTGCTGATACAGGGTATAGACTGACAGCCTATTTCGACAAAGTGGGCAGCCACCCATTTGATGCTCCTAGGAGTTTTAGAATGTGCTGATTTTTTTGCTAGCATAAGCACTTTACCTTAGATAGAACACCGTAAGGTGCTTATGCTCACAAAAAAATCAGCACATTCTAACACTTTTAGGAGCATCAAATGTTATATTTTAGATTAACGGTTGCAATAGATGTTCGATAAAATTTCTAACATTTGATTTCCCTAGGAGTTTTAGAATGTGCTAGTTTTTTGTTGGTGTTCTATCTAAGGTAATGTGCTTTTGCTCACAAAAAAAACAGCACATTCTAGAACTCCTAAGGACTTCAAATGGGTGGCTGCCCATTTCGTCGAAATAGACTGGCAACTCATTTCCTATTTTCTCTCTCTCTCTCTCTCTCTCTCTATATATATATATATATATATATATATATATATATATATATATATATATATATATATATATATATATATATATATATATATATATATATATATATATATATATATAGGGAAAGGGTTTGGTGAACTTGAGTTCACAAATAAATGATGAAACATGATTTATATTGCGCCATGTGTCCACTAAAAAGACATAAAGCAAGCAAGAGGGGATAGACATTAAGAGGGTTGAACACTGAAAAGACATAAACCAAAACGTTAAAAAGGGTTGAACACTTTCTCATGACACGTGGCAACTCCATTCGAGTTTACCATTTGAATGGTGAACTAGAGTTCAGCTTCCCGGGCTCTCTCTCTCTCTCTCTCTCTCTCTCTCTCTATATATATATATATATATATATATATATATATATATATATATATATATATATATATATATATATATATATATATATATATATATTTATGGGTCAGGATCGGATGACCCAGCAAATAACTTAGCACCCTTTGATGCACCTGGAGGTTTTAGAATGGGCTGATTTTTGATAGACATGTTGTCTATGGTATGTTGATCATCTTCACAAAAAATCAGCCCATTCTAAAACCTCTAGGAGAATCAAATGCGCTCTTCAAATCAACGGTTAAAATTGACAGTAAAAAACTGTTGATTTGTAGAGCGTATTTGATACACCTAGAGGTTTTAGAATGAACTGATTTTTTGTGAGGATGATCAACATACCATAGACAACATGCCTACAAAAAATCAGCCCAATCTAAAACTTCTAGGTGTATCAAAGGGTGCTGGGTTATTGCTGGGTCAAAATTTGCTGGGTCAGCCGATCCCGACCCTATATATATATACTAGTGATGCTTGTGCCTGTCGGCACGCAAAAGATTTTGAAGGCGGGGACAATATTTCAAGGGAAAGAATAATATTTTGAGGGTGATAAACATTTCGTGAGCAGTGACAATATTTTGAGAATGGTGACAATATTTTGTGGTGGCCCTCGGTACCTTTGAAAATGCAACGACTGCCTTCAACGGCAACACACCCCCAGGGCAATGCCCAAACTTCTCACATCCTCCATCGACTGTCACCACTACTGCCGCTAAAAAACACATCCCGCCTAAGTAGCAGCACTCCCCGGATAATGCCCAAACCTCTTGTTGCCTATATCGACTGCCACCACCAAAATCGTCGACCGTTTCCATCATTACACTTGTTCTTGTTGGCACTGCAATGGACACCTTCGGTGGGGGTGCAATCGATGACTGTGAGCATGCCATATCAAGTTGGCTGTGCCAAGATGTATGCAACCTATAGCGACGAAAATACACTCGTGACTGTGTGTAAAATATAATCAGACGACTCTCTATTTGGACTTATAGTCTCACTTAGCATCCGGTGCCAAACACCCAACAACAAAAAAATGGCACTTGGATAGACTAAAACCAAAACTGAATCATAATCGTCCGTTACACCCAACGGTAAGTTGCACTCGGGCCCAAATGGCATGTAAAAGAACGATTGTGATTTAACTTTGGTTTCAAACACGATCGTCTGTTACACCGAATCCGACCGATGAATCACACTCATCCCAAAGGGCATGCAAAAAGAACAGCTGGAATTCAGTTTTAGCTTCCAATATAATCAGACGGTTCTCTATTCTTCCATCAACGGTCCAGATGCGTCACCAAACATCCAGAGTAAAAACACCTAACATCATAAAATTGATACAAAAACACCCAACAACAAAAATATGGTACATGATAAGTTAAAGCCAAAACTTAATCACATCGGTTTGTTACACCCAGCCCATGCAATGAGTAGCACTCAGCCCAAATGACATCTAAAATAATGTCTGTGATTTTGTTTTGGCTTCAAACACAACTATCTGTTATACTAAACCCGATTGATGAACCGCACTTAGTCCTAAATGGCATGCAAAAAGAACGGATGGATGATTATATTTTTGGTATAAAAATAAAGCTTAACGGATGTAAGTTAAAGGAGGGGGTGAACATGCAGACGGAGCATAATACAGGGGTAAAGTTGTCCAAAAAAAGTACTCACTTGAATGCAATCTGTATCACAATATATTGAGTTCAGCATAAAATTATGGATTTTAAAACCAAACCACTGTTGTACAAAATTTATGCTCTAAGGTAATGGAGCTGATGAATAAAGCATAAAAAAACTCCCCATTTAACACATCAAACTAACAACAGGTTCGAAAAAGAAAACACATGAACATAAATTCATATTTTCTTGATGCTCAAAAGAACATGTTATCAAACCAACCAGACCATACACAAACACATGCCGAGCTTTAACTATCATCCACACAAAGCATAAGCGTCAACACCTCCCACAAAATCTACTCTGGAAGTATCTGTTCATTATCGGCATCTCTCTCTTCCTGTACCTTCGGCTACGATGGAGTCGGGCCGGCCCTAGGAGCCTGCTTCTTTTATATCCCGCTCACAATGTCGTCGATCCTTAGCAGCACGCAGGTGGCCTCGATGACCATCTTGAATGTTCGCGCCTTTCCGTTGTAGGAGCACCCTTTTTTTTTTTCTTTTGACAAAGTTATTTCAGCAAAACAACACAAGTTATGAAGTATAACCTCTAAATTATGAACATAGGGTTAAGCATCGTAATTTAGATGGAGCACCTTTTTTTCTTTTGACAAAGTTGCCCTCTTTTGTTTAGCTCAAAGATATTTAACCTCCCTATAGTTAAAAAACTACATTTTGCCCTCCTTCAATTCAGTTTTGATTAGATAACATTACCAAATGAGGAAATTAAGTAGTTGACAAAAGGAGGTATTGTGCTAACATTTAAAACTTTAGTGAGCGATTTGGATCAACATAAAATACAGGGGGGTTAAATACAAAGTAACCCCCCTGTATTTTCACACACACACACACACACATACACACAAAATATGACCAATACCTGATCCACGGTAATCTCGCCGGTAATGATAATATTTTGAGTAGGGATGGCAACGGTGCGGTTTTGGGCAAAACCGAAACCGCACCGCAACACCGAACCGCTACACCGAAACCGCACCACACTGCGACGGTGTACCGTATGTAAAACCGAAACCACATCGTGACAATTAGGAGACGTGATGTGCGTGAAGAAGGCACAAACAATAGCGATTTACATATAATTGGTGACAGTGGTAAGTTAATGCACAGAACTCGAATACGAATTAAGGACAAACTAAATTCATTGTATAGATTCGAAAATTAGCATATAAAATTAATAAAAGTGAATACATAACATGAGGCTACAACAAAATCATATCAAAATGCTGCATACATATGATCAGAAGAAAAAAAATGAGACAACAATTGCGATCACTTATGGTTATCTGCTCTAATTTCCGGCAGGGTTGTCAAGCAACATAAATTCCATGATAATGTTGACTATGCTGATTTATAATCCACAATGAAGCAGAATCTAGTGATAAAGAATATGTTCAAAAATCAGTAGCTTTCTTCATAAAACTTGTGCTGAGATGAAGTGAAACTGCAATGCACAGTAACTATCTTCATTGCTTCACCAGGGACTCACACCAAAATCCTTAAGACTTAAATCAACATTCAGACAATTATTGCCTACTTCTTTCTATAGTATCCAGGCAATTAAAGCCATGAATGAACATAAAATGAGTGACCTTCCTACTACAGTCCATGAGAGTATAGCTCTAATGTAATAGGCAAGATTTGAGACCTTGCCCAATAAATGTTTTCACCCATGCAAGATTGAGACCTTGCCCAATAAATGTTTTCACCCATATATTAGAAATAAGACTACTGATTGCTGGATAAGAAGTAATAACTCTCTGTTTCTCAATGACATCAAGTTTTGCCCCTACATGATTTTTTTTTTCAACATAGAAGGGGAGCTAGCGGCTACGGGCTACAATTGCCTTAAAACTGAAAAAAAAAAAAAAAAAAAACAACAACAGAGAGGGAGCGAGGGTGGCATACCTGACTATCTCATTTGCCAATTTTATCTACATGAAAAAAGAATAAAAAAATTAAACATAGAAGCGGCTGCGATTGCCAAGAAAACTGAAAATAAAAAAAATCAAGAGAGTGAGGGAGACGGGATGCGGGCCGCGACTGCCTCAAAAAAACTGAAAGAAAAAAAAACATCGAGAGAGAGGGAGAGGCCCATTAATTGCGAGCTGCGACTGGCCCAAGCAATGTGATTGACTGATCATCCTGGTGATTGAGATTTGGCCCATTAATTGCTTCCATTGTTCGGAAATTCTGCATAAAAAAAGCTTTCAACTCAGCAAAAAGATTACCTTAGATCATTTCTCTAACTAAATTATGAATCACAACTCGAAAGAACCGATCTTGAATCACATGTGGCCCAAGCAATTCGATTGACTGATCATCACGGTGATTGAGATTTGGCCCATTAATTGTCAAACTCTAGAGTTCAAACGAACAGTTAAATAAATCTTATTTCTTTCATCGAAATCTGTTACCAACAATTGGTTCACATCCCATCTTGAGTTGCCCCTCAATCCAACATGATGCTGAGGCCTAGTTTATGCATCTTTGCTTGCAAAACTTTTATTTTTTATATTAGGAGAAAGACCAAATAATCTGATAATCATTACTTTGATTAGACAAAATAGTCCTAATTATAAAATATACAATAAAAATTTAGTGGGCAATAATCTAGTTTTAGTTGCAGCAATTGTAAAGCAACAAACAATCCTTATTGTTTTCACTACAGCACATATAAATTGCAAAGCAACAGATTACCTGTAAGTTGACTTGAATCTTGCTGTCCCCCCACACCCTCTTCCCCTCGTCAACTGAGTTCGCTCCCTCCCTCCTCTGCTTTGCAAAAAAAAAACAGAGATCAGAGAGAGGAGAGAGAGAGAGAGAGAGAGAGAGAGAGAGAGAGAGAGAGAGAGAGAGAGAGAGAGAGACCGAGGGGGTGTGGGTGTTGGTCGTAGCCGGCGGAGGCGTAGGACGAAGGGCCGATCGATTCCCCCATCGACCTGGATCTCGACGTCCCCCCCACACCCTCTTCCCCTCCTCCACCGAGTCTGCTCCCCTCCCTCCTCTGCTCGGTGAAAAGCGAAAAAAAAAACTACGATGAGAGAGAGAGAAAGATGTGTGGGTGTTGGTCGCAGCCGGCGAAGTCGGAGTCGGGGGCGTAGGAGGAAGGGCGCGATCCAGCTCGGTAGAGACGAAGGCGAAGAAGGCCTCCTGAAGCGGTCAGACGGAGGCGGAGGGGCGCTATCTCAGCCCGGCAGAGGCGAAGGAGGCTACCTGAAGCGGTCGGACGAAGACGGAGGTGGAGGCGGAGGAGGACTCCTGAAGCATCCTCGCCTTCATCACCGACCACGATCTGGCAACACATATATGCAGTCGACCCCAGACTCCCTGACCTTGATCCACAGGTGGGAGGTTCGGCCGATAGAGATCGGAGGGAGAGAGAGAGAGAGAGGGCGAAAGAGAGAGAAAGAAAGTGGCTCGCACTTAGAGAGAGAGAAAGAGAGGCTCGAGAGAGAAAGAGAGAAAACAGGCCGGGCTGAGACTGTGGGGGATCGAGAAAGAGAGGGATGGAGTGGGGGGAAGGGTTAGGGTTCGGCTAAAGAGGAATACGGGACTCACTTCGGTGAAACGAACGGTAAGATCTAGGGAGGTTACCAAATTAAGAGAGGAGACGGCAGGATTTGGGGATCAGATTGAATTCACCTTTCATTTTTAACCCAACTCTGACGGGCCCGGACGGGTATCATCACCTTTCAATTTTAACCCACCGTAGTATAATCACAGTTATCCATTGAATCTAGTTCGGATGAACATGATCACCTTCCATTTTTGGAGGGCTGGTCGGATCAATCACAGCTGTTAATCTCTCCCAAATGAATGCACTCACCCTAACAGCAATGAACGACTGTGTTTGTCTCTTACAGTTTGTCTCTCGACTCAATTAAATGTTTGTTCCCCCCCCCCCCCCCCCCACAAAACCCTAAAATATTATATATATATATATATATATATATATATATATATATATAGAGAGAGAGAGAGAGAGAGAGAGAGAGAGAGAGGAATGTTACAGTGAGCTATGATCTACGGGTGGAGAAAATGAGCTGCCCTCATTTTGATCCCCCTAGGAGTTTTGGAATTTGATGAAATTTGGTGAGGGTGTTATCTAGGATAAGATGATCATCCTTACCAATTTTCATCAAATTTCAAACCTTCTAAGGTTATCATATGGTAGAAGCAAAATTAAAGGTGGCTGCGGACGGTAGATAATGCTTCTACCATTTGATGACCCTAGAAGTTTTGGAATTTGATAAAAATTGGTGAGGATGATCATCTTATCCTAGATAACACCCTCACCAAATTTCATCAAATTTCAAAACTCCTAGGGGGATCAAAATGAGGGTAGCTCATTTTCTCCACCCGTAGCTCACAGCTCACTGTAACATTCCTCTCTCTCTCTCTCTCTCTATATATATATATATATATATATATATATATATATATATATATATATATATATATATATAGAGAGAGAGAGAGAGAGAGAGGAGTGTTTGGTTGTGCTGTGCGCTGCGGGTTAAATATGCGCTGCCGTAACTGTCCGTTCGATCAGAATTCAATCAAACGGTTAAAACCCATCCCGCACATCGTTCCGCATCATTTCTAAACAAAACCGACGGTCGAGATTACTGTCCGTTCGATCCGGTGAATCAAACGGCTCAAAAAACTCTCGCTGTTACTGTAGCGGCTACAGTAACAATGAGTTTGATCTACAGTAACAGCGAGTTTGATTTTGGGCCGTTGGATTCCTATCGATCCAACGGTTGGAAATTTGGTTTGGGTCTTTCGTTTTGCATCCGTTGGATCGATAGAAATCTAACGGCTCAAAACAATTTCGCTGTTACTGTAGCAGCTACAGTAACAACGATTTTATTTTGGGCCGTTGGATTCCCATCGATCCAACGGATGGAATTTTGGTTTGGGTCTTTTGATTTCCATCCGTTGTATCGATGGGAATCCAACGGCCCAAAATCAAACTCGCTGTTACTGTAGCCGCTACAGTAACAACAAGAGTTTTTTGAGCTGCTTGATTCACTGGATCGAACGGACAGTAATCTCGATCGTCGGTTTTGTTTAAAAATGATGCGGAACGGTGTGCGGGATGGGTTTTAACCATTTGATTGAATTCTGATCGAACGCACAGTTACGGCAGCACATATTTAACCCGCAGCGCACAGCGCAACCAAACACTCCTCTCTCTCTCTCTCTCTCTCTCTCTATATATATATATATATATATATATATATATATATATATATATATATATATATATATATATATATATATATATATGGGGGCGGGGAGCCTGCATCCGAGGTGCAGCAACGACGTTGCACCTCTCGCTTGTTTACCAACCTAGAAGTTTTGGAATTTTATGAAATTTGGTGAGGGTGTTGTCTAGGGTAAGATATCATCCTCACTAATTTTCATCAAATTCCAAAACTTCTAGGGGGGTCAAATGGTCGAAGCAAAATCTGCAGATTTTAACGGTGACTGCGGACGGCTGATTTTGCTTCGACCATTTGACCCCCTATAAGTTTTGGAATTTGATGAAAATTGGTGACGATGATCATCTTACCCTAGACAACACCCTCACCAAATTTCATCAAATTCCAAAACTTTTAGGATGGTAAAACTATGCCTCCAGCAACGACGCTGCACCTCAGGTTCAGCATCCATTTTCCATATATATATATATATATATATATATATATATATATATATATATATATATATATATATATATATATATATATATATATATATATATATATATATATATATATATATATATATATATATATATATATATATATATATATATATATATATATATATATATATATATATATATATATATATATATATATATATATATATATATATATATAGGGGTATACTAAAATGCGGCATGCGGTGCGTGCGGCATCTCACCGCAGCCGTCTGATGCACGCGCTGTGTGCATACGATGCATGCAGCAGTGCATCAGACTGCTGCGGTGCGATGCCGCACGCACCGCATGCCGCATTCTAGCACTTCCCTATATATATATATATATATATATATATATATATATATATATATATATATATATATATATATATATATATATATATATATATATATATATATATACATGCCGCATTCTAGCACTTCCCTATATATATATATATATATATATATATATATATATATATATATATATATATATATATATATATATATATATATATATATATATATATAGGGGAGGGATACTCTTACTCATAGCCTCTTACTCATATAGTTACCTATGATCTGGGCCGTCCATTAGATCCCGATGTACGGTTCGGATTAGATGAGGAGTTAAAGCAATGGTGTCCGCATTAAATGTGGGCTTTTAATACGATCTTTTAATACGGGCATGTAATACGGACATCATTGCTTTAACTCCCCATCTAATCCGAATCGTACGTCGGGATCTAATGGACGGCCCGGATCAAAGGTAACTCTATGAGTAAGAGGCCATGAGTAAGAGTATCCCTCCCCATATATATATATATATATATATATATATATATATATATATATATATATATATATATATATATATATATATATATATATATATATATATATATATATATATATATATATATATATATATATATATATATATATATATATATATATATATATATATATATATATATATATATATATATATATATATATATATATATATATATATATATATATATATGGGACGGGGAGCCTGGACCTCAGGTGCAGCGTCAACGCTGCACTCGGCTCGGCATGGATACCACCTGTCGCAAAAAAAACCCGAAATCGGATCTGATCGGACGGATTAAAGCCGCACAAAACCTCAGCCGCCCGATCTCCTCGATCCAACGGATCGGATTCCATCAGACCGGATCGGGCAGCTGTTACTGTGGCGGCCATAGTAACAGCGGGAGTCTGGATGAATCCGATCCGTTGGATCGAAGAGATCGGGCGGCTGAAATTTTTTTTGCGGTTACTATAGTTGCTATAGTAACCTCGATAATGCTCTCAGCCGTTCGATCGCATAGATCCAACAGATCAGATTCATTTGGAATTCAATTGGCTGTTCGGGTGAATATGATCCATTGGATCCATGTGATCGGACGGCTGAAAGCATTATCGCGGTTGCTGTAGCGGCTATAGTAACCACGAAATTTTTTTTAGCCGTCCGATCTCCTCGATCCAACGGATCGGATTCATCTGGACCACCGTTATCCCGTTGTTACTGTGGCCGCCACGGTAACAGCTGCCCGATTCGGTCCGGGGGAATTCGATCCGTTGGATCGTGGAGATCGGGCGGTTGAGGTTTTGTGCGGATTTAATCCGTCCGATCCGATCCGATTTCCAAATTTTTTACGACAGGTGGCATCCATGCCGAGCATGGTGCAGCATTGACGCTGCACTTGAGGTCCAGGCTCCCCGTCCCCTATATATATATAGACAACATGCCTACAAAAAATCAGCCCAATCTAAAACCTCTAGATGCACCAAAGGGTGCTGGGTTATTTTTGGGTCAAAATTTATTGGGTCATCCGATCCCGACCCGATATATATATCTAGACGCACGTACCGCATGCCGCAGCATAGCATGCCCCTATATATATATATATATATATATATATATATATATATATATATATAGAGGGATGATTGGTTGCGCTGTGCGCTGCCGCCGGGTGAAATGCGCTGCGGATTCCCCACCGTCCGATCGGTTTGAATCGGACGGTAGCCCCCCTTTCCGTCCGGTTAAAGTTTTAACCGTTTCTGGCCGTCCGATTGGTGTGAATCGGACGGCACATATCCTTTCCGCCCCGGTTAAAACCTTTAGCCGTTCGATCGAATGATCGAACGGATGAGATCCGTGACATCTCATCCGAATAAGACAAAAAAAAATGATTGCGTTGACCCGGTATTTTGTCCTATTCGGATGAGATGTCACAGCTCTCATCCGTTCGATCATTCGATCGAACGGTTAAAGGTTTTAACCGGACGGGAAGGCTTTGTGCCGTCCGATTCATACCGATCGGACGGTCAGAATTTCGCAGGACCAATTCAACGGGTCAACGCAATCATTTGTTTTTGTCTTATTTGGATGAGATGTCACGGATCTCATCCGTTCGATCATTCGATCGAACGGTTAAAGGTTTTAACCGGGGCGGAAAGGATATGTGCCGTCCGATTCACACCAATCGGACGGCCGGGAACGGTTAAAACTTTAACCGGACGGAAAGGGGGGCTGCCGTCCGATTCAAACCGATCGGACGGTGGGGAATCCGCAGCGCATTTCACCCGGCGGCAGCGCACAGCGCAACCAATCATCCCTCTATATATATATATATATATATATATATATATATATATATAGGGGAATGATAGGTTGCGCTGTGCGCTGTGAGGGAAAGTGCGCTGCGTCCTGAGAGCCGTCCGATCGGATTTCATCCAACGGCTACAAACAGCTGAAGACTCTCGGTCGCCCCTCTGTATCGTCCTTTCGGTCGCCCCTCTGTATCGAAGACTGAGATCTCCCGCGCGCTCCAGATCTGTCCCGCGCGAAACAGCTCCGGCGTCTCCCCCACGCGATCCAGATCTGGAGTCTCCACCGTTCCACCGGCCGGCGACCTGAATCTCGACTCCCACGCGCGATCCCGATCTGGCGTCTCCCCCGTTCCCCCGGCCGTGACTCTACTGAGATCTCCCGCGCGCTGCAGATCTGTCCCGCGCGAAACAGCTCCGGCGACTCCCCCGCGCGATCCAGATCTGGCGTCTCCACCGTTCCCCCGGCCGGCGACCTGACTCTCGACTCCCACGCGCGATCCAGATCTGGCGTCTCCCCCGTTCCTCCATGATGCAGCGAGGATCAAGGTCCACGAGCTGAGGGTGAAGACGAAGGCGGAGCTGCTGAGCCAGTTGAAGGACCTCAAGGCGGAGCTGGCCCTCCTGCGCGTTGCCAAGGTCACCGGCGGCGCCCCAAATAAGCTTTCCAAGATGTACTACGCCCCCCCATCCAGTGGATCCCCCACCCCTGATTTTCTATTATTTTCTTCTCACGTTGATGATTCATACGTGCAATTTGTGGTGGGAAAATGGCAGAAAGGCGGTGAGGCTGTCGATTGCTCAGGTGCTGACGGTGATATCGCAGAAGCAGAAGGCGGCGCTGAGGGAGGCGTTCAAGAAGAAGAAGTATCTCCCCCTCGACCTCAGGCCCAAGAAGACCCGGGCCATCAGGCGCCGACTCACCAAGCACCAGGTTACCTCACTCCCCTGCTGTAATTTTACGCTACGATCAAGTATTGATGTGCTCCTATGATTTACGCAATGACTCAGTGACTCAATCGAATGGAGAAGCACCCCTTAGTTCATATCGAGTGGGAAGGAGCAAGCAGCTTCGTGGAATCGAGTCGTCATGACTATTTGTTTAGTAGATTTATTTGCTCTATGCATGCGATATGTTAAGCTAAAGAATTTTTCTTTCCTTTCAAATGTGTTGAGTTCTAGTAATGTGGTGAGGAGATTTTGTGAGAAATGTTTTGGAGAGGGAGTTGAGAAGCAATTTTGATTGATGTCGTCAGATCCTCTTCTTCTCCTTCTTCGAGCACAGCTGCAGCCCCTTTCAATTGCTGATATGTTCTCTTTCAATCAAATTGCAGGTCTGAAGAGGAAGTCCCCCTGCGCGACCAGATCTGAAAGGATTCCTCCTGCATAGCCAAATCACAGCCCCTTTCACCCCACTACCGACGGCTACGCCCTTACCCACCTCCGACGACGATTCATTGCGACGATCCGACTTCTCGATGTTTGTTTTTTTATCTCAACCATAATTCATTTTTTGTATCTAACGATAATTCTAATTTTATTTATCTAACAGTATGAACTCTTGCTGTTATTTTGTAGATTTTTGATCAAAAGATTCAAATTACAATGTTAGATGATGAAGGCACATCTACGAATATTGAAGAAGTGGAACAGAATGATATGTGGATCCCACAAGTTACTGAAGATTTTAAACCTAAAGTTGGGATGCAATTTGAATCAGCAGATGAAGGTATGGCTTTTTACATCAAATATGCTAAAGAAGGAGGGTTTGGTATTCGAAAGTCGTCTACAGGTTACGACCATAATACGAAAGACTTACACTATAAAAAGATTGTATGCGCAAAGCAAGGGAAACCATCTCTAAAGATTAATCCATTAGAGTCTATTGTTAAACGAAGAAAAAGTATTGTACGAGAAGGCTGTGAAGCAATGCTACGAATTACAAGAAATAAGGAGGATAAATGGGTAATCACAAAATTTGAAGAAGGTCATAACCATCCACTTGCATCACCACATAAGGTCCATTTATTTCCATCTCATCGACAAGTTACTCCTACGAAAAAAAGATTGTTTAAAGAAGCAAAAGCGGCAAATATCTGCACCTCAAAAGCTGTGGCGTTGTTTGGGATTCAAGCAGGAGGGTATGAAAACATTGGCTGCACAGAGAGAGATATTCGAAATTTAGATTGGAAGGAAAAACAGGAAGAAAAAGAGTACGATGCGCAGAACCTAATAGATCATTTTTCAATTGAAAAAGAAGACAATCCGAGTTTTTTTTATGCATATGAGAAAGATAATGAAAACCGATTAACACATTGTTTTTGGGCTGATGGGAGGGCACGAAAATCGTATCATTATTTTGGAGACGTCGTTGTATTTGATACAACCTATGAAACAAACCAATACTCCATGATATTCGCACCATTCACTGGGATTAACCATCATGGGCAATCAACAATCTTTGGTGCAGGTTTTCTAAAAGATGAAAAGACTGAGTCATTTAAATGGATATTTCAAAAGTTTTTAGAAGCTATGTCTAGCAAAGAGCCAAAAGTTATTATCACTGATCAGGATCCAGCTATGGGAGCCGCTATTAACTCAATTCTTCCACGATCCCGCCATAAGTTCTGCATGTGGCATATCATGAACAAAGTGACAGAAAAACTAGGTGCAATTGCATATAATGCTAATTTCATGCAGCCTTTCAAAAACTGTATTTGGGGCACTGAAACAGCTGATGAGTTCGAAAAAGGGTGGTCAAAGGTGATTACAGATAACCAACTTGAAGGTAATAAGTGGTTGGCATCTCTATATGACATTCGTTTCAAATGGATACCAGCATATTCGAAAGATATATTTACAGCAGGGTGCAGGACTACACAACGCAGTGAAAGTATGAATTCTTTTTTCTCCAACTATGTTAGAAAAAAGAATACTTTGGTTGAATTTTACACTAATTTTCAAATGGCAGTTAGGAGATTAAGGCACCGTGAATTGCAAGCTGATCATAGTTCGATTAATAGCTACCCACAAATGAAAACATGTTTCTCAATGGAAAAACAAATGGGAAAGATATATACACGGGATATGTTCAATGCTTTTCAAACTCAATTGGTAGAGAGCATGTACTATGGGGCTAATCCAACGATGCTTGATGAATGTTCCATCACTTATGTTGTGAAGAAAGAGAACTCAAGATCAAGGGAGGTATTGTATATAAAAGAAAAAAATGAGGCAATGTGCAGTTGCAAGATGTTTGAAACTGAAGGGGTTACTTGCAGACACATGTTATTAGTTCTAAGATCACATTTTTTGACTTCCTTGCCAGATAAGTATATATTGAACAGATGGAAAATAACGGCACTTGCTGATTCTGTATTCGATGTTGATGGTATTGAACTTGATGGAGATTACAATATCATATCACAGACATCTACAACTGATTGGTCCACTATTCTATCCAAATGTATAAGTAAAGCAAAAACATCACCTGAAATTGGTAAATTTTTTCACGAAGCATTAATTAATGCCTATGAAGGGATGGAAAAGATGTCACTAACTATGGATGGTGAAACAAGTCAAAGCGTCGCACCCAACTCAATTCCATCACAATTATCGGTTCGGCCACCTGATATTTCAAAAACTAAAGGCAGTGGAAAGCGAATGAAGGGAGGAAAGGAGATTTCAATGGAACAAAGTAAATTGAAGGATCGCCAATGCCGTGGTTGTGGAAAACGAGGAGTGGATCATGACAAACGTAATTGTCCGATGTTAAAACAAGGGTATGAAATTTTACTTTAACTTTTAATACTATTAATTATTACATTTAATCATATTTTTTTATATTATGTAGGAATAAGTTTTTTGACTCTCAAGCTTCAGTCACAGATGTATACCGAGGAGAATCTCCTATTGAAGGTACCATAATGACGTAGAATTGGTTATTTACTATATGCAATATATATGATTCATGACACATTATTATAACGTGTTGCAGAGTACACAAATCTTGATTCCGATAAAGCTGTATGAGGGGCTGGATTGGCTCTCACATTTGGTTTCAGGCATGAGAAATTTTGAAGGTGCTTTGACATCACATATCTAGCGAGTATGTATTACCCATTGCTCGTTTATTTGTTCGGTCTCTTATGGTATTTTCCGTTTGTTTTTGTGTATAAGAACTTTAATCATTAGCTCTGCGTGCAAGCCGGATAGAACCAAACACATCCGAACTCAGAACAATCTTGGGTTAGTTCTGTATTTTGAATTTGCACCCATTGGTCAGGTTTACATTGGCTTGGCATTGTATCTAAATGTTATACATTGGATCTGAAACTCCCATATAAAATCTGAATGTTAACATTGGATCCAATGCCAAGCTTTGGCTAAATTTGTTGGTTTACTGGTTTTCGGTTAGTTGACGTGCTTCGTACCCTCTATTTCTTGAAATCACTAGGGAGTTGACGTGCTTTCACAATTTTCAGTGTTTTTTGTTCACTGTGTATATAGATGCAAGTTCAATTATCAGTTGCTGGTGGGGTTTTGTGTTATAATTTTGGCTTTCTTTCAATTTCTTGGTGGGCTGTTGCGGGGGCAGTTCCTCACTTAATGTCAGCATCTCTCCGTCGGTCTGGTTATCTTTGTTCAGTCATCTGAGGTTGAAGGATTGGGGGCTTTGATTTGGCTTTCTTTCAATTTCTTGGTGGATTATTATCTTTGTTCATTGATATGGTTTTCTTGACGGATTATCAGCTTTGATTTGGTTGATCAGTGCATCAGAATTGCTTAGGGTTTCTCTAGATTTGGAGACATGGAGAGAGGATTGCTTAGGGCTTCTCTTGAAGACATGGAGAAAAGGGGTTTTTTTTCCGCTGAATTCTCGATCGATTCACCCGAGTATTTGGGTTTCTGAAAGGATTCTCGATCTATGTTCTTTTGTTGATGCAGTCCTTTTCCAAAAGCTCAGTTTCAAACTTATGTGGTTAGCTTCTTTCCGCTGTCTCTTTTAATCTTTATGATAAAATTTAGCAAAATTCTGCACTGGTTAATCTGATTGGCCCTTTAGAGCCCTTTTGGTAGATCTTGTTGACTTCTCAGGTTTTGTGTATATAGATCTTGTTCGACTCACCATGCTGTTTACAGATTCACAAAATATTAAGGTTTGGTTGAACCAATCCTAGCAGTTCCTCATTCTTTTCATCGGTTTTTTGCACATAAACTTCTAACAAATATTGGTATTATTAATAACCCCCCTCACTTTTTAAGTTTTACTATGAACTCCCACATATTCTGACATTTAATAAAATCCTCCCACCGTTACCTTTTTGCCCGGTTTTATGCAAATATCCTTCTTTTTTGTATTATTTTCTGTAACTTGAAGTAGAACATAATCGAAAATTTTTTTGTTGGAACTTGTTGTTGCAGGAGGTTCTTCTGTTTCCGCTGATGAAGCCTCAAGATGAGCCCAGTTCCAAGGAGGCATAGTCGACTATGGACTAGTCCGTTACCGAGCAGGAGAAGAGGGCATTGGAGCACCCAAAGGAGGGTGGTGAAGCAATGGAGAGGTGCAATGGAAAGGAGGATTGATTGAGATTTGAATTCTTGGTTGTTTTTTTTTTCTTGGTTAGAAAGAGGGAAGGGGGAAGGGGGAAAGAGGGGGGTGGTGGGGTAAGGTGGAGTTCAAATCTTTTTGTTGGTGAGCTTTTGGGAATGAAAGACAGAACCTTCTCTCTTCTGTGTTAGTTTTCTTTTTGTTGGAAAGCTTTTGGGTTGTTATGCTGTGGGCTTGGCTTTTCTCTGCTTGTGTTCTTCCAATCTTTGCAAGCTCTTAGGGATCAGCACATGTTGTTCAGTAGTAAGATGGGTTCTAGAGAGAGAAATGCATCAACAAATTGTGCACCATAAGTTCATGTTATGATGTTGTTGATGAGTACAAATTACAATGAAAGAATTTTTTAAAAAAAATAAATTTCGGGTGAAATCGCTGAGGATGTAATAAGCTCCTGCATGACAAAATTAAGCTTTGGCTCATCATCATTTTGGAATCGTTCGTTTCTGTTTCTAGTTCCATATTTTAAAAGTAACAGATAGTTTCTGTTCCGGTGGAATGGAGGATTTTGGAACGATCGATTATGTGCTTAACGGGAATGTTGAACCATCAAATTACCTTGGGAACGATCGATTCTGCAGAACGAAACCTGCGGTCCCGCCCAAATTGGTACGGCAGTGAACGCCTTCGAAAATAGAATTGTTAAGGGCGCACCATAACGACCAAACAACCATACAGACGAACACCCGCACAGCAACTGTAGTTGGGATCCAAATAAAGCCGGCGACGAAGAACATCCTTTGTAGGAAGCCGCCGATGCAACACTTTCCAAATATAAATCTGTACACCATTCATCAAATGTAAAGAAATGGCTCACCATGAAAGCAATATTGTCCATGTGAACTGGGTTTTCCAAAATTCACACTAGAAGTCTGCTCAACTGATGCCCTACAGAATGAATATACTGCTCCCAGGGAAACGCAGCCGAATAGAAGACAGTGATTGATCTGTATGCGCACACTGTGGTCTTGTTGGTTTACCTGCTGTCAAATTATTATGGTGGATTCTAAGCCCCTTCCTCAATTTTAAACTGTCGAATTGTGCGCGACATTATAACTCATTTTCCGTCTCAATTGCTTTTGAAGTAAAATGCTAGCATAAGGTCTATTTGGTTCGGTTTTAGATGTGCTGTCACACGACTCACACGGGTGGCTGTGGTGTTGGTTTTAGATGTGTTCATTGGTTCTCGGAAAACCGAACAGAACGTCATTTATTCTCATGAGAGACAAATTTACAAGAGTTAACATCCAGAGCTCACATTAATAAACTATGATTACTTGTTCACATGAACAGTCATATTACACGGCCAACAATAAAAATTAAAATAGCCAATATTATAAAAACTAGTCCTACCAACAACTTAACAAAAAACTTGATTTGATCTAAATCAGCTTGAGTGGCGGTATGGCTTGAGTGTTGATTGCGGTTGTCATCCACCACTGAACTCATTGTGGATCCATCGGAGCCGTCAACCCACTGAAAATAATCGCATCCCTGTAATACTATATAATTAAAAACAGGTTTTAAATTTGACAATGATGGCTACCAAAATAATCTAAGCTTCATATATTAAAAATCACATACTTACAATTTCTTTTGGACATTTATAAAACATGCGGCCAGGATTTTTTCCGGTCCTTGAAACTAAAATCAGCATCTCAATCCTTCCACATCTTGGACAAGTTTTTGTTGTCATTCTAAGGATTCAAAGGATTCAAACATAATATTAGAGATATATAATTGAGAGAGACTATACAATTGACTAGCACCACCAACTACTATAGCATCCTATTTCCAAAAACGAAAACAAAATCAGATTTTCAACAAGCATACTCCGTGAGATTCGTCATGCGGTGTCGCCCCTGGTTTGGAATTCCAATTCCTCGAATTTCAATTCAAAATAATGAAAGGGATAAATGTGATTCCATTCTCTCTACAGAAAAATAAAAAAACACAAGGCCCTGCTGCATTCCAGTCACTTTCAGAGCCCATGCCTTTGGTTTCAGCGAATGGAGGGCTTGTAGGATCCACCCAGGTCCCAGATGCCGAAGATGCCTCACCCTCGAACAGGTTAACATTAGCAGGCAACCAGTGGGTTGAGGAATTAAAAAATGCTGCTGTCGAGTTTTAGCATCCGAAAGGAACTAAAACTCGACATCAGCATCATGAAAACTTCTAGGGTCATCAAATTCTAGGGTGATCTTAGGAATAAAAACTCGAGTTATGAGTTGTGCTCGAAGAAGAAAAAGAAGAGCTATCAGCAGTTGAAAAAACGAAATCAGAACACTCAGATTTTTATTTTTATTTTTGATCCCGACCTCTCACCTGAGTTGTGAGTTGTGCTCGAAGAAGAAACAGAAGTGCTATCAGCAATTGCAAAAACGAAATCAGCACACTCAGTTTTTTTTTTTTTTTTGATCCCGACCTCTCACCTGATCCGGCTGCAGCTGTGCTCGTCGAAGAAGAAGAAGAGGATTTCTTCTTCCGATCTGGGCGGCCCACAGATATGGCCGCGTGGGGAAGTAGAGGTCGCCGGTCGCCGGAGAGTCGAGGCCGCACGGGGAAGCCGAGAGTCTTCGGGACTGTAGTGATGTTCTCAACTTACCAACAAAAACATCAAACAAACCAACAAAAACATCAAAGGTGATTACAGAAAAACCAACTTGAATTGATCTATGCTTCGTACCCTCTATTTCTTGAAATCACTAGGGAGTTGTGCTTTCACAATTTTTTGATCCCGACCTCTCACCTGAGTTATGAGTTGTGCTCGAAGAAGAAAAAGAAGAGCCATCAGCAATTGCAAAAACGAAATCAGAACACTCAGTTTTTTTTTTTTTTTGATCCCGACCTCTCACCTGATCCGGCTGCAGCTGTGCTCGAAGAAGAAGAAGAAGAGGATTTCTTCTTCTGATCTGGGCGGCCCACAGATATGGCCGCGTGGGGGAGTAGAAGTCGCCGGTCGCCGGAGAGTCGAGGCTGCACGGGGAAGCCGAGAGTCTTCGGGACTGGGGCGGCCGAGGGGTGGAGTCGAGGTCGCCGGGGGGTCGGCCGGGGAACGGGGGATACCCACTGACTGGATCGCGCGGGGGAGTCGAGAGCCGCCGGCCGGGGGAACGGGTGGAGACCCACAGATCTGGATCGCGCGGGGGAGTCGAGAGTCGCCGGCCGGGGGAACGGGTGGAGACCCAAGATCTGGATCGCGCGGGGGAGTGGAGAGTCACAGCCGGGGGAACGGGGGAGACGCCAGATCTGGATCGCGCGTGGGAGTCGAGAGTCAGGTCGCCGGCCGGGGGAACGGTGGAGACGGCCAGATCTGGATCGCGCGGGGGAGTCGCCGGAGCTGTTTCGCGCGGGACAGATCTGCAGCGCGCGGGAGATCTCAGTAGAGTCACGGCCGGGGGAACGGGGGAGACGCCAGATCGGGATCGTGCGTGGGAGTCGAGATTCAGGTCGCCGGCCGGTGGAACGGTGGAGACTCCAGATCTGGATCGCGTGGGGGAGACGCCGGAGCTGTTTCGCGCGGGACAGATCTGGAGCGCGCGGGAGATCTCAGTCTTCGATACAGAGGGGCGACCGAAAGGACGATACAGAGGGGCGACCGAGAGTCTTCAGCTGTTTGTAGCCGTTGGATGAAATCCGATCGGACGGCTCTCAGGACGCAGCGCACTTTCCCTCACAGCGCACAGCGCAACCTATCATTCCCCTATATATATATATATATATATATATATATATATATATATATATATATATATATATATATATATATATATATATATATATTAGGTGCGGTCTGCGGTCCGTAGCCATCCGATGCACCACTCCGTGCATCCGATGCACGTGGCGGGTGCATCGGACGGCTGCAGACCGCGGACCGCACGGACCGCAGACCGCACCTAAGCATTCCCCTATATGTATATATAGTATTTGGATCAGGCTCTCGGGTTGGGCTTTTGGGCTTCCTTTCAGGTCGGGCCGGGCTACGGTTCATAAACGGGTTGACCCGACTGTCCCATTTATTAAACGGATCGGGTTTGGGTTTGTACTTTTAACCCAATTGACCTTACTGAACCCGTTTACCAAATGGGTCGTGTCAACCCTACCCGACCCGATCTAACCCGACCTAACTTGATCAAACCTGATCCAACCCGGTGCAACCCGATCCAACCCTATAAAAAACGAGCATTTTATATGGGTTCTATTGAGCCTACCCGACCCATTTATTAAATGGGTTAAACATGTCGAGTCGGATCAACCTGTTTATTAGACGGGTCGGGTTTGTGTTTAACATTTTTACCGTTTTGTTAAATGGGTTGGGTGTTTTGCCCTTATACTTATGTCTTGATTAAATGAGTCGATCACATAGCTTCCTCGGAAGTACTCTCTAATTCATCCAAATCAACTCTAGCTATATTTGTTGAAAAGCCGAGTAGAAAATAGGGAACCAACTGACATTGGATCCTCTTTCCATATCTTCAGTCTGAGTACCAAATGAATCCCAAACCAACTTTACAAGTCTCAGTGAAATAAGACCGTTTAATTATATTATTATTTGCCAATCCAACATTGATCTGATCATTATTTGTTAAACCAATAGGCTCTTGGCCTGGTGGTACTTTCTCTCTCCTATGTTGGAGAGCTGGATTCCTCCTTCCACTCCCGGTATGGACACACCTAGGGGTGGCAATGGTTCGGGTCGGGTTGAGACATTGGTACAAGGGGAAAATACCCAACCCGAACCCGACCCGTTTAATAAACGGGTCAAAAACTTAAACACAAACCCGACCCGCCTAATAAACGGGTTGACCCGACCCGACCCGACCCGTTTACTAAACAGGTCGGGTTGGGTCAAGACGGGTCGGGTTGGGCCGAGTTGGGTCAGGTTGGGTCGGGTTGGCTCATGTCGGGTCGGGTTGACACGACCCATTTGGTAAACGGGTCAAGTCGGGTTATAGGTACAAACCTGAACCTAACCCATTAAATAAACGGGTCAATTGGGTCGACCCGTTTATGACCCGAACCCGTTTAGGCCAAACCCAAACCCGCTAACTTCGGGTCGGGTTGGCGGGTCGGGTCAAGGATTCCCACCCTTATGGACACCGTTAGGGGTGGCAATGGGTTGTGTCGGGTCGTGTTCGTGCCGTGTCTAGTTTTGGGTCGTGTCCAAAACCCATAGACCCGGACCTGACCCGTTTAACTAATCATGTCTAGACCCTAAACCTGTACCTGATCCGCTTATAAACGGGTAGACCCGATAAGATCTGTTAGATCTGTTTACCACACGGGTCTATTTAGTTGACCTGATCCGATTCGACCCCATAAACCCCATTGGTACTATATACTACAGTATCGGATAGCAGGTAGACCTGACCCGAAACGACCCGTTGAATTTTAAACGGGTCTTCTCGGATCTCCCGTGTCTAGACCCTAAACCCGGACCTGACCCATTTATTAAACGGGTTAGTCGTGTCGACCCGTTTACGACCCGAACCCGTTTAACCCAATCCCAGACCCGCTAATTACTTGTCGGGTCTGGTCGGGTACTAAATTGCCAGCCCTAGACACCATGGGCTGAACTTTCCCTCAAAACGGTTGTGCGTGCAAATCTTGACCGTTGATGTTATGTTTACGGGATTATGAAATTAGTAAGTAGCAGGTGCTCCCTTCCCATTTTAATCTTCGGACCTCTTCGAGCTCTTGCTCTAGCTCCCTGTCATCTTACTACCCGGCCAGTCGAGCAAAAAAAAAAAGAGATAACTTGGTGAAAAGTCCTATTCAGAAGATGCTTTTAAGCTCAAGTACCCAACATTGTTTTGGTTTGCGCTCAAATCCATCCCGAAAAAAAGCCACTTTTACATTAAATCCTTTGTTGACCTTCTCAACCCCTATCAAATGACTAAAATGCTCCTTTTATTAGTCCTAATCGGAAATTCGGTTCTGTAATTAGTCCAAATCGGTTCTGACTAACCCCCCCAAAAAAATCCGATCATGATTCTAGAACCGATCCCACCAGCACGTAGACATGGCTGGCACATGTATGCTAGTCCGCAGTTGGACCGCATATAAAACCTTCATGGAGGTATCCGTATAAGAGTTAGCCTCTGATGACGTGTACAGCAGTACTTCGGTCTGTAGTCCCAACGGCAAATTAACTTCTCTGTAACCTCCTTAACTCCCTTCATCAAGTGGCCACCGCTGCATCGCGTCGAGCTACGACACGTCGAGAATGAACAAGGGGAAGTTCCTTTTTTTTATTTTGAGAGATGACTTTTCGTTGCAGTACACAATAATTTTGAAATATAGCTTAAGTCCCTCCTGACTAGGGATGGCAACGGTGCGATTTCAGTATAGTTTTGAACAAAATAAAACGAGGTTTTTACCGAAATGGCCACCAACTCTCAACTGATGTTGAGAATGGGCCAGGTTGCTTTTGGCTTTACCAAAATGACCATTGAAACTCTTTGGGACCAAACTACCCTTTTACTGACTGTGATTTTTCGGCGACGAAAACTAGACGAAATTTGTTATTTTGTCTGATTTTCGTCACACAGCCCAAAGCCAGCATCGGGGAGAAATGACTGTGATTTTTTGGCGACGAAAACTAGGCGAAACATGTTATTTCGTCGGATTTCGTCCGATTTTCGTCTCACAGCCCAAAGCCAGTCTCTGGCAGAAATGATTGTGATTTTTTGGCGACGAAAACTAGACGAAACATGTTATTTCGTCGGATTTCGTCCGATTTTCGTCTCACAGCCTAAAGCCAGTCTCTGGCAGAAATGACTGTGATTTTTTGGCGACGAAACATGTTATTTCGTCGGATTTCGTCCGATTTTCGTCTCACAGCCCAAAGTCAGTCTCTGGCAGAAATGACTGTGATTTTTTGGCGACGAAAACTAGACGAAACATGTTATTTCGTCGGATTTCGTCCGATTTTCGTCTCACAGCCCAAAGCCAGTCTCTGGCAGAAATGACTGTGATTTTTTGGCGACGAAAACTAGACGAAACATGTTATTTCGCCGGAGCAAAGGACGAATGAGGGGGCATCGCCGCTGCTCCCTCCGCGCGTCGTCGGAGCACAGGGAGGGGGGGTCGCCGCTGCTCATCCCGTGCGTCACCGGAGCACGGGGAGGGGGGGTCGAGATCGAGCTCGGGGGAGATCGGGAGCCGAAGTGCAGGGGGGGGTCGGGAGATCGGGCGCGGGGGGAGGGGGGGGTGTCGCCGCTGCTCCACCCGTGCGTCACCGGAGCTCGGGTTTGTCGGCGACGGCAGCGCGGCAGCAGGGGTTGGGCGCCGGCTCGGTTGTGGACCGCCGGAGCTAGGGAAGGTCGGCTTGGGCTTGGGCTTGGGCTTGACTGCCACCGTGAGAGGAGGTGGAGGAGGATGGCGAGCCGGTGTCGGATGGTCGCCGGAGCTTGAGGAGGAGGGCTGCTGGAACGTGGGTTGTACCCCTCCTCTCTTCAACTCTCTCTCTCTCTCTCTCCTTCACTCTCTGTTTCTCTCTCACTCTTTGTTTCTCTCTCACTCTTTCTTTCACTCTCTCTTTCTCTCTGCTCACCCACTCTTTCACTCTCTCACTCTCTCTGCTCACTCTCTCACTCTTTGACTCTCTCTGTGAGAGGAGATGGAGGTGGTGAAGATGGTGATGATGACTGCAGGTCAACCCCGGGAGAAGAGGGACTAAAAAATTTTACAGTGGTAAGGGTCAATATGTCTTTTTACCTGTTTAGTGTCACCGTGCGACCTGTTTCCCACGTGCTGGTGGCCATTTTCGTTCAGATTTCTTGACGGGGTCCATTCTCAACAATAGTTGAGAGTTGGTGGCCATTTCGGTAAAAACCTCAAATAAAACCGCACCGCAACACGTAATTGGCACACTGTAATTGTACCGCACCGTGACGGTGTACCATTATATAAAACCAAAACCACATCATACGGTGCGATGTGATAACTGCGATTTATTATTATAACTAGTGCATGCCCATGCCTGTCGGCACTCGGACTGCCACCTTCGGCGGCTTCAGCACTGCATCGGCCGTCTTTGGTAGCAAAGCAAATTCGACGACGGGGGGAGGGCAAAATTCCTTCTGCACTACGGCAGCATTATGTGGCTACCACCACCACCGAAAATGGCCACAACGTCCACTTTTGAATAATAGTTGCCGAAGGGGGACTAAATGCAGACGGAGCATAGTTCGAGGTTCAAATTGTTCTAAAAAAAAAGTTGAAGGACCAATATGAAATGAGGTGCATAGTTGGGCATAGTAAGTCTAATGTGGAGACAGTGAAGTTGAAATTAACAATAAAATAATCAAATGCTATGTTTAAAAAAAACTTATTTTCAGCTTATTCATTACAACACTCATTCTATTGGCTCATATTATACAGTCATTCGCAATTAAAATGCTCGCAACTGAAAGCTTTATGCTTAGGGCCTTGGCCAAGAATCGGTTGTCGGGGTTGAACTTGATGAAGCCCACGTCGAGTGTGCCTTCCAATACTATAAGGACCTCAGATGCTCTAAGCTGCAAGTGAGGAGGGTTGACACTGTAGGATCTGAAGTCGATGAGCGCTAGCATGTTGCCAAGGGTGCTGAATCGGAGAGATGGGGGCGATCACAAAATCGGGATAAACATATGCAGAATCTCTAACACACTAATCAATGATTCAAGGCAGAGCCACAAAAACCCAACATAGCCCTATATCTGCAGAGAAAAAAAAAACCATATGAGTACTTATGATGAAAAATTTTTAGCTGGAGAACAAGATTTTTCTTACCCGAAAAGAAAATAGGCACATTGAGCAAGCGTTGAAAATCTCAATAGTAAATTGATGATGAAAGATTAAATACTTCAGAAAAAAGACTTCAAAATATATTTTCAATTTAAAACAAAAAACTTATGATTCACTTTGACTTTCTACATGATAAAATTAGGCATCAAAATGATAATCATGCAATATCTGAGAACAATTTAAAAAATATTAAATAGTAAGTACGTGAATAAGTACCCGTTACAGCATTGTCTTTGGACGGCAATCCATCGCATTGCATTGTTTTTGGAGATCCTATCGGCACTCCGACGACCGCCTTCGACTGCCAAAACACTCGACGGGGGCGCCCACAATTGACGGGGACGTCAAAATTTGTTCGGTGGTACCCACATCAGTAGGGGCGCCATATTCGGTCGGGCCACCCATATTTTAGTGTGCAAACGTATCTAAATAAAACAATGTAAATAATAAAACAAAGTAAATAATATTCACATCAAATAATGATTATGTATTTTTTTTGAAAAAACCTACTATGTAACCCTTGAAAAAAAAACTATACTTTAAATCTCAAATATCAATAAAATAAAAAATAAGGTGGAAACATCCCTCAAATACCAGACTCGAGCTTTCTATACACCCTTTACATACCCAGCTGAAATTCTGCTCCCCTACAAAACAGTGTAGCCTAAAGTTTTTTGTTACAGATGGAAACTCCCAAAAGGTGAACGTGTGTCTCCCTATTCAACTCCGAATTGCTTTTGGTTTACAAAAAAATAAAATCCGAATTGGTTTTGGTCCTCACATTATCATCTTCTTTGAATTCATAAACATTCAAGTAAAGGTTTGTATATAAGAAACTCCTAAATCATAATAGCACTCGAAGATCCCAAACTGAAGATTCCTTGCTCCATTGTGCATTAAAGAGAGTACAATATATAAAACCCAAGCCCCATTAAAAAAATTGTCAAAAACTCGAAAATGTTAATTAAAGCAGTTGGCATTGTAGTAAGATTCAAGTTCCTATCTCTGAATTCACGTCCCAACTCTCTATATATAAAAAAAAAAACCCAAATCAAGATATGCTATTGGGTTGTATTAGGTCACACAATTTGTCGACTGTTGGTGAAAATAGAATGGATAACACAGAGATAAAATAAGAATGAAAAACAAGGAAATGATCCGAGGCACGCTTGGCGCTGACTTAAGAATAGATATTGCCGCCTTTAAGTGCACAGGCTTATTTGGCAAACTACTCCCAAGATACAACGGACCGTCAGATTCCTTAACGTGCACAAGAACTAAGGAATCTCCGAACTCAAGGATTACAATCACAACTGTTGTCCAAGACTTAAAAATTAAGAAAGAAAACAAAACTCTATGTCTCGGTTTTCCCGTGTTTCTTTCCAAAGCCCTATTAGTCCCTATAAAGTTACGAACAGTGCACATAGCACCCATTCACCTATTGGATAGAGGTGTGACCCTTCATAGGGATGTGTCCCTCGTATTGGGATGCAAAATTCAAGAGATGCTATTCCCAACTCCTGAAGAGTCGCACGAAAACCCATTGGACCAAAAGGTGCATTGATTCACTAGAAACTCACAAAAACCCATAGGACCAAAAGGTGCATTGATTCACTAGAGGCTCATCGTACCATAGCACTCAAGTGCTGTACTTTGGTTAGCCTAAAGAATATAAAGTGAATTCAATATTCAAACACCCTCATAAAAGAGTGTGTGTACCAAGTCAAACAAGTACACCACCATAACAAGACTTGTGGGACCCAATTTCCACTTACAAAATAAATAACACTCAAAAGATTCAGCCAAAAGAGACAAAAGGATAAAAGGGTTTGGATTCCCAAAATCATATACAATAAAATTATAAATATTAAAATCAACCAACATCGACTTGTCCATCTCTCTCTTTCTCTCTTGATGTCTCTCTGCTTCATCTTTTTTTGGGGTTTGGATAGGTATGCAATGGTAGAGAGAGAAGGCTTGGAGGTGGAAGAGGGAAACCATGTTCCTTTACCAGCGCCGCTTGATCACAATCATTGCCTCTGCTCTGACCAACCCTTTTGATTGCTTTCTTCCAATCGCTCTCAAATGAGAACGATGAGAGAGAGAGAGATTAAATAAACATTCCTAAAAAAACCTACAACGGGCTAGGAGGGAGAGGGGATGAGCCCGCACGACCAGTGTAGCCACCCTCTTGATTCGATGACGGCAACCTCGATTCTTCACTAGGGGGTCCGCCTCGCACCCGCTGTTGGGGGGGGGGGGGACGGTTTGAAATGGCTTCTCGGACCGAACTTGGCCGCTCGATCTCTCCTCAACCACCTCAGTTTGCTGCTTCCGGATAGGATCAGAGGAGGGAGGAGTGGGTTGGCCACCCTCTTCCTTGATTTGTGTTGTGGGAGGTGA
This sequence comes from Chamaelirium japonicum, assembly GCA_947650365.1. Taxonomy (NCBI): domain Eukaryota; kingdom Viridiplantae; phylum Streptophyta; class Magnoliopsida; order Liliales; family Melanthiaceae; genus Chamaelirium; species Chamaelirium japonicum. The sequence continues at coordinate 49,714,516 of OX393556.1, read as the reverse complement.
TTAGAGGAGGGAAGAGCATGCGATTCACTGGCCGGGTTGTGTGCTGGTCGGGTAGCCTGCGATTTGCCGGAGGGAATCAGAGGAGGGAGAGATCAGGAGCGGGAGAGAAGAGGGTTGGCTAGGGATTTTTTTGCAGAATTTTGAGAGGGGGAGGGGGGAATTTTGAGAGGGGGAGAGAGGCCGCGATTAACGAAGCATTTACCCTCTCTGTGCGTGCCCTCTCTTTTAAATCTCAGCCGAAGGTGCTGTATAGTGGATCTTGATCGACGGGTGTCTCCGACCCTTTCTGAGATGAGGGAGATAGGGAGAGAAGGGGCGCTAACTGTGTGTGTGTGTGTGTGTGTGTGTGTGAGAGAGAGAGAGAGAGAGAGAGAGAGAGAGAGAGAGAGAGAGAGAGAGAGAGAGAGGAGAGAGAGAGAGATGTGGGCGGGATCACTTTACATCGGCTTGATTTTTGGATCGAGTGTCCAGATTAGAAAGTTGAGAGAGGATTTTGGATCATCCAACTGATTTATATGATATTTTATTTAAAAAATATTTTATTTATGTCCAAAATTTTTAAAGAGGATAGATAAGGAAGCAAGTGACCATGATTATATAGAGAAAGAGAGAATCATGGTGAGGGAGTTTGGTTGATGGGGTAATAGAGATCGTGTGTTGATTTTTGAACGAATTGTTAGATCTGTTCGATCAATTTTATTTAGTCAACTCGTTCGTTTATGTCTGTCAGCTGTTGTTCCATTTTGTCTAGTCAGCATATAGACCGTCGTGCCATGTAATATAGATAACCTAAACGGTGCGGTTTTATATGGTTTTGGTCAAACCGAAACCGAGCCGCTACACCGAAATCGAAAACTAAAACTACACAGTACCGTGACAGTTTTATATTTTGACAAACCAAACTGCACCATGCGGTGCAGTTTATGGTGGTTTTTGGTTTTTAACCACACCGCTGCCACCCCTACTCCCGACTAATATATAGTTTTTTCTGAAGAATAATGTATATCTTTCTGAAGACGAAGGTATACTTGTAGGGACCTTAGTTAATATAGCAAAGTATGATGTCCTGCAGCTAACATTACAAAATAGTTAAGGACCTATACCTAATTTGCCGAAACGGCAAAGGCTATGAAAAGAGAGAGAGGGAGAGAGAACCCCGTCACCCCCTCCTGTACTACCATCGGACAGAGAGACCTCACGGGAAGGAGACGACGAGGTGATTCCCTCAGATGCAATATTTTCTAGCCCTAACCCTAACCCTAACCCTAACCCGATGGCCTCACGATGTGAGAGAACCCTAGCCTCGCCTCCATGCCCCCTCAAATGCAATCTCTGGCCCTAATTCCATGCCCTCGCGCCAGCATGGCGGGCGAGAAGCTGCTCTTCGCCCTCTTCTCCCTCGCCTTCGTCTCCCTCCTCGCCTACCTCTCCGCCATCTCCGGCCTCACCGCCTCGTCCTCCTTCATCTCCCGCCAGCCCACGCCCCCCGCCGCCCACCTCCGTCGCGGCCCCACCCACCCCCCGTCCTTCGCCTACTACATCTCCGGCGGGCGTGGCGACCGCCGTCGCATCCTCCGACTTCTCCTCGCCGTGTACCACCCCCGCAACCGCTACCTCCTCCACCTCTCGCCTGAAGCCCCCCAGTCGGAGCGCGCTGACCTGGCCTCCGCCGCCCGGAGGGTGGTCCCGGCGGCGCTGGAGTTTGAGAACGTGGACGTGCTGGGGAAGCCAGATGCGACGACGCACTTGGGCTCATCGGGGCTAGCTGCAACGCTCCATGCTGCCTCGGTGCTCCTGCAGTTGGATGGGGGCTGGGATTGGTTTGTGACGCTCACGGCTGCGGACTATCCTTTGCTAACGCAGGACGGTACGTGATTTGGAGAGAAATCCTCGGTATATCTGCAAATCCTGTAATCTTGATTCATCCTATTCATGTTTTGTCTGTTGTGATCTGATTGGATTTGATTTTTTTTTCAATAATTTGTCTTTCATTTTGGGGGTTGACTGAAAAACCACAAATTTTAGTTCAGAATCAGATAGATAAGAGAAAAGTTGCAAGAAAGGATAAAGGCCGATTCAAGAAGAGCAAGAAAAGAAATTTATGAGCAACAAATATGGCAACACTAAGTAATGGTCTAGATAGAATCCTTGTGAGACTAATAACGGAGATTGCCTATGATCCTCCTCCACTCACAATTCACTTTCGGAATTTCTCTATCTCGGAAAAAAAAGACCTCTCACAACACTTCACATAAATTCTTTCTACACTTATGTGTCATTGTGTTGCCTACTTTTCCTCATTTCCATTTGATGTTAAAGGTTTACAAACTACTTGCTGAGATTTTGTATCTCAAGCTACAAAATTTGGGTCCTATAATTTTGTGCAATTGAAAACACATTCTTGACGACGCGTGGGAAATTTTATGAGACAACGATATGACCTGCAATGCTTGAAATAAAGAGAGCCTAAGTGCTTGATATCCATGGTAAAAGACGAAAAATCTGAAGATGATGTGTGGTAAACCTTGGAAGGAGAGTGAGAGAAATGATTTTTTTAGAGGTGGCTTAGGTATTGTACATGTTGAGGACGAAGTGGCAGACAGTTGAGTAAAATATACCATTATTTGCAACGAAGATTTGAGGAGGCCAATGTATTGAGAGGTTGGTATGTGTGTTGAAGTGTCAACAAGAAGGGCATGCCCTAAGATAACCTTGATAGAATTCGTGAGAAAGGAACTTTAATATTAAATTTAGGTCTTATATGAATAACCAGTGAAGAAGAGTACACAATGTCATCCCTAAATAGTTGAGATAAGGATTTTTGATATGGTTATGGAGTGATAGCTATGGTTGGGATGATTGTTTTTGTAGAGAATATTTTTGCTAATGACAACTTCTACCTGATGTTTGATTAAATAAGCTGCCGGAACTAATCGTGTTCATTCTTGAGGATCGACGAACCTTATACTTAAAATGACCGGAAAGGACTGCAAGGGAAGTTACTGGGTAGATTATTTATCTTCTTGAGTAGTCTGACCCTTGGAAAGATCCTGTTATCGTCTTTGAGAAGAAAGATTTTGTGCTAGTGAATCACTCTCTCTCACTCACACATACCTACACACATATCGAATCAAGTATATAAGTTTACTAGTGTCGAACCCGAGCGATGCCCATCATCGATCTCTGTCTATCACTCTAATCTAAAATTAAGAACTTTCTAATAAAATTTAGAACAAATAATAAAAACAAAAAAGACAACCTTTAATAAAACATGCAAACATTATGTGTTAATTTTTTAATTTTGTTTTACTTTCAAGCTTCTAATTCTGTGTTAATTTCGTAACTTTGTTTTGCCGCCAAGCTTCTAATTAAAACTATCAACAATTGATATCTAAAAAAACCACCAATGCCCATCCACCACCCATGTATCATGTACAATGATCAATAGTAAAGTATGATATTCTTTTTTTTTGAAATTTGAAGCTAAATCGAAGTGGTGCATGATACCAGTGGAGATGTTGTGAGGGCCGTCCTCACAAAGTGCGAGGCTACTTTGGAGGTTGCCGCGACTATGTGGCTCTCTAAGGCAATGTTACCAAGTCGGAAGTCGGGAAAAAGTCAGCAAGGGCAAAAAAACAAAAAAAAAAAACAGAAAAAAGCGAAAAAAATATCGATAAATTAGGTAATAATTAGATATATGTATTCTAACAAAAAAATTTTTTAGCAAAAATCGAAAACAAGATAGGGAAAAAACAGGGAAAAAAACACGTAATTCGCGATTAATACGCGTAATTTGCATTTTTTTTTCAAAAATTCCTGACTTTTTGAAAAAATCGGGACTTATTCCCGTAGCAAACGTTTGGGGAATAAGTCGCGATTAAAACACGACTTTTTTTTAAAAAGTCGGCGATTTTGGTAACACTGCTCTAAGGAACATGTCTTTTGATTTTTGATTATGTAAGGAATAAGTGTTTCATTTTTTATCTAATAAATCCGCAGGGGCTGACTGTTTTTGGTTAATTGTGATGACAAATTGTAAGAATGGTCACTATTAGCAAAATAAAAGGCCTAAGAGCATGCAAAATTAGATGAAACTGTTTCAATCTGAGGAAAAAATACACCTCTTTGTGGGTTCTCACGCATCACTACTTGTACTCCATCATTCACTGGCAGTCCAACCTTTTCTTTTGGCTTGTATTTGTCTAAAATCCTTAGTTGCCACCTCCGTTGTCTCGATCTGGGTTCATTTTCTTCATCAATAAATAAAAACATAGTTTTTTGTGAAAGAATTTCATTACAATAATCTTTTGTGCAAACAAATTACATGCTATTATGTTGATTATGTTATCATCTACGGAACATCACAAAGCTTTGTTTATGTAGCTTTTTATGGAGCAAACATAGAAATGTAAAACAAATAAAAACATGGCATAGAAAAAGAAAGAAATAAAACTCTTCAAACTTTTTATAAGACATATTCCTCACTTTTTGACATTGCGTGGCTCTTTCCACTAGTCTTGTTTGCTTTAGCTGACAAGGCTCGCTTTATTGAGAGAGAGAGAGAGAGAGAGAGAGAGAGAGAGAGAGAGAGAGAGAGAGAGAGAGAGAGAGAGAGAGAGAGAGAGAGAGAGAGAGAGAGAGAGAGAGAGAGAGAGAGAGAGAGAGAGAGAGAGAGAGAGAGAGAGAGAGAGAGAGAGAGAGAGAGAGAGAGAGAGATGTGGGTGTTGGCGGGTCTCTTGTGGATGCCGTGTGTGCAAGAGAGGGAGTCAGAGAACCAAACTGATTTGGCTGAAACTGAAATGTTGAAACCCTTAAAAATAAATGTTTAGACCATGGTTAAGGTTCAATTGCTTCAATAAATGTTAATGAGTCAATGGTGCCTTTAGATTGTAAATAATTTTAATGTTTCTATTTCTACAAGATAATTTGTACAATTTCTCTGAACAATTAGTTCTTTGATATCAGGAATGGAGGAAGATGAGCAGATGTTCCATTGGTAATAAGTTATAACTCAAAATTTATACCAAAGCAAGGGGTGCATATTGATATTGAAGCATTTATACAGACCAAGGTTTCGAATTTTGGTTTTGGGTACTTATTCAATTAGTTGAGAACCAAACTGATTTGGCTGAAACTGAAATGATGAAACCCTTAAAAATATCATAAAACATAGAATCATTGCAAATCATCTAAATCAATAGGAACTTTAAAAAAAAAGAGAAACCACTAAATCAAAAATAAAATTAGGCAAATTAGTGAAATTACTACTCAATAATCTTCTTTACCTTTAAAATTAGTGGTGTATATTTATTGAAATCGTGAACTATTGAAAGAATTTAACCAAGGAAACATGATAATTAGTCTTAGGTAAGAAGCCAAAATGTTAAAATTTTGAAATGCAACTTTGGATGAACCCCCCTTCAAAATTGGCGTCAATCTCTATATATAGCATTAGCATGGATTTAATAAATTGGAAATGTCAAAAATAACTTTGAAGTACTCCTAACTTATAGAACGCCAATCTCAAAAATCAATAGTCAGTAGTCTTGGTACCTTGTCACCATTGATTCAACATTGTGGTGACGTGCGCACCGCCTCATCCTGATCATCTGAGTTCTTAGTTCCTTCTATAGCCAAAAGTCAAAAGGAAACTTAGAAAAGTGATGTTGAACTTGCTTTTCCAATTCTGACTTTCTTTTCTTTCATTCATTTTGTCCCAAACCAAACATAGTTGTAGTTTCGGAAATTGTAAATTGAAGACGACCATTCTTTGCTCTAAACAACTCTAAGAAGAGAAAAAGTAAAATGCACATGCTATATGCATTCCTACTTACATTAAACATCTTCCTCTCCTTGAAAATAAAGACTAGCATGCCCTCGGCGTGTAATAGACTAATATTGACTTGCCGTTCCAAATTACTTGACCTTTACGTGCTGAGAGGATAATTCGGCACCCATCTAACTTGCACTTCATGCCTGCACTGTACGGACTCATCTTTGAACCAAATAGCACTTCCCAAGGCCATCTCAACATTCTTTCTTTTCAATTGAATGGAATATATCCTCCATTGCAGGACGAATTCTAGAACCTTGTGGTACTAGAGTTCTTTATGAGTGACGATTTTTTATGGACTTAGAGACCTAGGTACCAATGTTGGGTAATGCATTCTTGGATTCTTAGTTGTGACATCCCGCCCCATCACGCAAAATATTGTCCGCTTTCCCCAAAGGCTCGTGACTTTAAAACGCATCTTGTGTGTTAAGGGGTGTGAAGTTATATATATAGCCTATAATCTTTATCTCTCTATCAATGTAGTCAAGGCGTCGCCTAGGCATTTTGGGGCTCCGACCGCCTAGGCAGCGGCTAGGCGGGAGGTGGAGTCTAGGCGGCCGCCTGGGCGCTTGGCTATAGGTGCCACCTAGGCGCCTACTTTTGTAATTGATTTTTTTTGTTTTTTTTAAAATTAGTCATGTTCAAATTGAGTTTTCTTGGATCCCGTTTGGTTTTATATGTCCATGTTGCTTTATAAATGGCCAACACCATGCCATCATTAATGGGAAAAAACTATTGTGTCCATGTTCTCAAAGTTTGAAGAGGAAAAAGTCGAAAGAGACATATAAGGATTATTCATATAAGAGTGATGATGATGTAGATGGTTTGGTGATTTACATGAGTTTTTTTTTTTTTTGGGATACGTGGTTGTGAAATGTTCCAAAAAAATAATAAATTACCTAATATGGTTATATTTATGCTTATGATATTTGCTTAAATTTATAGCTATAATATTTGCAATGTATAATCATTGTGGTTGACACGTGATTCCTATTTGCTGCAATAATAATGGTCTTGTAGCTTACGCTGCTTACCATATTGTCTGGATCATATCCATTATCAAATATTATTATTTCGACCATATTTATCTCTAGAAATTAAATTTTATTGTGCATAAAACCATAAATTACTTAGTTATATATATGACATTATGACTTATATTTATTTAATATTTTTAATTTTTATCGCCTAGGCCTTGCTGCCTAGGCACCGCCTTGCGTAGGCAGGCCAAATCGCCTAGGCATCGCCTTGATTCCTTGACTACACTGCTCCCTATGCGATGTGGGACTAATTCGTGCCGTTTGACACCTCATTTTACCTCACCTCATCCACCTTGGTAAGTATAAGCATAGACAACACTTGTCGAAATCACCAAACTCCGCACTTCGGGGCAGTTCACACTCAAACCACGAGATGGGCACATGTGCCAAGACGTATTAGAAAGATACATGGATATATAACAAACACTAGGAGAATGTGTCAGCCTTAAGTCACGTGGGAAACCAAAGAAACCTAACACAATTTAAAATCGGTTGATCGGATGTTCACATCCTGAACCTAAATCACTAAAGATAAAGAGAATCGCAGAATGCCTACTCTCTTCTTGAGCTCAGATTAACTACGACAAAAACCTTAGGGACATATCTTCATGTTTTGGAAAGATTAGGTGAACAAGTACGAGACTTGCAACGAATCTTAAACAAAAAATTGGAATCCCAAGGACCATGAACCATGCCCTAATACCAAATGTATCCATATTTCAGATCAACCAGAAGAAACTAACGAACTCGGAATATAGAATATGAGATTTCTTTTTTTTTTAAGATACCTATTAATAAAAAGAATTTTCATAATATAAATGTCATATCTAGTAATATAAAATGATGATAAACTAAGCAACAGAGTTTCATTATTACATGGTTCAACTAAAATGGATAATCTAAGGACAATCCAAGGTACAACTGAAAATAAAAAGAGAACCTCGAACTGGAGGCTGGACCTGCTAAGAGCACTACTACTTGATTTAGTACTCATGTTTCTAACCACCTGCACCCATAAAGTGTGTCAATCATAGTGGCACAGTTGCCCAAGATAGTAATAGAAGTAAGTGCATTTTAAGGGAAAACGATACAACATCTTGGTACAAATTATAGTTCTCGAAAGACACTACGGCATAACCACCAAGAAGAACTTACAAAGTGTGAAAAGGACTCCAACTGAACTTTGATTTATTGAATATTGAGTTAATTATGGCTAACCAAATTGATTGACCTAAATGTGGACTATCAGTTTTGTCTCTGAAGACTACAGACTGACAACACGTTACTATATGGATGATTTTTCCACCAGTTCATCTAAACACATCCTTGGTCTTACACCGACCCAAGCAACCTTTTTCCCTAGTTGGCCAACTAAGCTTTTCCCGTCTTCCACGGAAGAGCACTGAGCCCGACTTGCTAAACACTTCGGCAACCACACAGTGGTTCCAGGACAATGGTACATCCATATTAAGTTCAAGTTGAATTATTTTATATTTTCCAGTATAACCCCACTGTCTAAATAAAACGGTATCCTGGGGCATCCTCCCGTCAAAAGGTAAAACAACACAAAGTCTCCCTTTTGTCAAGGTAAAACAGTAAGGGAAGGTACCAAATCTTTTACTGTGTAACTCATAGGTCCACTACGCTTTATTACTGTCTCAACCATTTTTTCCAACTAAAGCCACACCCAATTCCCATAGTGGACCGACAAATTGAAAACACATGCCCATAAGGACCCAAAATCAGAATCGTTGACGGCTAACCACTTGTACTCTATTACGGTCTCTCAACTAGTGACTAAGTGCCTTAGTGGCACAAAAGCACCTAGCGACCGAATGACCACTAAGCACTACTTATGGGGCAACTACGTCTCTCAAATACCAACATAGGTGTTGATGATGACAAGAGCAAAGTGATATGTCTAACATCAAATAGACACCCAAAAAGAGGCTCGATGGCACCATCGGCCTAGGAGGCCGTCATGACAACCAATGTTACCAAGTCGAAAGTCGGGAAAAAGTCAGCAAGGGAAAAAAAACGAAAAAAGGGGAAAACTAAAAAAAATCGGGAAAAAGGTAAATTAGGTAATAATTAGATATATATGTATTCTAACAAATTTTTGTTTTTAGCAAAAATCAGGAAAAGACGGGAAAAAAACGGGTAATTCGCGATTAATACGCGTAATTCGTGATTTTTTCAAAAAATCAAAATCGCGACTTATTCGCGTAGCAAACGTTTGGGGAATAAGTCGCGATTAAAACCGACTTTTTCAAAAAATCGGCGATTTTGGTAACACTGATAAGTGACGACAACAACAAACCAACACCATATTTTACTATGTAGGAATCTAGTCAAACAAACTTGATAAGTCTATTGAACTGTTGTAAAGTTTACACATGTCGGTATTAATTGTCCTCAACCCCAAAGAAAACAATATGATATGCATTTAGTATTTTTCCCAATATATTTTTTTTGGAAGGATTTTTCCAATATTTAGAACTCCATTATTTTCTCAAAACTTTCATTTTTCAAGAAAACTAAATAACCGGAATATATATGTAATCCTTATACTATGGTTTCAAATACAAAAGGGGTACATATGTTCCAAAATATAGTATTACTTTTGGTAAAGTCTTGGAAGGTTCTCAACCTGATCTTCATATAAAAACATAATTCTCATAGTTTAATTGATTTTGCTAGCATACAATTATTAAAGACAAAAAACGAATATAAGGATTATACGAGAGTAAACCAAAATAAAGATCTCTTGCATACGATAGCTTGCGCGCATGCTTGCACCGTGAGCGAGGAGATGTCGACGAGTTACTCATGACAACTGCCAAATTATATGAAGAAGTCGGGCTAAGTTTTGTCTGGTTGTTGGGTCAGGTTCCGTCTGGTTGGGTGTCTGCCACCACAACAGAGCAGCGGAACAAGGACAACTTTGGAAAGCGGTCGTGGTGGTCGCGAGGTAGGCAAGGATCAGCTGCAGCTGCCCTTTCGTACACACACAAGGAAGAAAAAAAAGATTAAGGGAGGGAGATAAATGGAGGGAATAGAAGAAAAACAAAAATAGAAAGATGAAGAAGGAAAGTGGGTTCACCTGATAAGATTTAGTGTGGTCGTCGTCCACTTGCGAAGGAAGAAGAGGGGAAATTGGAGGTTAGCGACTGCTCGCATCGAGAGGAAAGAAAGAAGAGGGGAAATTGGAGGTCGGCAGCTGCTCAGAAACAATCATTGCTAAGGTGTTAGATTATCCACAAAAAAAAAAGGTGTTGGTTGCCCCAGAAACTGACAAGACCCAGGGAAATTGGCATGCATTTTTGATCAAGCCAAAATCCATTGCTGTGGTTGAAAATGGTTATTTCTAATTTATAAAATTATTTAACAAAGTTATAAAATGCAGGTTCTTTACCGTTGTATACATATCTATGAGCCTATCATAGATCTAATCTTCATGTGTGCTATGCTTACAAATTTAATTCATATGCATGTGTAGACACACAAATTGTGTCTAACCCGGACCCAACTTGCATACGCCAATGCGGAGGCAAACCCGACACACACTCGGACCCGGACCCGACTTGCATGCACCAATGCGGAGGCAAACCCGACACGCATTCGGACCCGGATCCGACTCGCATGCACCGACTCGGAAGCAAACCCGACATACAAACCGGACCCGACCCGCACCAAACAAAGGGCCGGGTGGGCCCATCCCCAAGTGGGGCCCACCTGGCCTCCCTTATAGAAATCCGAACCCTTAAGGGGGTGGCCGGCCATGCAAAGAAAGAAAAGAAAAGAAAGAAAAGAAAAGAAGGAAAAGAAAGAAAAGAAAGGAAAGAAAAGAAGAAAAAGGATACAAATACCGCCATGCGCGGGGGGAGGTTGCTTATGACGTCTACATAAGTGTGGATCTGCGCCGATCCCTCGATCCGACAGACAAGAAACGAAGCCAGGTCGCCATCGACTTTATGTGTAAGATTCAAAATAAATTCAAAGAAAATTGAGCCATAACTACTCCGCCAGAAAAGGAAGGCAAATAAATGTTTATTCCTCTCTTCAATGGAAGAATAAATCTTGGGGTAATTATGGGAGAGATATTAAAGGGATTCAAATAAACTTCCCATATCTCTCCCCTCCCCCCTTCACCTATAAATAGAGGGGGAGGGGGAAGGCTCAAGGGGTCGAAAGCTGAAGACGAAGCGAAGAAGCTCTGCAGAGGAGGAGACACGCTCTTCATCGACCCAAGGCTTCACGAAGCACCGGCAAGCCTATCCCTTCGGGACCGGCTTAGTCCATTGAAAGTCCTCATCAAAGTGAAGACCCTTGCACAAGAAGATCAAGCCTTCGACTCCGTGCACGAAGAAGAAAGCTCGGAGAAGAAGAACCCTTCGACTCCGAAGACGCCAGAAGCAAAGGCTGGAAAAGATCGGAGCGACATCACCCCGTCGTCTCCAACAACTCTTCGACTACGAAAACACCAGAAGCAAAGGCCGGAGAAGAAGATCAGAGCGGCACTACCCCGTCGTCTCCAACAAGCCTTCGACTCCGATCAAGCCCAAAAGCCTGGAAAAGAAGACCGAAGTGTCATCACCCTGTCGCCTTCGATAAACGTCCGCTCCATCCACGAAGAAGAAAGCGTGGAGAGGAACACCCGAAGCGTTGTTACACCCGTCGTGTTCAAAGCAAAGCTGACGCTGCAACCGTCGCACGGAGATCGGTGCTACCCTCGCCATCTTCAAAGGAACCCTTCGACTCCGATCACGCCAAAGAAGGCTGGAGAAGAAGAGAAGCAAAGCCGGCGCTACACCCGTCGTCTTCAAAGTAAAGCCTTCGACTCCGATCACGCCAAAGAAGCCCGGAGAAGAAGAGAAGCAAAGCCGGCGCTACACTCGTCGTCTTCAAAGTAAAGCCTTCATCTCCGATCACGCCAAAGAAGCCCAGAGAAAAAGAGAAGTCGAGCCGTCGTCTAAACCGTTGAGGAAGCCAGAAGCCTTGAAGAAATAGCCACCGCCGTTCAAGGAGAAGATCGAGTCAACGCCAAAGCAAAAGCAACGCAAGAAGCCAAAGCAAAAGCCCCGGTAAAGCCCGCGCCAAAGCAACGCAAGTGCCAAAGTCAAGCGACTACGCCGGTCACGAGCAAAAGCACCGCACGTTCTAGCCGATACGACGCGAAGTTTGGAAGAACGAAAGCATCGCAAGTCTCCCCCCGTCTACGTCCAAGCGCAAGCGCCAAAGCAAAGCAAAAGCCAGAGCCAAGCCAAAGCCGAAAGCCAAAGCCGACATCAAAAGCATGATCGACGCCGCGAACCGACGATCAAGGACGCCAAAGTCTAGCAAGGAGCGAGGAAGACACGAAGACCAAGGAGCGACGCCGAAAACCCCTAGCCGAGAAAACGCGAAGCACGGAAGGGACAAAAGCAACGACGGATATTCCTTAGCCTCTCAAAGAATCCTCACCCTGTAAAGACCTCTGTCCTGGGCAACCCCTTCAGAGCTCTTGCACGAATGCCACGTGGAGACGCGGATCAAAGGGACCCTCCAGAGGATCTCTCCCACAATCTCCTGATCAATATTCGCCGCACCCGGCTCACCACCCCCGAGTCCCCGGGTCCCGGCATCTATAATCTTCGTGTGTTTGCAATAAAGACGACCCGAATCTTTTTCTGCGCATACAGCATGCTTATGAGTTGCGCTTAGATTGTGTATCCTGAGAGCAATTTCCTTCAACAGTGTGTATGATGTCTTGGGTTGAGTAATGTGTTGAATAAGAGCGGTACTTTCCATATCAATGTCCTGATATTTGGAGATAAAGCAAGTTGCACCCCCAATCTTATGTCCATAGTCATGTTCATGTCAAAAATCGATATAATAACTGATAGTTGAAGTCCTTACTAGTTCTCTGATGAAGTAGAAATTTAAATATCCGGTGTATTTACTATAAGAAGATCCCTTTGCCAAGGTAACTAATGTTGATTAAAATGGCTATTCTTGAGTTCCTATCGAGCTATAGCAGTTTGTCGAGTTTTATCTAGCAAACAGGGGATATTATCTCATTGAGAGAACTATCAATGCCACTAGACTTCCATGATTGGAGATGGTTATAAAAAAGGATATCTTCACCAAAAGTGCTGCCATGCATGATCTTACTTCTTTTAAAATCATGGAATCAAATGTTGACAAATTTTCTTTGAAATGATTGGAATGTTCCCTTTTTTTAGGGTCTGATATAGAAATTGTTCGAAATTTTCATAGTACCAAACATTGGGTCGACCTCATGAAATGTCGGCTGAAGTGACCGACATTTGATCAAAATCTGACATTAGTCTTTTCGGATAATTTCACTAAAAAATACCATCCTTTCAAAATAAGTTTCCATCTTTTTCAGTATTCATATTTTTTTCCTTCATTCCAATTTTTTCATAACAGACTGACATATAGCCCACATTCGATAAAAAAACAACTGAGATTGGACCGAAATCTGACAAATTTTCACTGAAATCTAACAATTTTCTATTTTTTGACCGACCGAAATCTACAAATAAAGCCTTATATATAATGATTGGGATTTCTAAAATAGACTATGAGGGGTTAGGGAGAGATAACAAGGATATAGAGGATACAAATACTGGAGATGAAGCTAACCAGCTTCTTGTATGCGACATTGTCCTCTCTCTTGGTTGGAGCTTGCAAGTCCACTTATCTTCTGATTTAGTGATTTCACCTTTTTTTTTCCCTTTCCTCTTTAATGATTAATATCTCCCATAGAATTTTGATTACTGTTACTTTCTGAATGACAAGGTCTAAAATTGTGCAAACTGGTTAGTGCACATCATTTGTATCTGTTTCCTTATTCTTTTCTAATGGACTCTTATTCAAGAGGGTACCATGAAGGATGCCTGAAAAACTATGCTAAAGAAAACATGACATGGTTGTCTTCTTTGTTGCAGACTTGATCCATGTCTTCGCCTCTGCACCAAGGGATCTCAACTTCATAGAGCACACAAGCGATCTTGGATGGAAAGAGTAATCACAACTTATATGATTACTGTTTGGTACCATCTTCACATCAAATTCCACAACCTCCTGATCTGACCTTTCCGAATCAAATCCATGGCAGGCATGACAGGGTCCAGCCGATCATAGTTGATCCGGGAATTTACCTGTCGAGGAGGACCCAAATCTTTTATGCCACAGAAAGGCGGCCAACCCCTGATGCATTCAAATTCTTCACAGGCATTCAGCTTCCCTTCTTTTCATTTCTATTTAATTTCAAATCCCTTCAGCTGTTTTTCTGAAAGCAACTCCTTCCAGGCTGATCATATTTCAGTGCCCGTCGTACAGGTTCCCCATGGGTCGTTCTGAGCCGATCATTTCTACAGTACTGTGTTTTGGGTTGGGACAACCTGCCTCGAACCCTACTCATGTACTTCACGAATGTACAGCTGTCCCAAGAAGGCTATTTCCATTCTGTGGTCTGCAACTCTCCCGAGTTTCAGAACACGACAGTGAACAGCGACTTGAGGTACATGGTTTGGGACATTCCGCCGCAGATGGAACCCCACTTCCTCAACATGACTGATTACGCCAAGATGTCGGAGAGCGGGGTGCCTTTCGCAAGGCAGTTCCGTGAGGACGACCCCATACTTGACAAGATCGACGACGAGATACTCGGGCGGGGGCTGTATCAGGCAGTTCCCGGTGCCTGGTGCTCGGCTGGGGGGAGGATGTGGGCGGACCCGTGCTCCCGGTGGAGGGATGTGAATGCTGTGAAACCCGGGACTCAAGCGCGGAGGTTTGGGCTGACGATGAAGAGGCTACTTGATGACTGGAGGTCCCAGTTGAGTTCGTGCAAGTAGGACGAGCGCTAGAGATTGGACTCGATCGAGCCATGTTCACATACTTGATGGTTGCATCGCTGCGCTTGCCTTCGGCTTTTTTTTTTTTTTGCCTGCTTCACTTTCTCCATCCGGTTTCTTGCATCGTTTGTGGCGGAGACAGGTGGAGATGAAAGGAAGGGAAATGCCATTCTTCTTTAGATTTTGAGGCTGGTAGGGCTTCGGAGTTTACCAGTAGATAAACTGACCAGTAGCCGCGATTATAATCTTTTGTAGAAGAAGCTACTGCAGTCCCAACAAAGCTAATAATAGAAAGTTGCTTTTTTTTTTCGCGGGAGGGTTTGCAGTGCTCATTGCCTATTGATTTCTCTCGGCCTTAGTCTGTTGAGTTCTTATCCTTGATTCCATCGTTGAATCAAGAGATTCAAGGGTTATTTTAAAAGATAAGTTTGTATTTGATACGAAATCGCTGGGGCTAGGGGATGATGGAGATGCCGAGGAGGGAGTCGAAGCTGAAGTTAGGAGTAGACTAACAAGAAAGGAGAAGTTATGTTGTCTTGACTGCTAATTTACTCTCTAGGTCAGGATATACTGATGACGAAAGCAGCTCCTCTTCCAAGATGCTACATCTTTGGGAAGAAGCCAAGGAAGATAAACTATTGTATCACTTCCGTTTTTTATATTTTTTATAGACTGGTCAGGTGATCAGAGAACAGGGCGCTAGAGAAAGGTGGGAGGCAGCATAACTGTTATTTTTATTAAATTTTATAATATCGTGAGCGTGATGTCAACTAGGGTTGTTCACGGTTCAGTTTTGAGGATTTATTTGCCACCGAGCCGATTGTATTGGTTTTGAGTTCGATGGAACTGAAACCGAACCGACTTCGATAGATCTGTTATTGAACCGATTGATCCCAAATCGGTTTGTTCGGTTTTGCTTTAATGATGCGATCATGAACTAATCTTCTTTAATGAGATTATTTTTCCATTCATAATCTTCTAAATGATATTCATCATTCAAAGTTATTTCAAAATTATGCCCATAACAGTTAGCTTTAGCTATGATATTAATTGTATATTTAAAAATTTTGCACCAAATCATGCCTTTGTTCATAATATGTTGATCATCAGATTAGTCAGTAATAGAATATGTTGTTCATAATAAACATCTTTGGTTCGGTTCAGTGTGAAACGTGTTTTTTTATGAAACCGAAACCGAGCCATAGTTTTTTTTTTACGTTCCAAAACCGAACCCAACTTGTCCATCTAAAAAGCTGGCCACTAATCTGTTTTTTTGGCCGGTTTGGTTCGGTTTTTCGGTCCGATCGGTTTTTTGAACATCCCTAATGTCAATGGCTATGATTTGCATGCACAAACAAGACAACATCGGTCTTGAAGAAAAGTTCGCTTCACAATGTATGTACTGGGAGTTTATTAGGAAACCTCTCCAACAAGAGAGAGAGGAAGTACCACTCGGACGAGCTCGTTGGTATATCAACTCCAATTAAACCTCAGAAATTTGTAGTCTTGCCATTGGGAAAGAGACGTATCATCAAGAAGTCGATACATGATGGTGAAAAATTTAAATCCATGATAGCGGCGAGCCTTCTTGCCTGTGAAGTTATTAAAATCGAGGTATTTCAGTGAAAGATTGTGTAGAGTTTTGATCCTTGATCTATGAGGCATTGTAGTTTTAGAAATAAAAGATAACATAATTAAATATTTATTATAACTTCAATATATCAGTCATCTATATAACATGTTAGGGCAGTTCGTATTATTTACGACCCTACCATCCTCAAAATCAGGGGAGACAACTTTTGAAGACAAGTTGTCCATCCGATCTGATTGTACGTATCAAACATATCCCAATCCTCATATACTCAAGCCGCTTTTAAATCGTTTGATCAAATCGAACGAATCAAAAATATCTCCCAATACACCATAATAACCGTCCCCCCTAAATCTCTCTCTTCCCCACCGATTGCACGCCTCTCTCTCTCCCCGTCTCTCTTTACACCATCACTCTCTCTCTCTTCTAAACCGATCGCACATCTCTCTCTCTCTGCCGACCGTCGAAGTCGTCCGTGCCAATCGGCGGTCGATGGAGCGGTTGGATAGTTCCAATACACCATAATAACCGTCCCCCCTAAATCTCTCTCTCTTCCCCACGATTGCACGTCTCTCTCTCTCCCCGTCTCTCTTTACACCATCACTCTCTCTCTCTTCTAAATTGATCGCACATCTCTCTCTCTTTCCGCCGACCGCCGAAGTCGTCCGTGCCAATCGACGGTCGATGGAGCGGTTGGATAGGAGGACGGCGACGTTACCGACAAGGAAGAGGCAGTTGGAGGAGATCGCGGGCGAGGTCGACGGCGATGACGCCGGCACTGCAGCCCATGCCTCCAAGGTTGAAGGAGCGGATGTTGCCGCGGAGGTGGTAGCGGTTGACGAATCATGGCGGAGAGGGACGGGGTGGGTTTGAAGAGGGAGCAATTGACGACGAGGATGCCGATATCCCTGAGGCGGACGGCGGTGGCGGCGAAGAGATTGTCGAGGGACCCGAACATGACATGCAGATGCCGAGGGGGGCAAGTAGTGCATGGCCTCCGGGACATAGGTCTCCTCGCCAAGGCCGGAGTGC
Organism: Chamaelirium japonicum; assembly: GCA_947650365.1. Classification (NCBI taxonomy): domain Eukaryota; kingdom Viridiplantae; phylum Streptophyta; class Magnoliopsida; order Liliales; family Melanthiaceae; genus Chamaelirium; species Chamaelirium japonicum. Next base: position 49,697,158 of record OX393556.1, on the reverse strand, counting down.
TTGAGGATCTTGCGCTGGAACTCGAGGGCGGGCTCGCCGAACTCGCCGCAGAGGCGTGAGTGCGCCATGAACTGGGGCAGAGCGGGCCTGGAGGCGGGCGGGGGGCCGATAGCAGGCGTAGTCGACGAGGTAGATGGGCCAGGGGCAAGTCATGATGTAGAGGGTGGTGCCGAATACAAGGACGTCGGAGCAGATGAGGACGCTGACCAAGTTGTACTGGAGGTGGAGGTGGAGCTAGAGCTGGCGGAGGTCATCCGGGTCGGTCCACCCGGCGTCGATGAGGATCACCACCATCAGCGGGATCAGCAGCAGGGTCACCAAGTAGATGATTAGGTAGTACCCCAGCTTCACGTACTTGAGGTTCACGCTCTGCAGGAAGTCCGGCAGCCGCCGGCTTTGCCCATTCACCTGCACCCGGGTCTGATCACCGCCCTCCGCCACCGGCGAAGCCGAAGACGCCTCAGCACCACGCCCATCTTCTCACTGTCCGCAGATCCGACTAAGTGACGAAAGTACGGGAAGTACCTGACCTCAACCTGATCTTAAAATTATAGGAGAACAAGGTACAATCCGGCCCCAGTCCCCATAACCGGCCAATTGAATGGGGTGGGTGAGGACCAATTAGAGCATGACTCTTGGAAGAGGGATCGAAAGTTGAAACCCAGTCTCACACTCTCACACTCACTGACTCACCCTTTTCGCCTCCCTTTAATAGAGTCAAACATGCCCTCTCTGAAGCTGCCGTTTGGGTTCCCTTACACATCGCTACACGTGCACGCCAGCCACCACGGCAGCCCCCGTTGTGTGAGTGTGTGTGTGTGTGTGTGTGGGGGGGGGGGGGGTTCGCGCTGAAGGCGTCCGTGCCAATCGGTACGGGCATTCACTAGTATAATACAAGGAATGATTGTTCTTCAGTAATTTTACTTACTATAATATACTGCATGACATTTATCTTTAAAATACCATAACGAAATATATCTTCTACTTTTCGCAAAAAAAAATTCAACAGTTTCACATTTATTTTTTCTTCAATTTTTAAATTGCATGATAAAATTTTCGTATAAGTTATTAATTTTTGTTGTTTGTTTTTTAATGAGTGTTCTTGTTTATAGATTTAAAAAAAAAAAATTAAAACCATAAAGGGGCTCTCCAGGAAATTTGCCAAGTCATAACCCCCCCCCGCCCCCCCCCCCCCTCCTTTCCTTTTGATTCAAACCTTGAAACTGATGAATCGGAGCCGTCCATAAACCTTAAAAGGGCTCTCCAGAAATTTTGTCACGTCATCCGTCATTGGTGTGAATAAAATTTTCCAAATTCTATTGACACTTCACGCTTCTATTCTATCTTTGCACCCCGTGAAACTACCCCAAGTTGTTTTCCGTCGCATCTTGTCGCCCACAAAGGTCCTCCGCTGTTGCCTTCCTCCTCCTCGGCAAGGAAGGAGAGAAAAAGGAAGAGGAGGTGGGAGCATTTTTGGAAGGTAAATTTGATAGGGGGTGCCAAGAGAGATATATGGGGTGTGAGTAAAACTTTCATCTGAAAGGGTCCTGTCCAGTACATCTTTGCTTTTTAATATGATCCGATCAAACACTCGACGACCCGAATCCGAGATTAGTTAAAGCTGAATCGGATCTGGTTATGGATTCAACCCAATTACCCCTCCCCTCCCCTGCCCCCCCCCCCCCCCCCCCCCCCCCCCCCCCGCCCCCGCCGCTCTTAGTTGTCTTCACAGCAGCACACATCCTTCACTCTTCAGACTTCAGAGCAGAAACTAGGGTTTAGCAGAATCGGCTTCAATCCCTCCTCTCTCCAACTCGATCCTTTAGGTAAGGAACCGAATCCTCTTCCCTATCCTACTCTATCATTCCAAGGATACAGATCGTTGCGATCAATTCCAAAGGCTGCATGAACACCGAGGCATCTCTAGGGTTTTTCTGAACCCCTGCCCTTTCTCTGACGGACCAAAAACCCTCTTTGAGCTTTAATCTCAATTGCCGGTCTCTAGATTTGAAATGGGTTCTCTCCTATTTCTAAAATGATTGCCTAAAACGTAAATTCCATTCATTTCCCTCAAATTTTTTGATCTTGACAGACCAAAAACCCTCTTTGAGCTTCAATCTCAATCGTTGGTCTCTAGATTTGAAATGGGTTCTTTCCTTTTTCTAAAATGATTGCCTAAAACGTAAATTTCATTCATTTCCCATCAATTTTTGGATCTTACTTGCACAAAAAAAAAGGATCTTGACAGACCAAAACCCCTCTTTGAGCTTTAATCTCAATCGATGGTCTCTAGAATTGAAATGGGTTCTTTCCTATTTCTAAAATGATTGCCTAAAACTTAAATTTCATTCATTTCCCCTCAATTTTTGGATCTTGACAGACCAAAAGCCCTCTTTGGGCTTTAATCTCAATCGTTGGTCTCGAGATTTGAAATGGGTTCTTTACTATTTATAAAATGATTGCCTAAAACGTAAATTCCATTCATTTCCCCTCAATTTTTGGATCTTGAGCCTCCAATTCCTGTTCTTTTGAATCCAAGTTGAATGATAAAATTGGTCCCTTTATATACTTCTATTTGATTGTTCCTTCTACAATTAGAAATGGGTTTTCCCGGACACTTCCATCACCTGCGAAGAACAGCAATTGATGCTCCTGTTCTATCCGATAAGACCCTGACGATGATTCGCCGGCATGTGCTGCTTCTTCGTCGCAGTCTTGGAATTGGCTCTCTCAGCTCTCTTCACAGCTTACACGGTGAAATCTCCGGTGAGAATCAAATTTCACTTAGCAAGCAAAAATGCCGAGATAGCAACCACCTATTTATGTTTCATCAGTCGAAATTCCAAATGGGTTTTCTTAAATCCATGCACAGCTTGGAGGAAACCAAATTCTATGTCGAGCCTGCCACCGATGAAACCCCGACTCCCGATAGTAAGAAGATCTCTGAAGAGGCCGAAAATGTGTGTAGGATTGTTTGCACCATACCCAATTCCCGCATAGCAGCTTCTCTAGATGAAACGGGTATCAAAGTTTCATCAGAGCTCGTGGTAGAAGTCCTCAAGAAGCTCAACAATGCAGGAATGCTGGCGCTTGCATTCTTCCGATGGGCTGAGGAGCAAGAAGGGTTCAAGCCTACATCAGAGAGTTTCCACCATCTGATCGAGGCACTTGGCAAGATCAAGCAGTTCAGATTGATCTGGAGCTTAGTGGAGTCCATGAAGCACAAGGGTCTCTTGACGAAACAGACCTTTGGGTTGATCACTCGTAGGTATGCCAGAGCTAGGAAGATCAAAGAAGCCATTGATACTTTTGATAAGATGGAAATCTTTGGTCTGAAACCTGAATTACCAGATTATAACAGCTTGATTGACACCATCAGCAAATCCAAGCAGGTGGAGAGGGCTCAAACGATCTTCAATGACATGAAGAGGAGGAAAAGGTTCTCTCCTGATCTGAAGACTTACACAATTCTTCTGGAAGGGTGGGGGCGCGATCGAGACCTGTCGAAGCTCAAGGCGGTTTATCAGGAAATGGTAGATGAAGGGTTCGAACCTGACGTCGTGACCTACGGTATACTTATCAATGCTTTCTGCAAGTCCGGAATGTGTGACCAGGCACTGAAAATTTTCCGTGAGATGGAGGCAAGTAATTGCAAGCCCAGCCCTCACATTTACTGTACGCTCGTAAACGGATTAGGATCCGAGAAGAGATTGGATGAAGCTTTGAAGTATTTTGAGCTATCGAAAGCGAGCGGTTTCACCCCTGAAATACCAACCTATAACGCTGTTGTGGGCTCCTACTGCTACGCCCTGCGGTTCGAGGATGCTTTTCGGGTGGTGGATGAGATGAGGGGATGCGGGATCGGTCCGAACGCCCGCACCTACGACATAATTCTGCATCATCTGATCAAGGCAGACAAAACAGAAGAGGCATATCGGGTGTTCGGGAGAATGAGCGCGGAGGCCGGATGTGAACCCGAGGTCAATACATACACGATGATGGTCAGTATGTTCTGTGCCGGGGAGCGAGTTGATATGGCTCTCAAAGTATGGAAGCAAATGAACGAAAAGGGTGTCCTACCTTGCATGCATATGTTCTCGGCGTTGATCAATGGATTGTGCTACGAGAACAGGCTGGATGATGCTTGCAGATACTTCCAGGAGATGCTGGATAAGGGCATTAGGCCTCCGGGCCAGTTGTATAGCAACTTGAAAGAAGCTCTTGTTGACGGAGGAAAGAATCATTTGGCGCTTGATCTGGGTCTGAAGCTGGATAAATTGAGAAAGACTCCATTGAATGGTTGAAGAATAGGATGATGATCATGGTCCGGTTCGGTTCGTTGGTTTAAGCATTGCCTACAGATATCGAGAGGAGCAGTATTAGTAGATCATACACATGTGTGACGCTGAAAATCCGTCATTCGGCTTCTATTGTGCCTTCAAGGGCCTCATGAAGGTGAACTAGCAAGAAGTGCAGTGCTGCAGTTGCGATGGAGAACCACACTAATTTCTATCATGTCTCGCTCCAATCTGTCGTCTAGATTTTTTGTGGAAACTCTTGGCGAGTTTTGGATTTGTTGGAAGTTTTTCTTTTTTCCCCGAAGAAATGGGGCTAGGAGTCATCTGGGTGGAACATCCTCGATTGTTTTGCATCGGACGGGACGGATGAAATGCTAAATGGAAAGTAAGGAGTACAACACCTTATTCTGCTCAAGAGTTACTGATCTGGTTCTGGAGTCACAAAATGGTTTTTGAAATAAAATAGAGTGAGGTGATTCTTCATTTGGCAGTGAGGGCTTGTTGTGCCAGTGTATGCCATGCTATTAGCCAATGAGTCAATACTTCTATTGCCAACCATGCTTTGTTCCTTGCCCTTTCTTGACAGCTTGGGGAAACCTGTATCCTCTCAAATTTCTCTGTTTACAGCATCCCAGTTTTCACTTTTTCACTTCATGGAATTTATGTCGGCATCGAATGTAAACCAAGTTTCCTACTTACAGGAAACCTATTCAGAGAAAATAACCTATTCAGAGGCAATTGCTACTTTCTCCTCATCATCGGCATCGTTCAGTCTTGATTCCATCCAGATGAGGTCGAATATAAGGAAGCTTGACAAGAATTTTGTGATTAGCTGCCATCCTGCATCAACCCTACATTGTTTTCAGATCAAAATCCGAGGCTCAACGAACAGGACTGTTTGATCAGAAGTCCTATCTTGTGTCGATCTACTAACTGGAAAATGAGTTCGGGTGCCCCTAATCAAAACCAACGAGCGCATTCTCTTAAGTTGTATGTATATGTATAGTTTAAGCATACCAGTTTTGGAAGTGGCCTGGATAAAGAGATTAAGTCGACAATTTATCATCCTATGTCATTAACCAAGAAATAAACAAAGTTACCGAAGCCAACAATAAGAAAATGTGGATTTGTTTATTTCTTTGGATTCTTATTAATGAAAATGTTTATATTGGGCTTGTTTGGTTGCTGTGATTTTAGCTTGTGTTTTTTCAAACACATTTGAAAACAGATTATAGTTGTTTGGTTAATGGGGTGTGACGTGTGCAAACAGATACACACTATGCTAAATTTATACAGTTTTTGTATATAAATTCGTACAAATAAAATTTCACCTAAACATATGAAACTTTTCCAATCTCTATCTGCATTCTTTTAACAAGATAGGGTGTGCTAGAGGAGAGAGAGAGAGAGAGAGAGAGAGAGAGAGAGAGAGAGAGAGAGAGAGAGAGAGTATATTTTATCATATATGCAACAACACACACTGCCACCACAGCGACCACCTCATGGCGGCACCACCAGACGGTGGACAAACTGAGCAACACACTCGCACCACTCAATAGAAGAAAAAAGAAACAAAAGTACACAAACCCTGCAAGTTAATCAAGTTCTTGTCATGCCGTATTCTTGATCATGTTCGTCGTCATCATCATCCAAGTCTTGTCCCATCTTGGCGTCTGACTATAGTGAAGATTAACAAGGGTTTTCTGACTGACTGTCAACCGCCACACGTGTAAAGAAATAAATTGCAGTTGCTAACACAATACAACAATCAAAAAATAATTTGCAGATTAGTGATCTTTGTAGGATAGTCTGCAAGAGGAGTAACTTTAAAATCAGTGGGATAATATCCAAAGTTGCACACAAATAATCAGACATAACCCTTAATTAATGTCTCTAATTTTTCATGCTTGTGTTTTTTGAGTACCACTATTGAACTATAACAAAGGCCATGGAATTATGGCCTTCATCCCCTTCTTAACACCATTGAATGCTCGGCGGATTTGAATCCATGCCTCTCATACTGGTGCCGGTTCCTCCCTCGTCTGTTCTTTGCCTTCCTCCTCACTTCCGCTACCGCCTTTATGCCCGTTTTGGGAAATCTTCTGCTCCGAAGGCAAATTCTGCCTGGCTTTTCTACTTCCCTCGACTTTCCATTGACCCCAAACGCGGGTTTTCGGTGGAGGTGTTGAGTCGGCGATCGGTGCAACCAAGCCCGGCTTCCCATCGTCTATAATGGCATCTACCAAGCCATATTCCTTCGCCTCCCAGGGGTTCATGAAATTGTCACGGTCTGTATCTATTTCAATCTACAAGCAGATGTTATATGATGACGATGAGACTTTGATTACAAAAACAATGAACTAATAGCTATTAAGACTCGATTTTTAATCCGAAATGCTCACCTGATGCTCAGGCTTTCCTGTAATTCTTGACAATATTTTGTTCATCTTTATCTTATGGTACATCATCTCTCTAATCTGTAATCCCATATCTGTTGTCTGGAATAACAAACATAGGAAGATTTTGAGAGAGAATACCTCATTCATTCATGGATAACATTAAAATAATCACCGCTCATTAATGAAATTCAGAAATTGTCAAAGCATGCTTGTCAATGTGAGAGATTGTCCGGTAATCTAATGCTTCCAGTTGCTGCCTCGAGGTTGTACGCTGTAATCAGGCTTTTTCATCCACAGAGAGGAAAGCGAAATAAAATAAAATAGCAAACTACGTGGTGGACTGTGGACCATGAGATTGCCAATTCCATAAATAAAATTGAGAAAAAGGATTGATGGATCTTGTGGCATGAGATTGCATATTTTTTTTATGGAAAGTACAGCAAGAAGATGGAGGACCCTTCACATTTTGAGGAAACGAGGACTAATAAAATTGCAAGAAAAAGAATATAAGATAAAATCCACCAAAATATTTACCATATAATAATGCACAATGCTGCTTGTCCGAACCTAGCAACATAGTTAAAACCCTAAACCAGATGACGAATTTAAATGGCCGAAATAAGTATATTTTAATAAAGCCTTGAAAGGACCATAAAGTCATAATCCTAGCCATCAATGATCTCTACATTAATTTATTTGCAAGAAAGATGCTAGAATTGGAAACTGAAGGGATGTTCATTTGAGGAGCAATGAAGTGTGGGTGGTGAACCTTAGAGAGTGAATTTCACAAGCCAAAGGTGAAACAGGTCCTTTCCAGCACAGCATTAAGAATGATGCAATTTGTTCAGAAACCTCTTTGACCTTGATCAATAAAATGTTTCCTTGGAGTCTGAACTCCACTTTCATGAGGGAGTAAACTTGTAATATCATCAATGATAAATCATTGACCAGTTGCATAAAATATATTATAATAATAGAGAAGGTTTTGGTGGGAAGATTGAAAATGATTTGCTTAAGTCTTGTTAACACAAATCAAAGTTCTTTTAACTTAGGATGAATAATCACTGATAGTTTCTTGAAGGCTTAAAAATGTAATAAAGCATATGCTATAGAGGTATACGGGTTTGATTTTCTAGGAGATATGGAGAAGACACATGAATATTTAGTGAGATTGGTCGCTGTTCATGATGGAAATAAAAGACGAGTTCGGAAATGGATGGATGGGTGGATGAAAAATCATCTCAGTGTTCCATATCATGTGAACGGTTCTCCAAAGGCCTCATTGAGAGCAAGGTATGGCTTGGACAGGGTGAGAGTCTTTCCCTACTTTTCTATTTTGGTATGAATCTGTCTAGCAAACTAGTTAAAAGGGTGAGTATGAGCTGATTGGGGCTTTTAATGAGCGCTGAGATTTAGAGCCTATTACTCTCACCTCCAATTCCTTGATGAATATTGATGTTTTCCTTAAAATATCAACCTGAAGAAAACCTTGAAATTTGTTCATGTTTTGGGCACTTGATTTTCGTTTGTAGATGAATACTGTTCACAATGCTTCCAAATGAAGCTTCTCTTTCTTTCATTTCTTGCAACCTTTCCAAACTCATTTGCGCTTTTGGTAATCATCATTGTGGATATTTGGTATCTAGGAGATTTTTTGGAAATAGGTCTTGAGGGTTTTTTTATTTCATCTCATTGTCAGTTTTTCCTTTTGTGTGGATGTGGATATGTGAGGTTGAGGGGAGTTGATGTCTGCTATATTCTATGCTATATTCTAAGATAATTGTGAGAGGGAATGTGGTTTAAATGATAAATCCAAGGATGAACGTGCTCTAGGATTAGATTCTCGAAAACTTAGTGGAGAGTAAGTAGTTAGGTTTCCCAGACTTATGATCAAAATGCATATTTTAAAGATAATTAGATAAAGTTTAGGGGTTGGGAGTTCAAGTATCATCCATGTATAAACCTTGGCAACTTATCAAATCTTTCTTCTACCTTCACTGCTACACTACTTCTCTGAACTTCCTTATTGTCAGTGTTTACTGTATATATTTTATTCTTCATATATTTTAGTATAGTAGTAGTATTTTATAGTTCACACATGCGTTCCACAGATATATCTCTTCATGCAGTGTCTTAATAATTGTGAGTCCTTTCAACGTATACATGTTTATTTTCTGGCTAATTGTGTAGCATTCACTTCAAACTTGTAGGGTTGCACCTTATTTCAGATTCGTTCTGAATATACATTAAAGAAGCTTGAGGTATGACATCACTACATGGCACTTGAGGATGCATAAGCATGCATGGTTTGTATCTGCAAGCACATAATTGCTACTAATAAAATTAGTATGAATATGATTTGTGGTGCAGCTGGTCTACGGACAGGCATTGCAAGATAAGGTTATAATAATTATTAGAACTAGCAGTACAAAAAGATCTTGAAGATGTACAAAGATATGCAAGTGACCTTGTCACAAGAAATTTACAGCACCCATGTAAAATAAATGACATGTTAATAACCACTCACTCACTTTGCCTCCAGCTGTTCCCAGTGGTTGATGGATCATGACTCTTGCATTTGGCATGCAAAATCTTTTTCCTCTTGATCCAGAAGCAAGCAGAAATGCACCCATAGATGCCGCCAAACCGAAGCAAGCAGTAGAAACATCAGCCTTGCATAATTTCATGGCATCATATATTCCCATTCCTGCAAATGTAAATCCATTGAAAAGATCAAAATTTTCATGTTCTAAAAATCCAGCATACAACTAATTACGTAAAATTAGAATTTTTTAAACCTAGCCTATGTACTTAGTAACACTGTCATTTCCGGTCCCAATCCAAGATGAGAGAGGTTCAGGGTTGATGTTAGGAATGATAATGATAATGAAGCTCTTTCACAATTGATGGCCAAGAAACACAGCAATGTAATTCTTTTCTGTATCTTGGATCTACAGAAGAATGAACATATAAATTGTGGTTGGATGAAGTGGAAAGGAATTTCTGGACTGCTATGCAATTGACGCATCATGCATGCCTTTAAGACTTATGGGCACGTGATGTTATATAGTACATAATGTTGGCCGCTTAAAAAGAGCTCAAATACATAAAATAAGTGTGGCATAGATGAGGATGCTATGAAGCACAGACACGGGTACAACAATACGACAAGGATATGGTGACATGACATTTTCTTAAAAAGGCAGGACACGACACGGTTAGGACACGACAATTAATATATATATATATATATATATATATATATAATTTTATATAAATAATATATAATATATGAAAACTACATAGAAATGCTTAACTTTGAAGAAGAATTCATAAAGCATGATCCAAGTAGATGGGATATAACTTGATGGTTATGTATAAGAAATTTTAATGGTAGCACAATACCTCCTTTTGTCAACTACTAAATTTCCTCTTTTGGTAATATTAATCTAATCAAAATTGAATTGAAGGGGACATAATGTAGTTTATTAACTATGGGGTCCAGTTTGGTAATATGGGATCCTCACTAGAGGTCATAAGGGTAATGACCACTGTCCAATAATATCTACAAAATCCACCAAGCTCTAGAAGTATTACTAAAATATGACCTTAATATTTGTAAGAAAAACCCTATTAATTATATCCTCTGAGGTCATAACCTCAGAAGATATAGGTTAAAGTCAAAGATTAATCACAACTGTCCACTACACTCAGCCCCGGCCAAACAAATCATCCAACTCAGCCCCAAACGAATATAAGGAACGGTTGTGCCGTGTTTGAGACAAAAAAAAACCTAGGGCACTTTAGAGTCATGTCTGACACGTGTCCATGCCATGTCCGTGTCCGACACCAACACGGGGCCCTTCAAAAAGTGTTTGTGCTTCATAGCGAATGAGCATATAAATGTTGAAGTGGGCATCAATTGAGAACAAAATAATGGAGAGCCCATTAAGATAGATATTATGGACATGCAAAACGTAAAGCAGAGGTGGCCCTTATAAGGAGAGGGTCTCGACTCTCGGATTACCGTGGAACGTCCAAAGGACCTAAAATAAAATTAATGGAAATTGCTTAAAAATACATAGGGAAAACTTTCATAGGAAATAGATACAGCACTCAACAGAGATGAATGGCGAAGAAGAATTTATAAAGCTGAACCCAAATAGATGGGACATGGCTAGATGGCTATGGTTAGAGTATAATATGTGTTATTGTTAATTAGCAAGGGACGAGAAAATATAATGTAGAAAGATGTAATAAAAGGCCTGAAAAAGACCAGTCATATTGAACTCCTTGTACCTTCCATCTTCCAGGAAATCATGCAAAATGCCATTTTCAGAACTTCTATGCTTCACAACAGTGCAACAAATGCATGGCAACGAAAATCATGAGAAGGCAGCATATTCCAAATAAGACACAGAACACACTTGACAATCAATGAACTTCTCAATCACCAACCGCTGAAATAAACTACAGAGAGGTAAAGTTAAACAAAATAAATTGTTTTAAGGACTTTATCCACGCCCCTGAATATTGTACCAACTCTGCTAACACGTTTCCAGTGAATTTTCAATGTAAGAAACGGTTATAATTTCTTTGACAACTTGGCTTTCCAGGAAAGAACAGATTCAAAATTAATTAGAAATGAAGGAACATCATTCAACTATTCAAGAATATGTCAATTACATCATTCAAGCATGAATCAAGGTTTTCCATCAATAAAAAAATGAACTAGACCTCAACTGCTGCTAAGTAAATCAGAGCTCTACAAAAATTTCTTTTTTTAGTTGAGTGCCAACATGGGTTACATTCAATAGCAAGGACAAAAATTGCATAGACCTTAAGTTGCCCCAGGTACATATTTATCAAAGAGCTCTGAAATACCCGCTTTGAAGCCCTCTTGGTAAGACTGTCAGCAAGGTCATCCTGCTCTTTGGGCGGGTATAAATGCCAAGTTCCCAGTTTTCTCTTGGGTGTTGTTTCAGCCTCTGTATTCATGCCAAAAGATTTAACTCCCAATGGAACATATACTTACTGTCCAGCATGTCAAATAAAATGGCACTATCATATAAAATCTTAGAAGATTCTCTAGTAACTCAGATCTTCGATAAGCCCAGCGAGATGTGCAAGAGCTTCAGAAGTACTGATGACAATGCATAAGCAATTTCCTGCTCTAAAAATTTCCCAGAGACCTTCTGAATTTCCCAACCAGATCAAGCCAGTTTGGTAGGACTGATGAACAAAAAATCTGGTTCAACAATAAAATCTACTGATCATAAACTAGTAACTCTGTTCTTATCTTTATCCCTAAGCTCAAAGGGGCTAGTAGATGCTCAGCTTGGTTCATACTTCAGGGCCTTTACTAATTCTTCCAAACATCTAATTGAACTAGTTCTTACAAGAGCATACAGTTGGCAAAGGTTATTTATCACTGACTGTCCTCCATGATTACTAAACTGAACTACAGAAAGCAACATCCTTCTTCAGTGTAGGTAAGCTATTTGCAGATAATATGTGTAGCAAGCATGAAAAAGATGAAAAGATGAAGTAGAGAACAGAGAAGATACGCGACGAGAAAAGAAGAATAGAACCATATAGTACAGATCCTTTTGGTTCAGCTCCCATTCTATTCCTCCTCATCATCAACATCATCATCCAAGTCGTATCCGATCAAGGCGGATCCAGGTGTTTTGCCCTTGTGCCTATGTCTCAACCCGACCCTATTACGACCAAAGCCGACCCATAGCCACCCATATGTCCAACCAACTGTATGATGGGACACCTCACCATCACCGCATGCTCAACAGTTGCATAGCAAAATCTTGAACACAAAGCTAACACTTTTATCATTCATATGTACCTCAACATAGTCCCAAAGTTGCCCATCAGGAGACGAGAAGAATTTCAAATGCCCAATGCCATAGAGCATCCCCAGCAGCCTAGCCACTGGAGCTCCTTCACAAAAGTAGCGAGCCAGGCCCCTATTATTGACCCTCCAGTGGCCTCCTCAAAGTCACTTTCAATTATAGTGAATGCCACACCACTCACTATTTGTTGTGAACAGGTGAGGCATGCTATCCAGTTGGGCCCCAGTCACATTGCCAGATAACTCGCAAGTGAACAAAAACATCACCTCAAGCACGAACTCTCCAACGAACAAATCATGTGTGGTGTTGGATTGAAATCCAACAGCCCGTGTTTAACCCGACTGTAAGGAAGATTGCCCAGCATTTTCTAACCAATTGTCAACATTCCGTCAACATCGTTAAGATCGTTACCAAAAACCCAACCAAGGAAACTTGGCAAGGGAGGGGCATAAAAAAAAAATTTATAAGGGATAGGTACACCTACCTTGTCAGTTTCTACTCTAAGATCATGCAACCGGGGAGGAAAATAAAAACTGTGGACAAAATCTCATGCCATATGCAAATAAAATTCATAATTGACCTTGCATTTCTTACAAAAAATCATCAATCTAAACATAATGTGAATGTAACCTAACCATCTAGCCTTATCTCATCTATTTGGGTTTGGCTTTATCAATCCTTCTTCATTAGTCATTCCTATTAAAGGTTATCTCCATTGTTAGTACGAGCTTTTTCATGTCTTTTTTAACAACTTCAATCAATGTTATTTAGATACCTCTTTCTAACCCCTTAGAATAATTTGAATCATGACTGCCTCTACTCTGTTTAAATGCTCATATCATATTACTATATTTTCCACCACTTTGTCATCAATAGGTGCAACTTCTACACTTCCATCTCGTCAACTCATTCCTCACCAAATACTTCATGTTTTACCGAACATGCATGCACCTCAGCATCCTCACCTTTCCTACATTCATCTTGTGTGTTTGAGCCTCTTTATGACCTAACATTTTGAAGCTTTTAACATTGATGGCATTATTACTGTTTACCCTAAAGTATCAAAGGGATACAACGATCGCATAGCACCATAAAGCTCCTCTCCACTTCATCCAACCAACAAAAATTTGTTGACCATCAGTTGTTAATAGGGATTCATTTCTATAAAATCGCAACCTGTCATCCCATATACCCCATTTTAGTTCTATCAATTTTTAACCCTAATCTTCCAAAATTGTCCATAATTCCTTCAACTTCAACCATATCATGGTATCATACACTATATCATTTGCAGATAATATATACCATGATACTTCGTAAATATCAGTAGTAAGTTCATAAATGACTAAAGGGAAAGATATGGACTTATTGTTGACCCTTGGTGATGCCCATTGCAAAATGAAAAACTAATTTGTCCCATCACAACTGCTTCTCATGTTAGAAATTCTTCCCTCATACATGTCCTCTATAGTTCAAATATAACCTTGAGAACCATTTTCCTTTTGTAACCCACAGTGGGGTGCGAGTCACATTTAGGCACGTTCAACCTTTGCTAAGGTCGACATTGGGGTGTCTCAGCTTGTGAAGAGGGTGTCTGTGCGTCGTTGCAGGTGAGCGTCTAGGGCCACTCATGTTGGATCGGGTGCAAAGCAGCCAGTCAGGAGGCTTGCAGAAAAGCTGAGGAACGTGGAAATTAGCATGATGTGGAGGCGAACTCCTAGTAGGGCCTATAAGACCTTATCTCCGTTCTTATACTGGACCTTTGAAGCTTAATGGATTACTCTTACCCTCCGGCTTAACCGACGAGGTTTTTCCCATAAAGGGTTTCCTCATAAAAAAATATGTTGTAGTATAATTCTGCCATGCAACCTAGTATGCTTTTGTCCTGCACTACACAATACATTGATCTGAACTGTTTGTAGAATGGGCAAAGAGAGAACCACTTGATATCAAATCACCTTGTTATAATTGATTAGCATTAAAGGGTGAGGAGATAACATAAGTAAATATTAATTTGATCTATAGTGAGTCTAGCCTGGTGCCTTCCACCAAAGCGATCGTAAAAGGTATAGTTTGTTTGGTCGGCTGTCGCGCGCCGGTCAATGACCTTCCACATACCTCGTACGGGTATTTTTAGTAATATACAAGATGGATTTTCTCTCGACTTTATTAGATATTACAAAATTATTGCAGATTGACAATGTTGAACGCATGAGAAGTAGCCACATCTTCAGGAAGGTCCAAATGGTAGGTGTTAGTCCCAACTTCTCAATGAAGCGAAAAGGTTTTAACTTTCTTCCGCTCAACTTTTTTGTAGGCTTCAACGGGAATCTCTTTGAGTAAGTAAGCCATCAACAAGTCCCCAGGACCCCAACTACATAATTCTTGTCCCTGTGGTGCCCATGTGATGTCTCATTGTATTTGGCGTTGGTATGGAAACTTAAGATTACTCACCGTTCAACATCCCCAATATGCACCCTATAATATCATCAGTTTCAACGTTACAACATCAACAATAGGGAAATGGAGAACAATCTAGATTAAGTGAAATAGGACAGCCAAAGATGATTTGAAAGAGATTTTTCAGTGACCTATTTATAAAACTATTTTAGGCAAATAAAAATTGAGATAGCACTTGGTCCACATTGTTTTGTGCAAATAAGTGAAATAACCATGCCATGAATCATGATCGATCTATCGATCTTGCCATGATAATTTTATGTTCATGTTTCAAGTGCGATTGCGATCGTTCCTTTTTATTTTGATTCCTTTATCAAAAAAATATGGTCGCTTCTTTGCGATAAATATGTCGAATAACTGCGAAAATCTCCAATAGACATCGTTAGATGTTTCTATCCAATAGTTTCCAAAGTTTCATATAGACTGAAATAAAAGTAATTATATCTAAATCTTAATAGATTACATAAAAATTGAAATTAGCTAATATGTGCCTTTTAGTGATAAGTTTTCACTCGAAGAATCAATGTCAAATTGTGATATCACTAGGAAAATGCTTATTGCAAAGATTATACAAAACGGAAAAGGAAAATCCCTCCCTCCCTCCGTCGCTGGTTCAAAGCCCTACAAGAGAATAGAAACCTAATAGCAGATGAAGCGACTCTAACAGTCTTGCCACGAGGGATTAGTGGTACTCAAACAAAAGAGGGAGTCCAAAGGAATTTACAGGTCCAACATCTAGGAATACAAGTCGATCAGCAATGCAGGAGAATCCTTCGAAGAACATATTTCAAGTGCATTTTAGCATGTTCCTTTTGGAAAAATCAGCAATTGGTGGGAGAAAATTATTTGCATTAACAAGTCCTTCAGGATCAGTTCATTTGCTATGGTAGTGCGCAGTCTCCTTCACAATGAAAGAAAGTTGTGAACTTCACGATATTTGGATTTATGCAAGCATAGCCAACTTCAACACCCAACATACCATACAACAAATAGCCAGTGAGTTGGTCTCAGAAAAGTGAGGACGAGAAGACACTCAAGAATTACCAAAACCAATGCATAAGGGACTATCTCATTCAATATCAAAATAATTGGAAAATAGTAAGTACTTGATGCTAAAAATTCTTTTAAAATATATGTAGGTATAAGAAATAGAAATATAAATTAATTAATATATGTGTACAAACAGAATTATAAAAGGAGGTATATGTTTTAAAAAAGTATATTCATTGTTTTCGAATTAAGTCAATACATACACATTAACAGTTGGTAAGAAAGAAAGATGCAGATCTAGTAATATCTGAAAATGTCGAGCAAAAAGAATAGTAATATCTAAAAAGGGTTCTTTTAAATAATCTGGCACATAAGCACATACCAGCTGTCACAGAGCCACCTGGTGAATTTATAAACAGCTTGATGTCTTTTGTTTGATCCTCGGCATCTAGAAATAAGAGCTGGCTGATGATCAGATCAGCAGTCATTGTATCCACCTACTTATTACAAAAGAAAGAAGGAAAAAAAAAAGTAGTTAAAACCCAACCATTAATATCCAAACTTACAAACTCAAATAACATGAGTATAGGGGTTATATAGCGCTAATCCACTTCTATCAAAAAATAGATCAAAATAGTTAAACAAATACCAATAATCCTACAATATTTAAACTGAACATTGCAGAAAATACATATTCCATATCTATGCATTGAAAACCTAATAAATGCATTTAAATTACAGAAGAAGTGTCATCAATAATCCAGCCATCATTTTACATTTTGGAGTTTTGCAAAAGCTTAACCGTAATCAACAGGTTCTATCCCCATCCCCACCTATTCAAACTGCATCTCGTGTCATGTTTCCATTTCTAATCAATATCATGTTCATAACTTAAAAAACATTACCTCCAAAATAACTTAAAAAACATAAGCAAATCCTTTTTCATTGCTGTCATTCAGTTCTCTTACGTACTTAGATCCTCATCTAGGACCTTCCGACCTTGTGCCAGTATGTGTGCTCCCTTTTCACTTAAATAATCTTTGACACTCATCTACATTTACACCTTCTTCTGTAGATAGACATACAAAATACATCATCTCTGCTATAAACAACATGCACATATAGCCTCCTTATTCCACAAGGTTAAATTCTTACAACAAGGATGACCTTATTGAAGACTTATTTAATTTTTTCGTCCTTCACATCGATATGTAAATATCACATACTATCCAAGATTCCCAAATAATGACTACATTTTGTCCGCCTTTCAAGTCTTGGAAATAGCTCATCCATAACTCAAGTTACCAGAAGTATACCGGTAGTAACTAGTAAAGTGTCTTTTAGTTTTTAAAATTCAATAAAGCCTCATCTTCATTGATATTTGCTTTATTTTTCCACAAAGGAGAAAGATCTATGTCTAGTTGGCAGTCAATCATATAAATGTCCAAAATCTATGAAGTAAAATATGATCAAGCTGTCTTGCTAACAAGAGAGAATATAGCCCTAGATAAGAGTCAATGAAGGGAGGGACTAATCAGATACTTAAGAATTTCCTTGTAGATTACGACTGCAGTATTCTTTTAGACTTTTAGTATACTTTCACTGTTTTTAAATTTGCAATGCGCCCTTGCAATTGAGAGTTCATAGGAAATTCATTGTGATGACAGTTACAATGTAGATCGATATCGGTTTTTCAAAATACTTTTTACATTCCATTAGTGTCGTTCCAGTGCCCTCTTTATTAGTTCTATTCAGTGGTTTATAAGTGATGATCAATAGAATAATGATAAAAACGTCACGGTATAATTAAGTGGAGTAAATCTCCGAATGGGATACAGTCTGAAACTAATGTCCATCGATTGTGTCTTGCAAAAATAAACCTTCAAAGAGGAAGAATTACAATAAGCGCTTAACACAATATTCCATGTATTTGTAAACAACATAGAGAACAAATACAACATGATCAACAATACGTACTCTAATTAGGAACATGTTGGATGAAATGGGCGGCCAATAGTAACTGTTAGTGTGGCCAACGAGTACTATGGCGAATAAACGAAAATAATATAAAGATTTCATCCGAGCATCTATGATTGTATAGATGAAAGTGTATGCGATGAAGAAAGTAATGCACAAGGATGAAAATGGTGGAGATGAGAATGTTGAGGTGGATGTGCGTAGAAGGATAACATTCGAAATTAGAAAACAAGAGGGGTCTACATATTTTAGACATGAAATTATTTGTCATTTACAATCGAACACATCATGATGGGATAAGAATTAGTTGTTATGGCTGTTGATGTGGTTGTTTCTTGTTCTTGTATGAACATAGTTTGTCAAAAATTTTGCTCTCAGAGATTTTGAAAGTTTTGGAGAGAGATATGAGTATATGGATATCTACATTGTCAGAATGAAGTAATAGAACCCTAGTGTGCCTCAGAGAGATGTTAGGTTTGTTGTGCATTGAATGATAAGTGACTACTTTCAAGAATCAAGTGCAAGATGTATTTGCTTGGGTTTCGGCTTGATTGAGTAAATATACACTAATGAAGTACTAAAGACTGTCAGCATTGATTTCCTATAACTAAACCTTTTTTACGCCAATGAATTCTTTCAACAATATAATTTGAAAGAACTTTACATTTCACTTTCCTCCATCCATGATGGAAGGCCTTATTTTAGGGTAGTGGAAAGTGCTAGAGAGGAAAGGACAATTGGGGAAGTGTTGGGATTAGTCTCACAACGGCTAGGGGCAGGCAACAAGTGTCTTTAGATACCCTTAATGGACCGTTTTGGGGTGTGAGGGTATCTACAATTGGTATTAAAGCCTAGGACCCAAGCCTATGTCAATTTGGCATGAGGGCAGTGTTGTCAAGGCGAAGAGGTGTGCTTGAGGCACTAAGTGAAGCTGGAGCATGAGGGTATCTACAATTGAATAATTTGAGTGATAATAATAATAACTCATAACTAGTCCCCATCAAATGAATAATTTGAGTGAGAATAATAATTCACAAGTTATTATACAACATGCCAACATCATATTCATAAGTTAAATGCATACAATACTGATAAGTGATAACAGATAAATGAGAACTCATAAACAATGTTGAGTAACAAAACGAAAGAGTCGAGCTCTAAGGAGAGTTGAGCTCTTTAATTCAAACCGAAAATAATCGAAATAAAAAAAAACAAAAACAAAAACAAAAAAAAACCCAAAAAACTGAAAACAAACTGGAAAAAAACTGAAATAAATCAAAATCACAAAAAAAAAATAAAACTTGAAGACCAAAACCCAAAATGCATCAAAGCATATGCCTCGACCGCCTTGCGCCAAAGGCGCACGCCTCACTAGAATGCGCCTTTGGCGCATACCTGCGCCTCGCCTGAGGCGCTTGCCTTACTGTACCTTGACAACACTACGTGAGGGTATCTACAATCTGGCTCTTAGCCGGTGCTCGTGCCTCCTGAGAGCCAGATTAGTCCCTCAAACCCACATGAGGAGGGGGAGTTGGCTTCGCCCCCATGCCTTAGTGGGAGGGGCCGATTTGTTGGGAGTTAGTCCCACATCAGCTGTGTCTTCATACCCTCTAATGGACCTCCCCTTACGACCCAGATTTTGGAGCATGAGGGTATCTACAGGAAGAACCAGGTTTACTATACCAACATCGACAACTTCCTCCACCCGTTTTCCCTCACTTTCCCGCACCCCAAGGCATACCTTTCCCATCTTATTTTCTATCACCTGATACAAGGCACCATCTTATGCTATCCAATCCCCTCTTCTTCTTAATGTCAAGGTCCAAACAATTAGCCAATGTTGTATGATCAAAACTTCCATAATGTAACATTTAAGCTCTTTCATGTTAAGGATCTTCTATGTCCGAAAACAACAAACAATGCACTTGCAAAAAGATCGACCAACCGGCATCTCACACCCATATACATCCTTCGTAGCAGGAATGCACAATCCATGCTAACAATCTTCACCCCCTGCACTCTCTGTAACTAACGTAGCATTGGTGATAAGAACATTTTACCAAATCAAACATCGAATCCAGTCCCTTCAATGAAAACCTACTTCATGAACCATTGAGACAAATTCCAGTGAACCAAGCTCAGAACCTCGAGTAATAACAAACACAGTAAGAGGGCAATTAACCAATTGAGCAAGAAGTTTGTGAGAGAACTGGGGATTCGAGGGGACCTGAGAGCCCAAAAAGACAATCCTTTGCCTTAGTAGCATGTTGGTGATGTCGAGCTCCTCGAACCTCGGCATCCAAGAAGGTCCGGCTGCCGAACCCAATGGATCCCAGCCCTCCGATATCGTACTCCTGCAACTCAACCCTGCGGAGGCTCTGATGGAGCGGAAGGCTCTTTTCCCCCTCAGCGCGGCGGCGGCGGACGGAGGCGTCGCTGCCTCCCTCCGCCGCGAACGGGAGGAGAATAGGAGGCCATGAGAGAAGCAGAGAGTGGAGGACGAGGAGAGTCTAGAAGGCGAGGCCGAAGGAGACGGCAGGGCAGTTAAGGTCGGAATGGCTTCCATAGATTCTCAGCCCGACAAGAGCAGCAGCACAGGTTAAAGTTGAGGGTAGACGAGGTCCGAGAGGATGGATGTATCGGGTTATGATGACCACCGGTGATCGTAATACCAATTCGAAGCAATGTTATCAGACCCGAACCGGAAGTTGACCCGGTCTGGGCCTGGGTCACGTGTCTCTGGTTCAACCGTCTATTGAGCCGGTGATATATCTAAATGAATTAGACTGTTTAGAATGTGCTGAATTTTTTTGAGGGTGATCATCTTACTTTAGATAGAATGTCCACAAAAAATCAAAGCATTCTAAAACTTGTTGGGGCATCAAATGCTAGAAGCTTTATCGGCCATCCATTTTAACCGTTAAATTAAAAATCATATTTGATGCCTCTAGAACATTTAGAATGAGCCGATTTTTTGCAGGGATCCTATCTAAGATAGGGTGATTATCCTCATAAAAATTCAGAACATTCTAAATATTCTAGGGTTACTAACTCACCATATGTCATAGGGTACTCCCTATGACATGTCATAGGAAATCATTTCCCTATGACATATATATATATATATATATATATATATAGCCGAAAATGAGCTGTCTGTTGTGCCCATCCGATCGGAATGGATCGAACGGCACAACTAAATCCCCCGCCAACACTGCCCTGCTGATCCAACGCATGTCTGCTGTGGCCATCCGATCGGATGAATCGAGCGGCCCAAAATTTTTTCGCTGTTACTGTAGCGGCTACAGTAACAGCGAAAATTGCTTTGGACCGTTTGATTCATATCGATCCAGCGGATTCCCTTACGTTGGTTTGGGACGATTCCCATCCGTTGGATCGATGAGAATCGAACGATCCAAAACAATTTTCGCTGTTACTGTAGCGGCTACAATAACAGCGAAAATTGTTTTTGACCGTTTGATTCATATCAATCCAACGGATGTTAATCGTCCCAAACCAATTGATGCGAATCCGTTGGATCAATGAATCAAACAGCCCAAAACTATTTTCGTTGTTACTGTAGCGGCTACAGTAACAACGAAAATTGTTTTGGATCGTTCGATTCCCATCGATCCAACGGATAGGAATCGTCCCAAACCAACGGAAGGGAATCCGTTGGATCGATGTGAATCAAACGGTCCACAACAATTTTTGCTGTTACTGTAGCCGCTATAGTAACAACGAAAAAAATTTGGTCCGCTCGATTCATCCGATCGGACGACCACAACAGACATCCGTTGGATCAGCGGGGCAGTGTTTGGTGGGGGATTTAGTTGTGCATTTCGATCCATTCCAATCGGACGGGCACAACAGACAGCTCAATTCGGCCGGTAGCGCACAGCGCAACGTAACATGTCTCTCTCTCTCTCTCTCTCTCTATATATATATATATATATATATATATATATATATATATATATATATATATATATATATATATATATATATATATATATATATATATATATATATATATATATAGGGAGGGATACTCTTACAAGTGAAGTCTTACAAGCATTGTTTACTAATGATCCCAGCCATCAGATCGGATCTGATGGATGGCTGGGATCAATTCCCTATCCATCACTATCTCTCTCTCTCTCTCCCAAGTAAAACCCAGCCCGACCCCCCTCCCCCTCCGACTCCGGTGGCCCCTTCCGACCCCGCCCTTCCCCTCCGGCGCCGACCCCGACCCCGATCTCCGGCGCCGACCCCGACCCCGATCCCCTCCGTCCTGTCCAGCTCCAGCCTCGACCTCGATCCCCTCCGGTGCCGCCGATCCCCTCCGTCCCGTCCAGCTCCAGCCTCGACCCCGATCCCCTCCAGTGCCGACCCCGATCCCCTCCGGCGTCGACCCCGACCCCCCTGCCGGCTCCCTCCCGTCCGTCGAGCTCCGGCCCCGACCCCGTCGAGCTCCGGCGAGTGCGATTCAACGTAGGAAGGGGCTGCGATCGGGCTGCCGGAGGGGGGGTCGGGGGACTGCCTGAGCCGGAGGGGAAGGGGTCGGGGTCGGTGGGGATGGGGGTCGGGGGTGCTGCATTTGAGAGAGAGAGAGAGAGAGAGAGAGAGAGGGAGAGAGGGGGGAGGGTTAATCGGATCCGTCCGTTTCGGAACGGACAGCCTGGATCATTAGTAACCTCCACTTGTAAGACTTCACTTGTAAGAGTATCCCTCCCCTATATATATATATATATATATATATATATATATATATATATATATATATATATATATATATATATATATATATATATATATATATATATATATATATATATATATATATATATATATATATTTCATCAAAATGACCTGAAGTAGAAATCCAAGTAGGACGTCGTCGTCTTGCAGTCGGATGATTAGAACTCATCAGCCGCGACGGAGGAATCCTTCCACACGAGTGACGCGATTAGGGTTAGGGCCGCACAAAGCTAAACAACATTTGGTTTCTTAAGAAGAAGTGATTTACTGGAGATCTGCACGCATCCTTCCCATGATCTCTGATGGTGCCAAAATCGGCTCATCGTCCACGTGGCAGCTGTTGTAGCTCGTGTGTCCTGAGCGTGGATTTTCTGTATTAACATTAATAAGGATGACTTTGGTTATTGCTTTAATTAGAATACTACTTTGGTATATGTTAATACACATATAATAAAGGACCCTAGGGAACACAGTATGCCACTGAGGTGCATGGTGGATCCATGCTTGGGAGACCCAGTGGACCAGTTATGTGTAGACCTATAACTAGTTCACAGCTTAGGTGATGCCGGTCGCTTCACCGAGAACAAGCTGTTGGTTGGTAGAGGATGTGGTGAAGTCTCCACCACGGGAACGTGGGATTCCCATTCACCTGACCAAGCACGATGATCGTGTTGAACAGGAACCAAGACGGTGCACAGTTCAATGATTCAGACACTGATGCATAAACCGTCTTACTACTATAGATAATATGTCCTTAACCCTAAGGGACCATGTACACTGGGCCAACTAGTTGTGTGGTGCTTTGATGTGCCAACGTGTGCGGACCTTCCATAGTCCAGTACCACGATACGTTGGGTTACCCGGCTGGCGCTTAAGTGACATGTAATCCCTATAGGTTATCCGATGTTCATTGTTAGATGGGTGCGTTTTGATGAGTCAATCTGTCCACATAGTTAACCCAGACCTGGTGGTTGTCAGTATGACTGACGATGTTCCGGATGCTAGGCATAGTACTGGAAGGTGTGTGGTGTTATAGATGACAGGTCATCAATTCCTAGTCAGATGATCGATCGGGATCTGACGGTGCTCCCCACCGCCCGAGTTGTATCATGGCACTAGTAATAGGAGGGACTAAGGATTATTAGAGTATAGTAGAGAACAGGGTTATGAGGGAGTAACATAAGTTTAGGATCACTAGAGTTCAACTCACGTCGCACTCTGGGTGGCTACGTGGGTTAATCGGAGTAGGGCTAATTAACAGAACTTTCGGTGTGTCACCGGAACAGTTAATCAGGGATCCGGTTGGAGCTAGAGATCCTGAACCCTGAAGGTTCCACGTTGTCATTGCGTATAGGAATTGTTCCCCGACCTGGATGGATATGTTGGATTTGAAGTAGTGCGATGGAGCGCAAGCCCGGAGCCTAAGAACCTAATTCACATGTGTTAGGGGCCGTAGGGGTATTTTGGTAAATACTAAAATATGGCTCAGAATATATTGAATATGGATCTTAGAATGAGTGGAATAATTCTAGGAGCTCATAGGCGCTGACGGAACTCGATTCTGAGTAGCACACCTCACTCAATCTCTCTTTCAGTTTTTTACTTTTCGTGAATAGCGTTTTCGTCCAGGTTTCACGATAGACACTTGGAAACCTTGAAAACCGCCCCCCCTCATCCCTATCCATCTAGGGCCGGCCCTAGCTTGCTTGTAGCACTAGGAGGCTGGCCCTATAAGAGGATTAGAGAGGGAGGGGCCGGCCCTATGCTCTCCCCCTCTCCTAAAACCCGACCCCCTCTCCGTCTCTCCCTCTCTGAAGTTTCGGCGAAGGAAGAAAGAGGAAGAAGAAGGAAGAAGAAGGAGGAAGGAAGGAGAAGGAAGAAGAGAGAAATAGGAGGAGGAGATCTCGCGGCTCGCCATCGTCTTCGCAACGGATTCCTCCGTCGGCTCGTAGTCCTTGCACTAAGAGGTAGGACTTCGAGGATTCCTCAATTCGCAAAGGACATGGTACTATCTGACAGCTTCCCTTGCGATTCATGTGCAGTTCATTATCGTTCCGTTCTCTCCGAATCATAGAACCACAAGGTATGATAATACTAAACACCTAACTAGATGCATGCATGTCTTCCGTAGATCGTAGTATGCCTCTAGGGTGTCCGCACATATGCTAAGATCATAGATTTGTATGTAGATTGTTTTGTAGAATTAATTATAATGAAACATACACTATATGATCTTCGGATCTTTGTTTTGCTTCTGCTGCGACTCTGATAAGCGGATCCAATTCCAACAATTGGTATCAGAGCACACTTTGGTGTATGTTTCATGCATGAATTCGTGAAAACATCATGTGAATATATGATGGCACATGTTTTTGTCGGGGTTCGGCGTAGATCATGCATATGGATTATGCTATGTATCGTCTTTTTGCAGGTGCCGCGCTGAATAGTAATCTGTGATTGCATGCCTCCAGGGGGTGGACCCCGGATTTAATTTTGCATTGATTATTATTGTGCTTGTGGTTTTTAAGGCTCTAGATGGGCGAGGGTGGAGGTTGACCACCCTCGGATCCCTGGCCATGTTTTTAGGATTGTTTCCTTTTCTTTCTAGCAAAATTATACACGAACGAGCACTTGCTCGGAGCGTGTTAGTTTTTTGGTCACAGGAAGGAGATGATGCTACGTCTATGGCTCAGGCAAGCGGTACCATGGCGTACAAAGACTCGGCGAAAGCGTGCACGTTGGCGATAATCGGGATCATCGTCAGAGATCATGCAGAATGGAAGAGCATGATATCTTGGCTGTGCTATTCAGGTTCAGGGGTCGGACCCTGGACTTGATTCAGTTTGGATGCTATTTCTGTTGATTCTCTTTACTTAGTGTTTAGAGAACCCCGATGATAATTTAATTATCTATCTTGCTTGTGAGTTAGTCTCTAGATCAGGCTTAGGGTTAGTACTTGGCTTATGGATTCATCGGTGTCTCTATATGGTTCTAATACGTGCGAATCCGGTGGCTAGCAAAAGGAAAGGTGGTAACCGCCCTCGTGGTAGTTCAGGTAGCCAAGTACTGTGCACCGAGATAGACGCAGTGTTAAATTTGTTTAGAGATAACTAATGTCCCCATAAGAAGTATGATAACGTACCTTAGTGGGATGCCCTTTCCCCACATGGTCCTAGCGACCAAGTTAGGTTAGGGTTCCACTAAGTGATACCCGTTTCTAGTTGACGTTTGATGGTAGTGTGAACTCATCACGATTTGGTTATGCCACCATTAGGTTGAGGTCCGGCGAAGGTTGTCGGATGTTCCTATTTGGCCAGCATCGAAACCTATAATGAGATGAAGTCTACTATGACATCAGGCATCAAATTGTGAATGAGGCATCATTCTAGTGGGAGTCCTTTCCACGTTGACCTTAGGCTAGGCTCCAGATCTTAGGATTATAGGAAAACTAGTGAGGTATCAGGATCCTTGGAATATATGTAATGTGATCCTTGCAAGAAAGATGAAAGCTGAGTATTTGAGGTAGAGACTATGATATTTTCCAAGGATACTAATGCTTTGCGGGAATGTTTGTAATCCTAGTGGGAGCACGGTAGACCAGGGTCTAAGTCTAGGAGGTCGTGACCTTTCTAAATATGCATAAAACCTCATAAAGAAGGGATGTGTAAGTGGTTCCCTCCAAAGGGGAGCCCCTGGCCTCCACAATCAACTGGCTAAGGGTCTGAGTGGGAGGTATGCAGTTCGATATTCCCACCAGGTGAGAGGTGTGCTTCCTTCCATGTTGGTTTGCCTAGTGATTTCCTTCGGGACATGGAGGATATCGGTGGCAGTGGGTGACGGTTTTTTTCTGCACCGCGAGAGCCTATGAACCCCCCTGCCAACACCACCTAGATTTGTGGGAAGCATCCAAAAGCTTGTGTGAAGCCGTCGTTGTTGCGCACCCGGGTCATATAAAGCTGGCCAAAAGGAGACTAGGAGGTTTTTCAGTTTGCCATGGGTAATCCTGATGAAGACTGGGTCGTAAAAATCCCGTTGGCAGAAGCGGTTACATGCTCTCACCGAGATGCTGTCTCCAATTCAAGGCCGATAGTCTCAGTGCTCAAGCCCAGGGAATTTAGATTTCTGGATGTCTTCACTTGAGGTAGTGAAGACATAGCGGCTGGAGTAAACATTATCTATTTTTTAAATTCCATAAAATAGATTATGGTAGACCCTAATTTTATCTTTAAACCATTATTTTCAGAAATCATGACCAAGCTCGACCCCCTTGCCTCCATCCTTAATGATAACAAACTTACGGAACCAAACTATGGGGACTGGAAGCGTAACCTGATGCTCGTCCTAAGGGTTGGCAAACACACAACTGCCCTAAGTACCCCTCAACCGGCCATGCCGGGACCAAGTGATACTGAGGCCCAGTTGAAGGAATGGTAAGACTGGCTAGATGCTGATGAGATGTGTAAGTGCTACATAGTGGTATCCTTGTAGACCGTCCTTCAGAAGCAAGTTGAAGACATGGCCTTCGCTTCAGACATGATGCTCTATTTAAAGGAAATGTTCGAGGGTCATAGTCGGGTTACTCGTTACCTGACCATCAAGAAATTGGTGTCCACGAAGATGATAGAGGGGATTTTAGTTCGGGATCATATGCTGAAATTGTTTGGCTATGTGAATGAGCTTGGTTCCTTCGATGTCATCTTGGATGCAGAGATCCAGACCGATATTTTCCTCGCGTCTCTGTCAGGAGCGTTTGAGGGCTTCGTTACCAACTTTAACCTTAATCGGTTGGAAATGTCTAACGCAGAGCTCCTAGCGGTGCTCCAGGCGACAGAGGACGGGATGAAGCAAGAAACCCAATCCCTGAATATAGAGCGGAAGTCTTCTCTGAAAGCCAAAGGCAAGTTTCAAAAAAGAAAGTCTAAGAAGCCCGTGAAGATGGGCCAGGTGCAGTCGCAGGTTCCTAAGTAGGATAGTCCGGCGAAGCCCAAAGAAAAATATTTCCGATGTGGCAAGAAGGGGCACTGGAAGGGCGACTGTCGCGCAGCTCCCAAAAAGGCTGAGAAATGTATATCTCAAATCTACATAGTGAAATCCCTAGTAGCATCCAGTTGTTCTCCAGTCTCATGGATTGTGGATTCTGGTTCCACTAACCATGCCTGCAATAATTTGTAGTGGTTCAAGGAGACAAGAAAACTGGGTAATAGGGAGATAATCCTGATCATGAGAACTGAGACCGTGGCAGAGGCTGAAGCAATTGGAGATATCGTCTTGCAGTTTCTTGATGGAAGAAGTTTATTACTTAAAGACATACTTTATGTATCGTCCTTGAGACGAAACTTAATTTCTGTTTCCTTATTGAAAAATGAAGGTTTTTCAGTTTTATTTGATGCTTCTGGTATGTCAATTAAATTGAATGGTTCCTTTGTTTGTAAGGGAAAGATACATAATGGTCTCTATGTAATTAACTCCAATCATAAGCAGGATAACATAAATGAAGCTTGTGTGGTTAATTCATCTAAAAGGAAAAATCCCTCAGATAATCTAAACTCCTTTGGCATCTAAGGCTTGGACATATAGCCTCAGACATGATTCACAGGTTGGTTAAGGTAGGACTTTTAAGTTCAGATATTTTAGAAAGCCTACCGACGTGTGAGTCTTGCCTGGAAGACAAGATGAGTAAAAGAACTTTCCAAGTCAAAGATAGCAGATCTCAGGAGGTATTGGAGCTGGTACACACTGATGTATATGGGCCCATAAGTGTCTATGCCATATGAGGCTTCGAGTATTTCATCAGCTTCACGGATGATCACTCGAGGTTTGGATACATATACCTAATGCGGTGAAAGTCTGAATCCTTTGATAAGTTCAAGGAGTTTAGAGCTGAAGCAGAAAAGTAGACGGGTAAGAGTATCAAGTCTCTTCGATCAGATCGAGGATGCGAATACCTATCGGATGAATTTATTGTGTACCTGCGTGAGCATGAGATCGTATCCCAATTGACTGCACCAGGGACACCGCAACAAAACGATATATTTGAGAGGAGAAATTAAACTTTGTTAGACATGGTTCGGACTATGATGAGTTATACAACATTACCACCTAGTTTTTGGAGATATGCCCTAGAGAAGGCAGCATATACTTTGAACTTTGTTCCATCAAAGTCAGTACCTCTAACTCCGTGAAAGCTGTAGTTGAAGCGAAAGCCAAGTCTACAGCACTTTAGGATTTTGGATTGTCCAGCACATGTGCGGAAGGACAAGCGAGATAAGATGGAGTCAAAGACTAAGGTATGTCTGGTCGTTGGGTATCCAAAAGGGACAAAGGGTGGTTTATTTTATGATCCTGAGGATAGAAAGGTTTTCGTCTTGAAGAACGCCGTATTCCTGGAGTAGGATTATTTAATAGACCATAAGCCCACCAGTAAAGTAGCTCTTGAAGAATTGCTTGATACTGATGGAAGTACGCAGACAGAAAACGTAATGGGAGCCGATACCACTAAGATAAACGATATTGTAGAATCGACTCCTATGGAACCACCGCAGGCTCGTCGCAGTGGGAGGACCACAAGTGCTCTTGATAGATACATTAGAGAAGCCTTCATGGTAGATCCATAGTTTCAGGAGGATGATCCTCTGAACTATGACGAAGCGATGGTATCTTTTGACCATGCAGCATGACAGAATGCCATGGAGGCAGAACTGACATTGATGTCCCAAAACTCGGTCTGGATACTTATAACACTGCCTCACAACATTAAACATGTTGGGTGTAAGTGGGTGTACAAAAGAAAAAGAGGTCCGGATGGTACCGTTGAGACTTACAAAGCTAGACTAGTCGCTAAGGGTTATACCCAGCGAGAAGGGATCGACTATGACGAAACCTTTTCGCCAGTGGCTATGCTTAAGTCAATCCGGATCCTCTTGTCCATTACAGCCCATTATGATTGGGAGATCTGGCAAATGGACGTCAAGACCGCATTCCTCAATGAAAATTTGGAAGAAGACATCTATATGTCCCAGCCTCCAGGCTTTGTCACAAAAGGTCAGGAAAGTCTGGTGTGCAAGTTGCAAACGTCCATTTATGGACTGAAGCAAGCATCCAGAAGTTGGAACATGCATTTTGATCAGACTATCCAGTCTTATGGATTTGAATAGAATATGGATGAACCATATGTTTATAA
Organism: Chamaelirium japonicum; assembly: GCA_947650365.1. Taxonomy (NCBI): domain Eukaryota; kingdom Viridiplantae; phylum Streptophyta; class Magnoliopsida; order Liliales; family Melanthiaceae; genus Chamaelirium; species Chamaelirium japonicum. The sequence goes on along the minus strand of OX393556.1, from coordinate 49,667,226 downwards.
ACGAAGCGATAAGACTACAGTAGTTTTTCTGGTACTTTACGTGGACGATATCCTGCTCATTGGAAATGATGTTGGAACATTGTCTACAGTGAAGGTGTGGTTATCCTTTTAAGTTGACATAAAAAACATGGGTAAAGCGAGTTATGTTCTGGGGATCAAGGTAACTCGAGATCGCCAGAACAAGACTCTCTCGCTGTCACAGTCAGCCTGCATAGATACTATCTTGGTCAGATTCAATATGCACAACTCCAAGAAGGGACTAGTTCCATTCAGACATGGAATGAAATTATCCAAGGATCAGGATCCTAAGACTCCTGAAGAGAGGGTAGAGATGCAAAAGATGCCTTATGCTTCGACTGTAGGGAGTCTGATGTATGCTATGCAGTGCACGAGACCAGATATATGCTATGCAGTAGGTATAATGGACAGGTATCAGTCAAATCCGGGTCCAAAGCACTGGACTGCTGTGAAAAGTATACTCAAGTATATCCGTAGGACGAGAGATTATGAGTTAGTTTACTCTTTACAGAAACTGATGCCGATTGGGTATACGGATTCTGATTTTGTATCAGATCCGGAATCCAGGAGATCAACGTCAGGGTTTTTGTTTTCATTGGGAGGAGGAGCTGTCAGTTGGAGGAGCGTGAAATAGGGATGCATCGCGAATTCGATGACAGAGGCTGAGTGCGTTGCGACGTGTAAAGCAGCCAAGGAGGCGGTGTGGCTCAAGAAGTTCCTCACGGACTTAGGATATGTACCAGGAGCTCAAGATCCTATTGTCCTTTACTGTGACAATAGTGGAACGGTAGCACAATCCAAGGAGCCAAGATATCACTAGAAGATGAAGCATATCGAGCAGAAATACTACATTATCCGGGACTTGCAGAAGCGAGGGAAGGTTGTAGTGACTCAGGTGGCATCTGCAGATAACATGGCGGACCCTTTCACAAAGGCGTTACCGATCAAGGCTTTTAAGAAGCACGTGGATGCCATGGGAGTTATGACTGCGATTCCCCGCTAGGCCAAGTGGGAGATTGTTGTAGCTCGTGTGTCCTGAGCATGGATTTTCTGTATTAATATTAATAAGGATAACTTTGGTTATTGCTTTAATTAGAATACTACTTTGGTATATGTTAATACATATATAATAAAGGACCCTAGGGACCACAGTAGGCCACTGAGGCGTATGGTGGATTTATGCTTGGGAGACCCAGTGGACCAGTTATGTGTAGACCTAGAACTAGTTCACAGCTTAGGTGATGCCGGTCGTTTCACCGAGAACAAGCTGTTGGCAGGTAGAGGATGTGGTGAAGTCTCCACCACGGGAACGTGGGATTCCCATTCACCTGACCAAGCACGATGATCGTGTTGAACAGGTACCAAGATGGTGCACAGTTCAGTGATTCAAACACTGGTGCATAAACCGTCTTACAACTATAGATAATATGTCCTTAACCTTGAGGGGCTATGTACACTGGGCCAACCAGTTGTGTGGTGCTTTGATGTGCCAACATGTGCGGACCTTCCATAGTCCAATACTATGGTACGTTGGGTTACCCGGCTGGCTCTTGAGTGACATGTAATCCCTACGGGTTATCCAACGTCCAGTATTGGATGGGTGCGGTTTGATGAGTCAATCTGTCCACACAGTTAACCTAGTCATGGTGGTTGTCAGTATGACTGACGATGTTTCGGATGCTAGGCATAGCACCGGAAGGTGTGTCGTGTTATAGATGACAAGTCATCAATTCCTAGTCAGATGATCGATCGGGATCTGACGGTGCTCCCCACCGCCCGAGTCGTATCATGGCACCAGTAAGGAGGGACTAAGGATTATCATAGTATAGTAGAGAACAAGGTTACGAGGGAGTAACATAAGTTTAGAATCACTAGAGTTCAACTCGCGTCGCACTCTGGGTGGCTACGCAGGTTAATCGGATTATGGCTGATTAACGAAACTTTCGGTGTGTCACCGGAACAGTTAATCAGGGATCTGGTTGGAGCTAGAGATCCTGAACCCTGAAGGTTCCACCCTGTTGTTGCGTATAGGAATTATTCGTCGACGTGGATGGATACGTTGGATGCGAAGTAGCGCGATGGAGCGCAAGCCCGGAGCCTAAGAACCTAATTCACATGTGTTAAGGGTCATAGGGGTATTTTGGTAAATACTAAAATATGGCTCAGAACATATTGAATATGGATCTTAGAATGAGCGGAATAATTCCAAGAGCTCATAGGCACTGATGGAACTCGATTCCGAGTAGCGCACCTCACTCAATCTCTCTTTCAGTTTTTCACTTTTCATGAAGGGCGTTTTCGTCCAGGCTTCACGATAGACACTTGGAAACCCTGAAAACCGCCTCCCCTCATCCCTATCCATTTAGGGCTAGCCCTAGCTTGCTTGTAGCACTAGGAGGCCGGCCCTATAAGAGGATCAGAGAGGGAGGGACCGGCCCTATGCTCTCCCCCTCTCCTAAAACCTGACCCCCTCTCCCTCTCTGAGGTTTCGGCCAAGGAAGAAAGATGAAGAAGAAGGAAGAAGAAGGAGAAGGAAGAAGAGAGAAAGAGGAGGAGGAGATCTCGCGGCTCGTCATCGTCTTCACAACGGATTCCTCTGTCGGCTCGTAGTTCTTGCACTCAGAGGTAGGACTTCGAGGATTCCTTAATTCGCAAAGGACAAGGTGCTATCCGACAGCTTCCCTTGCGATTCACGTGTGGTTCATCATCATTCTGTTCTCTCCGGATCATAGATCCACAAGGTATGATGATACTAAACACCTAACTAGATGCATGCATGTCTTCCGTAGATCGTAGTATGTCTCTAGGGTGTCCGCACATATGCTAAGATCATAAATTTGTATGTAGATTGTTTTGTAGAATTAATTGTAATGAAACATACACCGTATGATCTTCGGATCTTTGTTTTGCTTCCGCTGTGACTCTGATAAACGGATCCAATTCCATGATCTCTGATGGTGCCAAAAATGTCACCGGCTCATCGTCCACGTGGCAGCAGCAGGGAAGGACACGACGAGACGATAGAATTCCTCAGGGAGATTGCCCTTGTCTTTGGGCCACCCTGGGCAACCTCGGCTGTCCTAAGAACCCCCCCCCCCCCCAACCCCCCGGGGGGTGAGCTTGAGATTCAAGGCCAATTCCGATTTTTGGGTATGAAGTATCATGACCAAAATAGGACTTGGAGTTCAAAGAACACTCCCAACGAAGTCGGCCTCCACCATCATGAGCAGCTCGCACGTGGAAGAGGTCACCCATGGCTGGTTCCCACAGCATGTCCGGGAGCTCGTCCTAATTGTACGTAATCAGCTCATGCACGGAAGAGGTCGCCCGTGGCTGGCGCCCACAACACTCCCGGGAGGTCGTCCTGACCGCACACGATCAGCTCACACTCGGAAGAGGTCACCCGTGGCTAGTTTCCACAGCACGTCTGTAGCTCGCCTTGACCGCACACGATCAGCTCGTACACAGAAGAGGTCGCCCGTGGTTGGCGCCCAAAGCTCACCCGAGAGCTTGCCCTGACCGCACGCGATCAGCTCGCACGCGGAAGAGGTCACCCGTGGCTGGCGCCCACAGCTCGCCCGGGAGCTCGCCCTGACCGCACACGTTCGGCTCGCTCGTGGAAAAGGTGTCGCCTATAGTAAGGAGGTAACAAATGGACATATATCACCTCCCCCATGGAACTACGTGGGCAATTGCAAGCCGCATTAGCCGGCCAGAGTCGGTCTAGAACACCCCAGACTAGAGCTTTCTAGAACGTCCACCTAGCCTAAACCGCCACCGCCTGGTAGGCTAAAATACAAAGGCCATTAAGGTCCCATGTGGGCTAACATGTGAAGGTATAGAAGGTGTGGGAAAGAGCGGCCACGTGTTAGACTCGCACGGTCTGCAAAAGGTCTATAAAGGTATAACCCCGGCTCCAAAGTACAGGTTCGAAACTCAGAAACCCGGATATTTTCCGACTACTACAACTCTCCCTTGTTTGAACCTTCACTGGCTTGAGCGTCGGAGGATCTGCGCTCCTCACGGAGCCAGCCGTTCTCACGTTTTCCTTGCCTTGCAAGTCGAGCACCCGAGCCAGCGAGATTTTTCCCCTAACATTTGGCACCGTCTGTGGGATCTTCTGACTGGTTCCTGTGAAAACGCCCGCGACCACACGGTCGAAAGCTGTGCTTTCACAGGAGACCCTAATGGCTCCTTCCACGTGGGGACAAAGACGGGTGACGACTTGCGCCGTATTTGCACGGAGTAGAACGCCGGCTCAAACTACCCAACCCCTTTGCCCTGCTCAGTGACCAGCTCCTCATGGAGATGTTGGCCACCCAACAGGCCATGATGGACGAACTGACGCGGCTGCGCTAGGTTCCCGCAACGAGCAGAAGAACTGACCTCCCCTCCTTCGAGCTCGAGCAACGGAGGAAAGGATCAGCAGGTCAATCTCGGCAGCTAAGAGTGTCGGCAGGGGCCGCTCCCCCTAAGTGACCTCTTCCTATCCCGGCGTCGCATCAACCTACGCCGTCGCCCACACGGCGGGCATCCCAGTAGGAGCCCCTTGTGAGAGGCATAGTCACAAAAAGATAAGAGAGTCAGCTCTCGGGTGACTTCAGTGACTTGTCACCCAGTATTCTAGCAACGAGCCGACTCTGCCTTCGGCCCTTCCTCGCCGACGAAGCAAAAGTGCGAGGTCCGACGTGTCAGAGTCAAGGCCTCTAGGGAGAGACCGTAACTCGCGCCATTAGCGTGAGTAGGAACCCACGGTGGAAGTGTTACCCCATACGGAGATCCGCGAGGTGATAGCCTCACACAGACCTTTTCTTGCGCCGAGGCGACTACCGGTGAAGCAACGTAGCAGACACCGGGACGTCGTCTCCGAACATTGTCGTAGCGAGGGTGCAGTCCGACCTCGAGGAAACGTACAAGACCGCCTGGGGCCTGCGCAGCCGCTCTTAAGGGATCACCCTGGGCACTAACAGTTACCCGGCATGCCTGTCGACCTCTTGGAAGACCTGGCGCTCGGGGAGGGAGCTTGCCCTTCATGAGGGAGGTGCTTTGAGGAGCCTTCCCCCAATTTTAGACTCCTTCGAAGTTCATCCTGTTCAACGGATGGCAGGATCCAATCGACCATGTGTTGGCTTACCAGAAGTTGTTGTTTTTCCAAGACCAGGACCAGGACCATGTTTTGTGCCGTGCCTTTTTGAGCAGTTTGATGAGTTCAGCCTTGGACTGGTTTCATAAGTTACCTCCGAGCTCGATTCCAAGCTTCATTACTCTGTCCAGGTTGTTCCTGGAATAGTACCAGTGCAATCGAGATCCCTTGAAGCGAATCAAATCACTATTCAGTATCACCATAGGCGCACAAGAGACCCTCCGGTGCTTTTCGATGCGATTCCGAAATGCCTATCTCGCCCTCGAGGACTCAGCCGGGTGAGACCGGATAGCTGTGAGTGCCTTCCGGAGCGTGCTCCACGAAAGAGGTGAACTTCATGACGCTATTGTCATTTCCGATCCCCAAACCATGGTTGAGCTCTTCGCCTTGGTCCAGCAACACATTAAGCTTGAAGATGTGGTGTTAGATCGCCGAGGAAAGATTACCGAACAATAGCAGCCTCCTACCTTGCGCGTAGGCACCATCTTATAGATCATCTTGTGAAATAAAGGGTGTTTGGACTAAATGAGTCTTTTCAAATATGTGCTCGATAGTGATCCACAAAGAATAGCTCACACACGATCAGCTCGCACGTAGCTCCCTCAAAGAACAGCTCGCATGCGATCAGCTTGCACGCAGCTCCCTCAAAGAACAACTTGCACGCGATGAGCTCGCATGCAACTTCCTCAAAGAACAGTCCACCGTCGTGCGGACTTAAAGCAAGACCGGGGTTCTCAATGGCTGTCCCGAACGACCTTGAGATCGTCGGAGAAGTTCGCTGTCTAGGGGACTTTGAATATGACCGGGGTCCTTCGCATTCACATGCCATGATAGGAAGCACCCCAAGGTGATTTAAGGGGATCTGAATGGGCGACCACCCATTTAGGCGACCTGAAAATCTCTTGGTAATCCCTCGAAGCTTGATAACTTGGTGAGGTCGCAAAAAAGAAATACAAAAGCCACTAATGTCGAAGGCTAGGGGCAAGGCCACTGTCCGCTATCATGCGAACGTGATAAGCAAAACCGAGGTTCCAAGGATCCTTAATAGGACAGGGGGTAGCTAGCTTTTGATTCTTTTATCGCTCGTCAAACTTCTACCCTTTGGCCCCTACGCTCTGTTTTGATTCAATTTCTATTGATTTGTATTTTTGTCGAGCTATAGGGCCCTACTATTTCGCACATGTCGAATGTTCATGCATATCGATCTTATTGCAATGTCGTTTATTTTTATATCGATTTAGCTATCTCGTCCGGGGTATGGTCCTTGGATCATCGGGAAAACCACACACGCGGCCTGATGCCATTCACCTTAGCTCGTTGAGCAACCTGATGACATCATGGGCAGACCCGGTGGAGACACCTTACGCAGCCTGATGCCACACAGTTTTGCTTGTTGAGCGACCTGGTGACATCACGACAGACGTGGCAGAGGCACCTTACATGGCCTGATGTCATGCAGTTTCACTCATTGAGCGACCAGATAACATCATGGTCAGACATGGAGGAGATACCTTACGCGGCCTGATGCCACGCAACTTAGCTCATTGAACGACCTGGTGATATTACGGGTAGACACGGTGGAGACACCTTACGCGGCCTGATGCCACACAGTTATACTCGTTGAGCGATCTGGTGACATCACGGGCAGACACGGTGGAGGCACCTTACGTAGCCTGATGCCATGCAGTTTCTCTCGTTGAGCGACCTGGTGACATCACGGGCAGACATGGCGGAGGCACCTTACGTGGCCTGATGCCATATAGTTCCGCTCGTTGAGTGACCTGGTGATATCACGGGTAGACGCGGTGGAGGCACCTTATGCAGTCTGATGCCATACAATTTTGCTCGTTGAGCGACCTTGTGATATCACGGGCAGACACGGTGGAGGCACCTTACATGGCCTGATGCCATGCAGTTTTGCTAATCAAGCAACCTTGTGACATCACGGGCAGACGCAACGGAAATACCTTGCATGGCCTGATGCCATATAGCTTAGCTCATTGAATGACATGGTAACATCACGGGCAGACGCGATGAAGGCATCTTACGTTACCTGATGCCACGTAATTTTGCTCGTTGAGCGACCTGGTGACATCACTGGTAGACGCAGCGGAGACACCTTACATGGCCTGATGCCACGCAGCTTAGCTCGTTGAGCGACCTGGTGACATCACGGCAGACGCGGCGGAGATACCTTACGCAGCCTGATACCATGCAGTTTTGCTCGTTGAGCAACCTGGTGACATCACGGGTAGACGCGGCAGAGGCACCTTATACAGCCTGATGCCATGCAGTTTTGCTCATTGAGCGACCTGGTGATATCATGAGCAAAAATGACTGAGGCACCTTATGCGGCCTGATGCCATGCAGTTTTGCTCGTTGATCGACCTGGTGACATCACGAGCAGACACGACGGAGACACCTTACGTGGCCTGATGCCACGCAACTTAGCTCGTTGAGCGACCTAGTAACATAACGGGTGGACGCGACGAAGACACCTTACGCGGCCTGATGCCACGCAGTTTTGCTCATTGAGCGACATGGTGATATCACGGGCAGATGCGGCGGAGGCACTTTGTGCGGCCTGATGCCATATAGTTTTGCTTGTTGAGCGACCTTGTGACATCACTAGTAGATGCAGTGGAGGCACCTTAGACGACCCGATGCTGTTGTAGCTCGTGTGTCCTGAGCGTGGATTTTCTGTATTAACATTAATAAATATGACTTTGGTTATTGCTTTAATTAGAATACTACTTTGGTATATGTTAATACACATATAATAAAGGACCCTAGAGAACACAGTAAGCCATTGAGGCGTATGGTGAATCCATGGTTGGGAGACCCAGTGGACCAGTTCTGTATAGACCTAGAACCAATTCACAGCTTTGGTGATATCGGTCGCTTCAACGAGAATAAGTTGTTGGCAGGTAGAGGATGTGATGAAATCTCCACCACGGAAACGTGGGATTCCCATTCACTTGACCAAGCACGATGATCGTGTTGAACAGGAACCAAGATGGTACACAGTTCAATGATTCAGACACTGGTGTATAAACCGTCTTACTACTATAGATAATCTATCCTTAACCTTGAGGGACCATATACACTGGGCCAACCAGTTGTGTGGTGCTTTGATATGCCAACGTGTGCGGACCTTCTATAGTCCAATACCACGGTACGTTGGGTTACCCGGTTGGCGTTTGAGTGACATACAATCCCTACAAGTTATTCGACGCCCAGTATTGGATGAGTGTGTTTTGATGAGTCAATCTGTCCACACAATTAACCCAGGCTTGGGGGTTGTCAGTATAACTGACGATGTTCCGGATGCTAGGCATAGCACCAGAAGGTGTCTGGTATTATAGATGATAAGTCATTAAATCCTAGTCAGATGATCGATCGGGATCTGACGGTGCTCCCCACCGCCCGAGTCGAATCATGGCACCAGTAATAGAAGGGACTAAGGATTATCAGAGTATAGTAGAGAACAGGGTTACGAGGGAGTAATATAAGTTTAAGATCACTAGGGTTCAACTCGCGTCGTACTCTGGGTGGCTACACGGGTTAATCGGATTAGGGCTGATTAACGAAACTTTTGGTGTGTCACCGGAATAGTTAATCAAGGATCTGGTTGGAGCTAGAGATCCTGAACCTTAAAGGTTCCACCCTATCGTTGCTTATAGGAATTGTTCCCCAACCTGGTTGGATACGTTGGATACGAAGTAGCACGATTGAGTGCAAGCCCGAAGCCTAAGAACCTAATTCATATGTGTTAGTGGTCGTAAGGGTATTTTGGTAAAACTGAAATATGGATCAGTACATATCGAATATGGATCTTAAAATGAGCAAAATAATTTCAGAAGCTCATAGGCACTAACGGAACTCGATTTCGAGTAGCGCACCTCACTCAATCTCTCTTACAGTGTTTCACTTTTCGTGAAGAACGTTTTCGTCCAGGCTTCACGATAGACATGGAAAAACCCTAAACCGACCCCCCCTCATCCCTATCCCCTTGGGGCTGGCCCTAGCTTGCGTAAAGCACTTGGGGACTGGCCTTATATAAGGATTAGAGAGAGGGGGGCCAGCCCTAAGTACCTCCCTCTCCAAAAACCCAAATCCCCCTCTCTCCTCTCCCTCTTTGTGGTTTCGGCCAAGGAAGAAAGAGGAAGAAGAAGGAAGAAGAAGGAGAAAGGAAGGATAAGGAAGAAGAGAGAAAGAGATGAGGAGATCTCGCAGCTTGCCGTCGTCTTCGCAATGAATTCCTCCGTCGGCTCGTAGTCCTTACACTCAGAGATAGTACTTCGAGGATTCCTCTCTTCGCGAAAGACAAGGTACCATCTGATAGCTTGCCTTGCGATTCACGTGCGGTTCATCATCGTTCTGTTCTTTTCAGATCATAGATCCACAAGGTATGATGATTCTAAACATCTAACTAGATACATGCATATCTTCCGTAGATCGTAGTATGCCTCTAGGGTGTCCGCACATAATCTAAGATCATAGATTTGCATGTAGATTGATTTATAGAATTAATTGTAATGAAACATACACCATGAGATCTTCGGATCTATCTTTTGCTTCCGCTACGACTCTGATAATAGGATTTAAGTCCAACAATTGGTATCAGAGCATGCTTCGGTGTGTGTTTCATGCATGAATTCGTGAAAACATTATGTGAATATATGATGACATATATTTTCGTCGGGGTTTGGCGTAGATCATGCATATGGATTGTGTTATGTATCGTCTCTTTGCAGGTGCCGCGCTGAATAATAATATGTGATTGCATACCTCCGGGGGTCAGACCCCGGATTTAATTTTTGCATTGATTATTATTGTGTTTGTGGATTTTAAGGCTCTAGATGGGCGGGGGTAGAGGTTGACTACCCTCGGTTCCCTGGCCAAGTTTTCTAGAATTATTTCTTTTCTTTCTAGCGAAATTGTACATAAACGAGTACTTGCTCAGAGCGTGTTAGTTTTTCGATCACAGGAAAAAGGAGATGATGCTACATCCACGGTTTGGGCAAGCGGTACTATGGAGTGTAAAGACCCGGCAAAAGCATATACATTGGCGATGATCGGGATCATCATCGAAGATCGTGCAGAACAGAAGAATATGATATCTTGGTTGTGCTATTCAGTTTTAGGGGTCAGACCCTGGACTTGATTCAGTTTGGATGCTTTTTCTGTTGTTTTATTTACTTATTGTTTAGAGAATCCCAATGATAATTTAATTATCTATCTTGTTTGTGAGTTAGTCTCTAGATCAGGCTTAGGGTTAGTACTTAGCTTATGGATTCATCGGTGTCTCTATATGGTTCTAACACGTGCGAATCCAGTGGCTAACTAAAAGAAAAGGTGGTAACTGCCCTCGTGGTAGTTCAGGTAGCCAAGTATTGTGCGCCGAGATAAACACAGTGCTAGATTTATTTAGAGATAATTAATGTCTCCATAAGAAGTATGATAACCCTAGTGGAATGCCCTTTCCCCACATGGTCCTAGCGACGAAGTTAGGTTAGGATTCCACTAAGTGATACCCGTTTCTAGTTGACATTTGATGGTAGTGTGAACTCATCATGATTTGGTTATGCCACCATTAGGTTAATATCTAACGGAGGTTGTCGGATGTCCCTATTTGACCAGCATCGAAACCTGTAATAAGATGAGATCTACTATAACATCAGACATCAAATTATGAACGAGACGTTATTCTAGTGGGAGTCCTTTCCACATTGACCTTAGGCTAGGCTCCATATCTTAGGGTTATAGGCAAACTAGTGAAGTATCAAGATTCTTGGAATCTATGTAATGTGATCCTTGCAAGAAAGGCGAAAGCTGAGTATTCAAGGTAGGGACTATGATATTTTCCAAAGATACTAATACTTTATGGGAAGGTTTGTAATCCTAGTGGGAGCGCGGTAGATCAGGGTCTAGGTCTAGGAGGTCGTGACATTTCTAGATATGCATAAAACCTCATAAAAAAGGGATGTGTAAGAGGTTCCCTCCAAAGGGGAGCCCCTGGCCTCCACAATTAACTGGCTAAGGGTCTGGGTGGGAGGTACACAGTTCGATAAACCCACCAGGTGAGAACTGTGTTTCCTTCTATGCTGGTTCGCCTAGTGGTTTCCTTTGGGACATGGAGGATGCCGGTGGCAGTGGGTGACGGTTTTTTCTTGCATCGCGGGAGCCTATGAACCCCCATGTCGATACCACCTAGATTTGTGGGAAGCATCCGAAAGCTTGTGTGAAGCCTTCGTTGCTGCACATAGCGGGTCACATAAAGCTGGCCAAAAGGAGACTGGAAAGTCTTTTAGTTTGCCATGGGTAATTCTGATAAAGACTGGGTCGTAAACACCCCGTTGGCAGAAGCGGTTGCATGTTCTCATCGAGATGCTGTCTCCAATTCAAGGCCGATAGTCTCAGTACTCGAGCCCAAGGAATTTAGATTCCTGGATGTCTCCACTTGAGGTGGTGAAGGCATAGCGGCTGGAGTAAACATTATCTATTTTTAAATTCCATAAAATAGATTGTAGTAGACCCTAATTTTTTCTTTAAACCATTGTTTACAGAAATTATAACCAAGCTCGACCCCCTTGCCTCCAACCTTAATGATAACAAACTTACGGGACCAAACTACGAGGACTGGAAGTGTAACTTAATGCTCATCCTAGGGGTTAGCAAACACTCAATTGTCCTAAGTACCCCTCAACCGACCATGCCGAGACTAAGTGCTACTAAAGCCCAGTTGAAGGAATAGAAAGATTAGCTAGATGCTGATGAGATGTGCAAGTGCTACATAGTGGTATCCTTGCAGACCGTCCTTCAGAAGCAAGTCGAAGACATGGCCTTCGCTTCAGACATGATACTCTATTTAAAGAAAATATTCGAGGGTCATAGTCGGGTAACTCGTTACCTGACCATCAAGAAATTGGTATCCACGAAGATGGCAGAATGGACTTTAGTTCGTGATCATATACTGAAATTGCTTGGCTATATGAATGAACTTGGTTCCTTCGATGTCATCTTGGATACAGAGATCCAGACCGATATTTTTCTTGCTTCTCTGTCAGGAACGTTTGAAGGCTTCGTTATCAACTTTAATCTTTACCAGTTGGAGATGACTAACGCAGATCTCTTAGCGGCGCTCCAGGCGACAGAGGACTGAATGAAGACATGAGCCAAATCCCTGAACGTAGAGCAGAAGTCTTCTTTGAAAGCCAAAGGCAAGTTTCAGAAAAGAAAGTCTAAGAAGCCCGTGACGATGGGCCAGGTGCAGTTGCAGGTTCCTAAGCTGGATGGTCCGGTGAAACCCAAAGGAAATTGTTTCCGATGCGGCAAGAAGGGTCACTGGAAGGGTGACTACTGCGTGGCTCCCAAGAAGGCTGAGACAAGTATATCTCAAATCCATATAGTAGAATCCCTTGTAGTATCCAGTTATTTTCCAGTCTCATGGATTATGGATTCTGGTTCACTAACCATGCTTGCAATAATTTGCAGGGATTCAATGAGACAAGAAAACTAGGTGATGGGGAGATCATCCTAAGTATGGGAACTGAGGCCGTGGCAGAGGCTGAAGCAGTTGGAGATATCGTCTTGTAGTTTCTTGATGGAAGAAGTTTATTACTTAGAGACATACTTTATGTACCGTCCTTGAGATGAAACTTAATTTCTATTTCCTTATTGAATAATGAAGGTTTTTCAGTTTTATTTGATGCTTCTGGTGTGTCAATTAAATTGAATGGTTCCTTTGTTTGTAAGGGAAAGACACATAATGGTCTCTATGTAATTAACTTCAATCATAAGCAGAATAACATAATTGAAGCCTGTGTGGTTAATTCATCTAAAAGAAAAAATTCCTCAAATAATCCAACACTCCTTTGGCATCTAAGCCTTGGACACATAGCCTCAGACATGATTCACAGGTTGGTTAAGGCTAGACTTTTAAGTCCAGATGTTTCGAAAATCCTACCAATGTGTGAGTCTTGCTTGAAAGGCAAGATGACTAAAAGAACTTTTCGAGCCAAATGTAGCAAATCTCAGGAGGTATTGGAGTTGGTACACACTGATATATGTGGGCCCATAAGTATCCGTGCCATATGAGGCTTCGAGTATTTCATCACCTTCTCGGATGATCACTTGAGGTTTGGATACATATACCTAATACGGCAAAAGTCTGAATCCTTTGATAAGTTCAAGGAGTTTAGAGCTGAAGCAGAAAAGAAGACGGGTAAGAGTATCAAGTCTTTTCGATCGGATCGAGGAGGCGAATACCTATTAGATGAATTTATTGGGTACCTGTGTGAGCGTGGGATCGTATCCTAGTTGACTGCACCAGGGACACCGCAACAAAACGATGTATCTGAGAGGAGAAATCGAACTTTGTTAGACATGGTTTGGACTATGATGAGTTATACAATATTGCCACCAAGTTTTTGGAGATATGCGCTAGAGACGGCAGCATATACCTTGAACTTTGTTCCATCAAAGTCAGTACATCTAACTCCTTGGGAGTTGTGATTGAAGCGAAAGTCAAGCCTGCAGCACTTTAGGATTTGGGGTTGTCCAGCACATATGCGGAAGAACAAGTGAGATAAAATAGAGTCAAAGACTAAGGTATATCTATTCGTTGGGTATCCAAAAAGGACAAAGGGTGGTTTATTTTATGATCCTGAGGATAGAAAGGTTGTCGTCTCAACGAACGCCGTATTCCTGAAGCAGGATTATTTAATAGACCATAAGCCCACCAGTAAAGTATTTCTTGAATAATTGCTTGGTACTGATGGAAGTATGCAAACAGAAAATATAGTGGGAGCCGATACCACTAAGATAAACGATACTGTAGAATCGACTCCTATAGAACCACCGCCGGCTCGTCACAGTGGGAGGACCACAAGAGCTCCTGATAGATACATTGGAGAAGCCTTCTTGGTAGATACAGATTTTTAGGAGGATGATCCTCTGAACAATGATGAAGCGATGATATCCTCTAACCATACAGCATGGCAGAAAGCCATGGAGGCAGAACTGCCATCGATGTCCCAAAACTCGATCTGGACACTTGTAATACCACCTCACAATATTAAACATGTAGGGTGCAAGTGGGCGTACAAAAGAAAACGAGGTACGGATGGTACCGTTGAGACTTACAAAGCTAAACTAGTCGCTAAGGGTTATACCCAGTGAGAAGGGATCGACTATAATGAAACTTTTTCACCAGTGACTATGCTTAAGTCTATCCAGATCCTCTTGTACATTGCAGCCCATTATGATTGGAAGATCTGATAAATGGACATCAAGACCGCATTCCTCAACGGGGATTTGGAAGAAGACATCTATATGTCTCAGCTTCCAGGCTTTGTCGCAAAAGGTCAGGAAAGTCTGGTGTGCAAGTTACAAAGGTCCATTTATGGACTGAAGCAAGCATCCAGAAGTTAGAACATGTATTTTGATCAGGCTATCCAGTCTTATGGATATGAACAGAACGTGAGTGAACCATGTGTTTATAAGAGGAGCGATAAGACTTCAGTAGTTTTTCTAGTACTTTACGTAGACGATATCCTGCTCATTGGAAACGATATTGGAACGTTGTCTACAGTAAATGTGTGGTTATTCTCTGAATTTGACATAAAAGACCTAGGTGAAACGAGTTACGTTCTGGGGATCAAGGTAATTCAAGATTGCCAGAACAAGACTATCTCGCTGTCACAGTCAGCCTATATAGATACTATCTTAGTCAGATTCAGTATACACAATTTCAAGAAGGGACTGGTTTCATTCAGACACGAAATGAAATTGTCCAAGAATTAGGGTCTTAAGACTCCTGAGGAGAGGGTAGAGATGCAGAAGATACCTTATGCTTCGGTTGTAGGGAGTCTGATGTATGATATGCAGTGCACGAGACCAGATATATGCTATGCAGTAGGCATGATGGGCAAGTATTAGTCAAATCCGGGTCCAGAGCACTGAACTGCTATGAAAAGTATACTCAAGTATCTCCGTAGCACAAGAGATTATGAGTTAGTTTACTCTTCACAGGAACTAATACCGATTGGATATACAGATTCTGACTTTGCAGTAGATCCGGAATCCAAGAGATCGACGTCAGGATTTGTGTTTTTATTGGGAGGAGGAGCTATCAATTGGAGGAGTGTGAAGCAGAGATGCAACATGGATTCGACGACAGTGGCTGAGTACGTTGTGGCATACGAAGCAGCTAAGGAGGTGGTGTGGCTCAAGAAGTTCCTCACGAACTTAGGATGTGTACCGGGAGCTCAAGATCCTATTATACTTTACTGTGAAAATAGTGGAGCAGTAGCACAATGCAAAGAGCCAAGATATCACCAGAAGAGTAAGCATATCGAGCGAAAATACTATATTATCCGAGACTTGCAGAAGCGAGGGGAGGTTGCAGTGACTCAGGTGATATCTGCAGATAACATGGCGGACCCTTTCACAAAGGCGTTACCGACCAAGGCTTTTGAGAAGCACGTGGATGCCATGGGGGTTAAGACTGTTATTCCCCGCTAGGCCAAGTGGGAGATTGTTGTAGCTCGTGTGTCATGAGCGTGGATTTTCTGTATTAACATTAATAAAGATGACTTTGGTTATTGCTTTAATTAGAATACTACTTTGGTATATGTTAATACACATATAATAAAGGACCCTAGGGAACACAGTAGGTCATTGAGGCGTATGGTGAATCCATGCTTGGGAGACCCAGTGGACCAGTTCTGTGTAGACCTAGAACTAGTTCACAGCTTTGGTGATGCCAGTCGCTTCACCGAGAATAAGCTGTTGGTAGGTAGAGGGTGTGGTGAAGTCTCCACCACGGGAACGTGGGATTCCCATTCACCTAACCAAGCACGATGATCTTGTTGAACATGAACCAAGACGGTGCACAGTTCAGTGATTCAGACACTAGTGCATAAAACCATCTTACAACTATAGATAATCTGTCATTAACCCTAAGGGACCATGTACACTGGGCCAACCAGTTGTGTGGTGCTTTGATGTACCAATGTGTGCGGACCTTCCATAGTTCAATACCATGGTACGTTGGGTTACCCGGCTGGCGTTTGAGTGGCATGCAATCCTTATAGGTTATCCGACGTTCAGTGTTGGATGGGTGCATTTTAACGAGTCAATCTATCCACACAATTAACCCAGGCCTGGTGGTTGTCAATATGACTGACGACGTTCCGGATGCTAGGTATAGCACCGGAAGGTGTGTGGTGTTATAGATGACAAGTCATAAAATCCTAGTTAGATGATCGATCGGGATCTGACGGTGCTCCTCATCGCCCGAGTCGAATCATGGCACCAGTAATAAGAGGGACTAAGGATTATCAAAGTATAGTAGAGAACATGGTTACGAGGGAGTAATATAAGTTTAGGATCACTAGAGTTTAACTCGCATCGCACTCTGGGTGGCTACGCGAGTTAATCGGATTAGGGCTGATTAACGAAACTTTCGGTGTGTTACCGGAACAGTTAATCAGAGATCCGGTTGGAGCTAGAGATCTTGAACCCTGAAAGTTCCACCCTGTTGTTGCATATAGGAATTGTTCCCCGACTTGGTTGGATACGTTAAATGCGAAGTATCGCGATAGAGCGCAAGCCCGGAGCCTAAGAACCTAATTCATATGTGTTAGGGGCCGTAGGGGTATTTTCGTAAATATTGAAATATGGCTCAGAACATATTGAATATGGATCTTAAAATGAGTGGAATAATTCCAGGAGCTCATAGGTACTGATGGAACTCGATTCTGAGTAGCGCACCTCACTCAATCTCTCTTGTAGTGTTTCACTTTTCGTGAAGGGCGTTTTCGTCCAGGCTTCATGATAGACATGGAGAAACCCTAAAACTGACCCCCCTCATCCCTATCCCCTTGGAGCCGGCCCTAGCTTGCGTAAAGCACTTGGGGACCGGCCCTATATAAGGATTAGAGAGAGAGGGGCCGACCCTAAGTACCTCTCTCTCCAAAAACTCGAACCCCCTCTCTCCTTTCCCACTTTGTGGTTTCGGCCAAAGAAGAAGAAGGAGGAAGGAAGGAGAAAGAAGAAAAGAGAATGAGAAGGAGGAGATATCACGGCTCGTCGTCGTCTTCGCAACGAATTCTTCCGTCGGCTCGTAGTCCTTGCACTCAGATATAGAACTTCAAAGATTTCTCCCTTCGCAAGGACAAGGTGCCATCCGACAGCTTCCCTTGTGATTCACATATGGTTCATCATCGTTCTGTTCTCTTCGAATCATAGATCCACAAGGTATGATGATTCTAAACAACTAACTAGATGCATGCATATATTCCGTAGATCGTAGTATGCCTCTAGGGTGTCCGTACATATGCTAAGATCATAGATTTGCATGTAGATTGTTTTGTGTAGAATTAATTGTAATGAAACATACACCATGAGATCTTTGGATCTATCTTTAGCTTCCGCTGCAACTCTGATAATAGGATTTAATTCCAACAGATGCCACGCAGCTTAACTCATTGAGTGACCCGGTGACATCACGGGCAAACGCAACGGAGACAACTTACGCAGCCTGATGCCACGCAGCTTAGCTCATTGAGTGAACTGGTGACATCACGGGCAGACGTGGCGGAGGCACCTTACGCGGCCTGATGCCACGTAGTTTCGCTCATTGAGCGACCTGGTAATATTATAGGCAGACGCGGAGGAGGCACCTTATGCGGCTTGATGCCACGTAGTTTTGCTCGTTGAGCGACCTAGTGGGATCACGGGCAGACACAGCGGAGGCACCTTACACGGCCTGATGCCATGCAGTTTTGCTCATTGAGTGACCTGGTGACATCTCAGGCAAACGTGATAGAGGCACTTTGTGCGGCCTGATACCAGACAGTTTTGCTCGTTGAGCGACCTGATGACATCACGGGCTGACATGGCGGAGACACCTTATGCGGCTTGATACCACACACCTTAGCTCGTTGAGTGACCTGGTGACACCACGGGCAGATGCGGTGGAGACACCTTACGTGGCCTGATGCCATGTAGTTTTGCTCGTTGAGTGACCTGGTGATATCACAGGCAGACGCGGCGGAGGCACCTTACGCGGTCTGATGCCATTCAGTTTTGCTCGATGAGTGACGTGGTGACATCACGGACAGACGCGATGGAGGCACCTTACACGGCATAATGCCATGCAGTTTTTCTCATTGAGCGACCAAGTGACATCACAGGCAGACACGGCGGAGGCACCTTGCGCAGCTTGATGCCACGTAGTTTTGCTCATTGAGCGGCCTGGTGACATCATAGGCAGACGCGACGGAGGCACCTTACGCGGCCTAATGCCACGTAGTTTTGCTCGTTGAGTGACTTGATGACATCACGGGCAGACACGGTGGAGGCACCTTACGCGCCTGATGCCACGTAGTTTTGCTCATTGAGCGACCTGGTGACATCACAGGCAGACGCAGCGAAGGCACCTTACACGGCCTAATGCCACGCAGCTTAGCTCGTTGAGTGATCTGGTGACATTACAGGCAGACGCGACGGAGACAACTTACATGGCCTGATGCCATGCAGCTTAGTTCGTTGAGCGACCTGGTGATATCTGTTGGAAACAAATCAGAGGTGCAACGGAAGCCGGACTTGATCTTAGGATCGATACGGTGTGCGACACATTTTTAAAATTTTCTTAAGAAACAATCATATACGCAAGATTAAAACGAAATACAAACGAACCCCTATGGTCATCTATCGAAACACACCATAAAAATTATGTATGCAATTCAATAGATCTAGGGTTTAGTTTATTATACCTCAGTGCGGAATTTAACACCGCAATGTTAATCTTCCAAGTTGATGATGACGGAAGTATCCACGTGCGTGGGAGAAGCCTCATTCTTCTTCGGGTACACCCGATCTCACGAATCGGCCCGGATCCTTGCACTCCAATCTCTGAGTGCTTCGGAGTACAAGATTTCTCTTCTTCTTTATCACACACACTCTATGAGGAGAAGAAGATAAGATGAAGAGGATTTTCTCTTCACATCTTAGGTTAAACCCAAGAGTGATAGAGATGAGTGCCCAAGAGAGAGAGGGAGGCCAAAACCGAACACCAGGGAAAGGGGGATCGGTCTTTCTCTTAAAAAATCTGAATAAGGCTCGGTTTTCCTTACCTAATATGCCTTGGAAACTGTGCCCCCCCTCTCCCATTGTCCATATGAACCGTTTCCCTCTTTCTCTCTCTCATTAATCCTCAAACTTAAATGCCTACTATTGTATAGTTGTCATATTTGATTTTGTAATTAAAGGAAATATATTCAAATCATTTCAAATCTGAATTGATACCATTAAATATGAATTTGATGGCCATGCATATTTACCCTAATGAGGGGTGCGGCCACTAGGGCATGCGGGACATTTTGAAATGACCAAAATACCCCCCATGCATCTAGTGGCCATTCACCTCATACAGGAGCATACATGGTCCATCTCCGTGCATGATAAAGTACTCTAACACTTAGGGCATCTTATCCATACCTATTTAACATACCATAAAGTTATGAATAGTGTTTTTACTATTTACTGGGGTGCCCTCAGTAAAACGTGGGGTGCCCCTACAGTAAAACTCACTAAACACACAGACCGTGTTCTAGTACGACACGCACACACGGAATGAACTCCTTATGGTATTATGGCAACATCGTGTGTCCCTACACTACTTTGGGGTTGCCCCCTAGTGAACACACATGGTCCTGTGCAACCACCATGCCTTAGTGCAATGCACTCACGGAACACAGGACGATTAAGACATTATTTCTTCAACCCATATTGTGCTGTGAGACAAGGAGAAAGTTATGATCCGTAATGATTGTGGCTAAGGTGAAACCTTCAGGGACTAGGATTCATGGCTTCCAACCGGACCCAATCGACACACTACCCAAGTGTCCCTGTCAATCCTCTGGGTCCCGGTTAACCTACGTGGCCACCCAGAGTGCGACGCAGGCTGTACTCCAATTCTCCCAGACTTACTAAGCTCTCTCGTATACCCCTGCTCTCTGCTTAGTTAGGTAATTAGATGTCCCTTCACTCGGTACCATGTGTCAACTTGAGCGGTGGAGAGCACCGTCAGACTCAAGTGACTATATGACTAGGTTCCTTCCAGGTTGATTAACACATCGTACCTCCGATCATTTTGGCCAAACAACCAGATTCGGTCTAACAGCTCAACTATTAACCACAAGGTCTGGTTTTAGTATGGTATATGTCAGACCAAGGAACGCACCTCCCAAGGGGGATGTGAATAGCCTGCAAGAGTGGCATGCCAATGCAACGCCAGTCCGGCAACCCAGCGCACCGTGGTATTGGGTCGTGGTTAGATCCCTCACACATTGGTAAACCAAAGTTACCCAAACTGGTTAGTCCACCGGTCATGGTTCCTTAGGGTTTAGGACCTATTACCCTAAGCAGAAACACGGCTATGTGCACCGGTGTCTGCTCACCGATCTGTGCACCGTGTTGGTTCTGTTCAACCACAGACACTGTGCTTGGCAATGACCATGGTGGAGAAACCCATGCTCTGTCATTCCAACAGCTTAACCTGATAGGGTGACCAACCCTAATCAGAATTGCGAACAATTTAGGCTAATAGTACTAATCAACTGAGTCTCCCACTCAGATGAACCACTATACAGCCATGGCTCTTTTCAGTTTAGTATATAGAACACGTATAATACGCACCAATTAAGCTATTCTAATATAAATATCAACTCATTTATTAATCAACTATGGTTTTTACAAGCCCTAGACCATATCTTACTCATTTATTAATCAGTGGTCGTCCCTATTAGGAACACTCCCATAGCATGTAGAAGATATGAGAGTCAGAACCGTTTTTCCTCGCTAGACCAAGTGGGAGATTGTTGAGTAAGAAACACAAAATAACAAGGAACAACAAACATAAAATAATAGGGACGACCACTGAATATATGGCACTTTTAGGGACACCAAGCTCGCACCCTTGATGAATTTTTTGTCAGCGCCCTGACCAATGACCACATTGGACCCTATTTCACACTCCGATCCATGGGTGTGGACATAGTGTTCCTAATAGGGACAACCACTGAAGTATTTGGCAGGTTAGATCATGTAGAAGCTATGGGCATGGTGTTCCTAATAGGGTTACTCTATTTTTTGACCCGGGTTGAGCTGTTGTTTCTTTGGGTTGTTGATTTTTTGTTATTTTTTTAATGTTTTGTGTTCCTTGTTAGTAGATAGTAGTTTCTCTACCTAAAAAAAATAGGGCCTCCCCATTGAAATTATTTTTGATTAACAAAGGCTTGATCTGACTGTAACTTGGTTTGAGGTTGACTCGAATTGGAAATGAGACTCATGGCTCAGATATGAATTCCAAGTGAACACATAATTCTCAGACTAAGCCATCGGTGTGAACATGCAGGTTTATCTAATTCGAAGAATCTATCTAAATCTCGGAATCCGCACCCAACACCTAATGCCCAATGCCTTAATATGTTCTCGAGAATTTGGCTTGTAAAAGCTTAACGGAGGGCAGAATTGTCTCAAAAATTCGCTCGGGTGAAATCAGGCCCAGACAAATTGAGTGTTGGCAGCTAGGCATTGTCAGGAATACCAAGAGTCGGAATCCTAATGATCCCACTAGTTGCGCGCACACAATGGCGATCCACCGAGAGCAACCGAAAGCGTCACGCTAGGATCAAGATTTGGAGCCCTGCAGAAATAGAGATATCGATGCACCACACAACAATATGAACAACAATAGTTTGCCGGCAATCAAGGTTTGGATCATCGCAATCAAGAGAATACACAAGCGGTGGGTATCCGTTTGTTAGAGCCCCGCAAAACAATCTATGATCCCTCTCATAATGCCACAAACACGAAGTAAAGAAAACCCCCACACAAAGATTGGAGAATACCAGAAGATCTCCACAGATGAGAACACCCGCCGAGATCAAAGCCAAGAAAGATGCACCAAGAATCTATAGACAAACCCCCTTCTTCTTCTTCTTCCTCTTCCTCTCTTCTCTCTGTCTTCTCTTCCTTCTCTTCTTCCACGCGGCTGCAAGAAACCCTAGATCGGGTGTCCTTGCTTTCACTTCCTCTCGCTCTCCATGATCTTCAATCTCAACTTTAATTCAACCTTGCTCCCTTAAATAGGTGGGCAAACATATTAATCCAAAGGGAGACCAAAAAACACTTCAAATTAAAATCAGCTAAAACAACTAGATCCCGCAGCCCAACCAACCAAAACAACATCCATAAATTCTTGAAGCCCGAAACTGGTGCCCAGGCGAGCAATGAAAACTCCCCTCCCCTTTATGTTCTGCTAGTCCGGGCGCCAGAGCATCCCGATCTGGCGCTCGAGCGCACCCCAGGCTGGCAGCACGAATTGGGCTTTGAATGTGAGCCTTGGATGCACGTCTTTGGGTGCGAGCTTCGGTGGGCCAAACCCAACAATCTCTATCTTGGCCCTCTGAAGCCCAGCACCCCGAAAAATCATACCATGTCATCGTCGTTCCTATTGCCACCATTTCAAAAACATGTGATAATCATTGTTGTCCCTCTCGCACACATTGGTCACCCTTCACCGGTTGCCAGCACCCCAATTGGGTGCCTAATCATTTATATTCGATGACCGACCAAGTCCAACTTAGTGTTGCACTTGACCGAAATTCACTTCTTCTTCATCTTCCACACACCCTGGTTTGCTTCACTTGCAGACTTGTTCTTCACGGAACCCACCGTTCTCAGAACTACCCTCACTGCGACTTTGTACGAGCCTCCACTACATACTCCTTCCCAAACTGAAGAAGCGACATACGAGACTCCCAAGACTCCAGCTAGACCAGTGGTTCTATACCCGAGAGAATCTAATTTGGAAAGCGTTATTAGATTTACTCTTATATCCAGAACATAATAAAAATTTATTAGGGTCTAACTGGAGTCATAAAACAACCTCAAGCGAATATTTTCAACTCTTTTGGTCAGCATCCTGGAGCCATCATCGATCATCATACTACAACCCGCACATCACATAGGTGCTGAACAATATCATGTGTGAGCAAATGTGATGTGATGCGCCACTATCAAGTTTTCATTATTGACTTATGTCCTCAGTGGTTACCAAGATTACTGCTTCGTCATATTCGAATAATGATACTTGATTTTCATCTCTGTCAGCCTTAACATCTCCATTGTCGGAACTTGCTCCATCTTTCCATTTGCACATGCTCGTCACATACACAGACTTCCCACACTTCTAGCAAACAAGCTTCTTCATGTGCTTCACATCCGGCCTCATAACTATCGCATGGCCAGAAGACTCTGTAGAAGCACTCAAACTCTTCATCTGTGTTTCTTCACTAAGTAGAGTTTCCACTATATCTTCAAACTGTGTCTTCGTTAGACCAGAAGAATTACTAACTGACGTAACGAGATCATCCCAACTACTAGGACGTCTCGACAATATCAGTAGAGCCATGATCTTATGTTCGAAGTGGATTCTGACAGTTTCCAGTTAGCTTGTAATCCTGTTGAATGTGTTGATATGATCTGCTATGCTCCCTCCATTGCACATCCTCATGTTTAATAACGTCTTCATGAGAAAAATCTTTTTGGAGGCCGAAGGTTTCATGTACATGTCGAATAATGCTTCCATCAAGCCCGTCGTGGTCTTCTCCTTGGAGATGTTGAAGGCCACCGTTGAAGTTAGAGAAAGACGAATCAAATCCAACACCTTCCTGTCGAGTCACCCAATCTTTTTTGGACATCTTCTCCGGTTTGCTTGCCGGATCACCTAAAGGTAAAATAGTGATCTTTCTGATATATGACATCCTTTATTTGTATTTTTCAATAACTGAAATTCATATTGTTAAATTTCGTAATACTCATCTTCTCATCCGCCATGGCTAGCTCCACCCACCTCAGATTCACGCATAGAATATTGGCTTTAATACCAGTGTTAGGAATAGCAAGAGTCGAAAACCTAATGATCCTACTTGTCGCACACACACCACGGCGATCCATCAGGTGCAACCAGAAGTGTCACGCTATGATCGAGGTTTGGAGCCCAACAGAAATAGAGAGATCGATGCACCACACAACAATGCAACACAATAATATTTTGCTAGCAATCACGGATTGGATTATCACAATCAAGAGAATACACAAGCAGTGGCTCTTTATTTGTTAGACCCCCACAAAACACTCTATGATCCCTTTTGGAGTGTCACAAATGCAAAGTAGAGAAAACCACAACACAAAGATTGGAGAATACCTGAAGATATCAAGAGATGAGAACGCCTGCCGAGATCGAAGTCGAGGAAGACATGTTGAGAATCCATAGATAAACCCCCTTCTCTCTCCCTCTCTCTCTCTCTCTCTCTCTCTCTCTCCCTCTCTCTCTCTCTCTCTCTCTCTCTCTCTCTCTCTCTCTCTCTCTCTCTCTCTCTCTCTCTGTCTCCTCTTCCTTCTCTTCTTCCATGCGCGGCCGCTAAGAAACCCTAGTTTGACTGGCCTTGCTATCTTTCGATCTATCTCGTTCTCAATGATCCTCAATCTCAAACCCTAAGCTAGCCATCATAAGCTAAAGGGAAACCTTTAGCTAGATCCCACAGCCCAACCGACCAAACCCGTATCTTCAAATTTTGGGTGCCCAAAACTGGCGTCTAGTCGAGTAGTGAAAACTCTCCTCCCCTTTGTATTCTGCCAGTTTGGGTGCCCGAACGCCACAGTCTGGCGCCTGGGCCCACCCCAGGATGGCAACACGAGTTGGGCTTCGAATGTAGGCCTTGGATGCGGGTATTTGGGTGTGAGCTTCAGTGGGCCAAACCCAACAGGCAATACCCTAGATAAAATCGCTCGGCCGACTAAGAATTTGCTTAGACGAATCGAAGATGGGATACATGCTTGGTCCAGTAGGTTTTCGAGTCCCGCACGAGTTAGGAAAGCCCAAACGCATCTCTACTTGCCTGGATGAAAATTAAGTCAATACCCAGCCGTATCGGAACTTTTGTTTCCATATGGATCATTGTCTATTAGTGACCATGGTATCACCATATATAGGGTGGTGCGTGACAAAGGGGAGAGGAGCATTGAATCATCTACGAAAGATAGAACGTGAGAAAGAGGGAGAAGAGAATGGATGGAGAATCCAGTCTAAGGTTTCCTTATAGTTCTGGTCCTGAGAGAGAAGAGAAGGAAGGAAGAAAGAGAGAAAGGAGAAAGAAGTGAAGAAAAGGAAGGAAGAAGTAGGAAGAGACGAAGAGAGAGTGGAGATCCACCTCCGGGTTCTCCTTCGACTATTCTCCAGGACTTCATCCGGGCACCTCGGGTGCGTCTCCTTCGGGCTTTAAACCCTTGCCGAATCCCCTGTTATTACTTTGTATCTCTTGATAGCGGTGTTGATCTTCTCATATCTACGTGGGTGTTCTGAGATGAGCAACAAACTAGATAGGTTTGCAGAGTCCGACAAACGGCGACCACTACATGATATAACCTCTTGTATGATAATCCAAATCCTTAATTGCATGTGAATCTGTGCTATTCGTATGTGTTTTTGTTTCGAATTCTCTGTGTAGTCTGTGATCTTTGCAGGACTCCAATCTTCAAACTTTTGGGCACCATCCTTACGCTTCCGCAGGGCACGGCAGGTGGTGTCGGAGAGGTTCACCTGACACAACATCCGCCACCTAACGGAGCCTCGGCCGGCACCCATGCTCGGTGCATGGGTATTGTCGTCACGAGCAGGCCGATGTGCGGCATGGCGAGGCATTCAGCTCGCCTGAAGGGTGAAACACAATCAGCCTCTGATCTGTGGGTCTCATAATTGCGTACACCATCGACTGATCATGATTCAGTTGTATCAACTGGAACAAGAAAATAGTGAAGATAGAAATCCTTAGAAAAATTGACCTTCAGTGATGATATATAGTTTTACCTCCTTCAAGATCAACGAGTCAAGAGCTCCCGGCTCCAGGTACGGGTGCCTGCATCATGACTAAGAGCAGCCATTGGGCCGAGTCAGCTGTGCACTAATTAGTTGCTGTGGAAAAAAATTTAGCAAATTAGGTATAAGTCCTTAACAACTTTGCAATATTAGCCACATGATATCATAATTTGCTACATTTCCTAAGGTCCCTACAATATAGGGGTGGCAGTGGGTCGTGTCGGGTTCATGTCGACCAGGACCCGATCCGTTTAACTAATCGTGTCTAGACCCTAAACCTGTACCCGACCCGCTTATAAACGGGTAGACCCGATAAGACCCATTAGACCCGTTTACCACACGGGTCTATTTAGCTGACCCAATCCGACTCGACCCGGCCTGACCGGCCGATAGACCCGCTGGTACTATATATTACTGTATCATATTGCATGTAGACCCGACCTGACACGACCCGTTGAATTTTAAACGGGTCTTTCCGGGTCAACCATGTCCAAACCCTAAATCCGGACCCGACCTGTTTATTAAACGTGTCTATTGTGTCGACCCATTTATGACCCGAACCCGTTTAACCCAGACGACCCGCTAACTTTGCGTCGGGTCGTGTCGGGTCCAAAATTGCCAGCCCTACTACGAGAAAGATGAGGAATGAAGGTAGCCCTTGTCCATAAATAAGCTCACAAGTGGCGCACCCCCCACCATTTCTTCTTAGGATCATCTACTTCCATCAAGTAACCATTGATTGTGTACAGTGACATCAACCCATAAGGCCCACTGGCCAACAAGGTATGAGTCCCCTATTAAGAAAAGAGTTGTTGTGGAAGCTAGGCTCAAGGACCTCAATAATAAGGAGTCCGACTCCTCTCCATTTAGCGAGTGTTTGCTAATTGTTTGGAGCCGTCCGATGCACTCACCCCCGAAAGGATAAACAATATCCCGCACAAAACCTTTATGGTGATTGCATCGTATGGCTCCTAAGGATAAATTTTTGCTCAATCAAGGGAATGCTCCAAATGCTTAGTGATGAATCTGGACTGTTAAAAAAGAAAGAGAGCAATCCAATGACGTGTAAGGGTGACATGATCGGATGGCTCCCTACACTTCAGTGAACAATTCAGATGCATCACTGAACATGTAGAGCAACAGTCCGTTGGAGCAAAAAAAAAATCCATGAAGAGAAGTTGAGTTCAATAATAAGTAGGGCCCCCCGCCTCAAATTGGACCACCCGACAACTGTGATTAGGACTCTACAATCTGATTTAATTGAATCCCTTTGAAAGGCAGGAATAATGATCCAACTCCATGAAAACTACCACTATTGAATTAAGGCCACTATCATCGATCATTGAAGCGCAAGAAGTCTCGGGGTTGTTGATCTAAGTGGGTCCAACAGATCCAAACCCAATCATTGTTGGACTCGGATTTTATTCTACACAAAGAAGAGAAAAAGAAAGAAGAAGTTGCTATCCTCTCGAGGTAACAATGAGAGAATTGTGAGATTTCAACTTTGGAAGTTTAGGCGATTTTATCCGGTCGTGTTGAACTTCATACTCTTGATTTAGTAGTGAAAGCTGCAAATTGGTCTCACTAATTTGGATTAGGTTTATGATTTCTAGGTTAAGTTTAGGATTAGGGTTTAGAGTTTAGGTAATTTAGTCTCGGCATAAAGCCTAAATTTGAAGTTCAACTAGGGGTATTTTTGTTTTGACAATATGACTGTCCTTTAGGCTAGTAGATTTTTGGACTAGGGACTTATCACTAAGTCCCCCAATTGTTTTTCATCATATATAAACTGGCTCGAAATTTAGCTTAATCTTGAGGTTCGTTCCTCAATAATCATGAGGCTTAAAATTCAAGTTTTGAAACAGATGGGCGCCAAAGGGTCCATGTCATCGTCTCCGAGACTCTGGCCGGTGGGGTTTTATGTGAGGCCGAGAAGGTTTCGGTTGGAACTTCACTCAGTTTTCCCTGTGCTGGACCCACACTGAATCAATGACAAGCTATAGCCCAATTGAACTTCATTAAGCTTCCAATAATATCTCACGCCTCCTTATATAGTCCACAACTCTTCTCACTTCCTGCTCATTAATACATAGCTCTCTCTCTCTCTCTCTCTCTCTCTCTCTCTCTCTCTCTCTCTCTAAAGAAGAGGGGAATGGGTGCATTCGACTACCTCTCAGACTTCTGCAGTGTCACCGAGACAAGGAAAGCATTAAGGAGGAGAAAGAGGAAGCCACTGCAGGTGAGAGGGCAGCATCAAGATCACACACCATCGATCTCCACTCTCTTCTCTCTCTCTCTCTCTCTCTTGGTCGTGATACATGAGAAGAAGTGCAATGAGCTCAGATTTTCTTCTACCTGTGTTGTTTGGTATCAACCAGACTGTGGAGCTGAAGGTGAAAATGGACTGTGATGGCTGCGAAAGGAGAGTGAAGCATGCTGCTTGCTCATTGAAAGGTCCTTCACCCACCAAATCTCTCTCTCTCTCTCTCTCTCTCTCTCTCTCTCTCTCTCTCTCTCTCTCTCTCTCTCTCTCTCTCTCTCTCTCTCTCTCTCTCTCTCTCTCTCTCTCTCTCTCTCTCTCTCTCTCTCTCTCTCTCTCTCTCTCTCTCTCTCTCTCTCTCCCCCCCCTTACAAATAGAAATCAACCCCTCCATATATATCATCCTCTTTCTACCCTGACACTGGATACCAATCCCAAAGGATTGCCCAGAGCCTCTCTGCTATCTCATTAAAAGGTCCTTAAAACACCTCTCTCTCTCTCTCTCCAAATAGAAATCAACCCCTCCATATGTATCATCCTCTTTCTACCCTGACACTAGATACCAATCCCAAAGGATTGCCCAGAGCCTCTCTGCTAGCTCATTAAAAGATCCTTAAAACACCTCTCTCTCTCTCTCTCTCTCTCTCTCTCTCATAGACACACAATTTTTTTTCACTCCTAATATCAATTTTCTGTGTTGGGCAACAGAATTATATATGTCTTTTGTCAAGATAAAACTAAGTAATTTTCTCATCTCAGCAAAAGAGTTATTAAAAAGAAATTAAAGGGTATTAATATTATGCATTTTCTTCATCATAAAAAAATAATTTTGCATCTCAAGATTCTCAACGTACGTAGCTTGTGAGATTGAATTCTGACGTTAAAGAGATGAGGGAGAGGAAACAAATTAATTATGACTGCATGCCCTCTCAACTCTTAATTACAACCCATTAACCCGATTTGGATACGGATTTAGGTGTGGTATCGGTGGAAGTGAGCCGAAAGCAGAGCAAGGTAACGGTGACGGGCCACGTCGAGCCCAAACAGGTCCTGAGGCAGGTGGAGAGCACGGGGAAGAAGGCCGAGTTCTGGCCGTACGTCGCCCACAACCTGGTCTACTACCCCTACGCCGGCCAGGCCTACGACAAGAAGGCGCCATCCGGGTTCGTGCGCAACGTGGCTCAGGCGCTGCCCAGCCCCGATGGTCTCGCGGAGAAGTACACGATGATCTTCAGCGACGAGAACCCGAACGCCTGTTCCGTCATGTGATCATAGTTTGGCTATTCGAACGATGGAATTTGATGTGTTTAAGGGAAAATTGTTGCTTATAGTGATCATCAGTTCTTGATCTTGGTTGGTTTTTGCTAATTTACTTGCAATTGAATGTGATCCATCAGTCATCAGCTATCTTTTTGATATGAAAGAAATGATTAGAGAGTTTTGTGGAGTTTTTTTTTTTATGTTTAACCATGTAATCATAATCTACCCAAAAAAAAAAACATGTAATCATATCATATTTTATTAGATATTACACCCTGTCCAATATTTATTATTGACAAACTATCATATTACATAATTTATACAAAGTTAATAAAGAGGAATTAGTGGCAAGAAAAACCCTGCGTAATTAATTGGTTTTGTATTTGAGTTTTACCTAATTTCGATTACTGATTGATGGTGGACTAGCTAGTTTGGAAAAATTGAATATGGATTGATTTCTTCAAGTACGAGAATAGACTAATGAACAAACTGAACCCTAAGGGCATCTCCAGTCCTTACTCAAAAGGAGTTGTGATCTATGTGACCAGCTAATGTTATGAGATGATCATGAAATTTCAAGTTTTTTATTTTTTTTGAAAAATCCTTGCCAGTTTATTGCTAGAATAAATTTTTACGAAGGAAAAAAGAAAAGGACAAACTGATAGAAGAGAAGGACTCTAGCAAGCGAAGCTACTCAAAAGACTTTAGCATATCATCTTTGAGGACACCGAAGATAGGGATTGCCAACAACCTCAAGTAGGGGTGTGCAGGATCCAAACCAAACCAATTAAACCGACCAATTGGTCGGATTCTACATACTGAATGGATCAGATCGGATTGAGGTTTTAAAAAACCGACATGATTAGATCGGTTGATGGATTTGTAAATTCAAAACGACGTAAACCGAAACGAACCGACATATGTATATACATATAATATTTTATTAAATATACCATATGTCCTCATATACCCTTGCTACCAACAACCATTGCAATACTATATGATGACTCAAAATCAGTTAATTAAAAATCACATTTAGGCCTAATGATTTGATAACAATTATTATTTTTAAGTTTGAACTAGGTCCTAATAGAAGAGAGGGGGGGGGGACCAATAAGAATATGGTTCAAAACCTAAACCGACCATCCAATCCAATCCAAACCGACTTTAAATGGATTGGATTCCAATTTTAGTTCCGTTTGGATTTGATTGAAAATCCTCAAAACCGATCAAGGTTGAATCAGTTTGGGTTTTGCCTAAATAGGTTGGTTTCGAACCGATGCACATCCCTACCCTCAAGGTTTCCACAATACATCTAGCGTTCTCTGAAAAAGAGTCAAAAGACGCATGCGTATGCTGAAAGACTCTTCAATTACGTTCTAGCCAAATGCTCCATATCTACGATGTCCGAGAGTTTTCTCAAATTCTGACGGAATCCTGTTTTCCGGCCTCTAAGAAGATTATAGAGAAAAGCAAGGAAACTGTATGCCCTCTTATGTGAAACTTCTCTTCCGAAGCAAGATCAAGGTGATCAAGGGTTAGAGAGAGCATTATCGAAGCATGGTTAGGGTTACGAAATTTGATCGTTAGAACATCCGGGTTACGAATTAGTCCGACAACAGGCAAGCCAAATCACTCTTGGTAAAGAGCTTCGACATCACACATGAAGACCCAAGCCCGAGACCAACCCCCACGTCTCCGTCAACCTAAGCTAATCAGGTGGACACAGATCTATATATATGTTAGTCCACATTGATTCGAAGAAGTAAAGGGGCCATTCAATTGCCAACTACCCACATGATTGAGGGCGGGAAATGAATAATGGTAACCCAAACGTGTGGCACTTTCCATTAGGAATTTGTAGGTGTTAGCTTAGGTTATGCTGGCAGATTGGAAGAGGTGGAGGTTTATGTCGCAATTGTGAAAGCTCAAGTTCTTATAGAGTGGGATAATCTCGCAAACAACCGGCGGTGGCGTGGGGGCGTGGCGTTGGCCTGGCCTCGGTGCATCGGCATTCGCACCAAACCATGGCCGCACCCCACAATACGCGCCATCGTGGGGTTTTTTTTTTATTCATTGAAATGGGAGGTTAAACAGTCCTCTGCGATGCGCCACAGTCCGGCACAAGCACAAGACCGCCCCTCAGCGGCACACACCCGGCCATTGCCATCAGGTGGCCACAGCCAAACCATAACAAGCCACCAAACACCACCGCACGCAGGCGAAGCAACCACCGCACATCGGTGGAGAAGAAGAGGAAAGGGGGAAATAAAAACAAATTACAACCCCCAAACCAAAAAGGGGGAAAACACCGGCGACCGAGCCGAGCCAGGGAAGGGGGACCACGTCACCACCGGTGGTTGTACATGAGATTGTCCTGCAGTATGTTCAAATTAATAGAATTACTCATTCTTAAATGATTGCTTAAGAACCACAGTTTGGTTTAAATCAGCCCTCAACCTTCTGAGTATCAAAGGCTCCATCACTCAATTTCCTAATCAAAGACATTTGATCTAATTAGGGACAGTGTTAGTCAGAAAGGGACTTTGTTGGGGGCTGTGGGAATCACTAATCGTTTAAGTGAACAACAAGAAATGACAGATTGATGCATTTGGATTCGAATGACTTAAAATAGTCGCCCCGAAGCACGGTGATTGCCATCGACACCTGTCCCCATCCGTTTGATCAGCTGCCCTTATGATGGGAGTCCCCTGGGGTTCACTCGGTGCCCTGTAGATCACAACAATCCAGAACCATCCATAGAGACGAAAGTAACAGATGTCGATGGACAGACTCTGAACCACAGTGGTACCGTGGGTCAGGGTGACTAAGTTAAGGGCTTTATTTTGGATTGGGCTACATTTGGTAAGACTGCGTGGTTGGATGTAGAACACAATAACCTAAATCTCTTTGTATTGATGCCACTACAAGGATTTAGACTCCTCTGTGGTTCATCCTTTCTCTCGGTCATTCACCCGATGGGTGCCCAGCGGAAATCACAGTTGTGCGATGACAAGCACTCCAAAAAGTGTTATGCACCTATGATTGAGAGAATTGAGAGAGAGAAGGAACCGCGGAGGAGTCGGAGTCCACGGCAAAGCTCTTGGATGGCACTGGACAGGTTTGAGAATTGATTTTTACTTTTTTTAAATAGATCCGTCACGAAGCCGCCCCGTATAAAATAGTAATTTAAAACCCAAACCCGACTCATTGCCATCCCTACTTGGGTAGATAAAAAGTCTGTTCTGGTAGCGCAATCGGTATTATGTGAATTCATCATCATAATTATCGAAATCTTTATCTTATGAAGATGATTAGCTAGGAAGCATAAATCGAATTAAGAAGACTATGCAAAAGATCTGACAATAATTTTTCAATAGGCTACTAGACGTCAATTCTGATCATGAAAACTTATTTACCATAAGATTGTTTACTAAGGGTGTATTTGCCATTGGTCTCACTACGTCAAAAGGTCATAAAAAACCACTGTTTACCGGCTCCTAAAACAACGGTCATAGACCGTTGCAAAAAAACACGCGTTTAGTGACGGCTAACGGCCGTCGTTTATGATCTTTACAGAGGCCACGGGTGGGAAATAGTCACTGGCTGCATCAGCGGTTGAGATGTGGCCGTCGTTATTTATAACATAATAACCTTTTTTTTTTATAAAGGAAACCTAATAACCCTAATTACCTTTAGTTTCCTCTCGTTTCACCGCCGCTCCTCTGCTCATCGGATCGCACTCCACAACTTCTCATCGAATCGCCACTGCTGCTCCCATTCTCATCGGATCGTCATTGCCCCATCCTTCGACTGCCGCTCCCTTCTCCTCAGATCGGTGCTTCCCGTCATCTTGGACCGTTGTTGTCATCTTTTCTCCAATCATCAGGTTCGTCTCTAAATCCGCCTCCTCCTTGGATCCTCCTCTCTCCACAACTACCACCCTCTCCTTCCTTCTTGCATCCATCGTCGAATCGTACGGCGATTGGTGGTGATGAAGGTGGTAGTGGTGGTGGTGCTACTGACTGTAAAAGCTTGCTAAAATTTTGATTATGATTTTTTTTCCTCCCATATATTCTGAAATCCTCTTAAGATTTGAATGCAATTGCAGCAATTATTGAGAAATTTAAACAATAGGGGTTTCTGCATTATTGACATAAATAATATCGCTATCTTTTGTTGTTACCTGAATGGCGGAGTCCAGGCTTTAGGAAAAATAGCTTACAGGTTGGGCAAGTGCTGTAGATACGCTGAGGGGAGCCATAATCTTGATGTTTGCAATTATTATTTTTTTTGTTTTGTTTTTGATGGAACGGCCAGGAGGTCACAGGACAGGGCTGGAAATTTTTTTGCTGCCTAGGGATTTTGCTGCAAATGCTGAGTGAGGCATTTGGACCATTGATGGAAGAATAGAGAGCCATTTGATTATGCTTTACACACAGCCATGACCAATGCACTGCACTCGTACCCTTTCTACATACAATCAGATGGCTCTCTTTTTCCTACATATTAGGGAACCGTCTAGATGCCTCACTCATCATTTTGCAGTAAAATCCCCACACGGCAAAAAAATTTCAGCAGTGAGAAAAGTTTTACTGCTTGGGGATTTCGCTGCAGATGCTACGTGAGACATATGTGCCGTTAACCTAATATGCAAGAGAAAAGGGAACAATCTGATTATATATAAAAAGGGTATGAGTGCAATGCAGAGGTCGTGGCTGTGTGTAAAGTACTAGTAAATGCTCACGTCCGTCTGCACTTGGATGGCCACCTTTGGCGGCGGCGTGCCCGTTGGCACTCTGACAGCCACATGCCTTCGGAGTGTGATTTACTTATTAGAGATAGAGAGTACCAATTAACATTAAAAAAATAAATTTCATATGTTGTGAAATTGATATTTATTTCTATGCTAATTTTAGCAACTAAAACAAGAAAATATTTGGGAAGATATAGATGAGATCTTGCGACCCTAACCTAGAAATCATTCTATATGATATAATTTACGTAGCTTGTTCTCAGCGAGAACTAGGTCGTTAGGAAGACTTGGTAGAAACTGATCGATGACTATTGATTGACTCGCCCCTAAACAATTTAGCACACCTAGCCTTCTACAAAAATCACAATGCTCATACCATCTGTTTACCCATTGTAGGGGATAACTGGCCTCATCTAGATTTAGCTACATGATCATTAATCATCTCCTTCTCAAAGCGAATAAGTTTTTGTTCCCAACAGGAATCCCAAAATGCTTGGACCAATGGGCAATCAAGAAATACATGCATGGCATATATCTTCTTCCGCCACAACGCACCACCTGTTGTATTTCAAAGTAGAATGCAAGTAAAATTCTTTAGGTTGTCCCGGATTCTTGTATATAGCCTCTGCTTGCTAGTCTAGCTGTCCTTAGCCTTCCGTCAAATTTCTCATTTCAAATCCCAAACAGTCGGCAATTCTAACCAGATGGGCAGTTTTACTTAGTAAATCATTCCTTTAGAAGACCAATTTTGAAAGTCACGAGAAAAAAACCTTGAAAAATTCTATGATTATGGATTTACAGTGAATTTACACCTCAGGAAATGCTGATGTTTTCTGCAGTGTGTTACCCAAAAAGATATTCATAGAGGTACTATTTGGTTGTTGAAGAAAGCTTAGCTGATTACTGAAACTTGTGTACTCGGAGGAAGTTTCTCCTCTCATGAGTCATGATCTCACGAGATTGGGTTTGAATATAGAACTATTATGAGAATAAACACACATGCAAGGCAAGATTTCTTTGGGAAAAAAATATACCTCACGAGCTTCGGTGAGTATTTTGAGATAATACGAGTGATATTGGTTGGACGGCAGTAGAAAGGGGAATCTTCCTGTTGACTTATCTTGCTCAATGAGGACTGATTCAAATTCCTTACCATTTCTAAGAATAAACTCAACTATTTTATCCATAGTCATTTTTAAAGAAGATGGAGGCTCTAAAATTAATGGCTTGACATCAGATATCCCTAGTTGAGAACTCTGCATCCTGTCCATAGCACCATGAAGTGAAGCATTGTCATCTCTGAGCTTCTTGCTACCTGCAGCACTACCAGAGGCAGCATGCGTAGAATGCTTCCTTTTGGATGAGAAAGTTTTCTCTTTAACAGCAGCAGCAACAACTGGATGTTTGATTGCATCCTTGTCTTCTGAAGCTGTAGAAATAGAAGATTCTCCCTTTTCTGTTATATGGGGAATTGCTGCATTACAAGCTATATTTGATTTGGCCGGCTCCATTTCTTTATAGTCACCTTGAAGGGAGACATCATCATCCTCTCCAGACCCATATACAGATCCAAGCAATGACAATGCCCCACCGGACCTATCATGCACTGCATAGATGTAACTATTTTCTCTTGAATTGGATCAATTGGTGGGTTTGTTTGTAACTTGAGCAAATATCTGTTTAAAATACTCAAATGGATCTGTATATACCCCGGGTATGTAAACTACGTAAATACTATGGATCTGTTTAAAATACAAATTACATGGAAGTCAATTTATACCCCGGGTATGTAAACTACGTAAATACTAAGGATACACAATATTAAAACATCACCAACCCAAAGGCCTTCAATGGAGCCAAAAGACCATGTATTCTCATTCTGTCTCATGGATCCTCTTTGTTTTAGTTGTGATGTGATCCTGTATTGCATATCACATGCATATTTTAATCCTTGTACTTTTATATATGCAA
Source organism: Chamaelirium japonicum (assembly GCA_947650365.1). Taxonomy (NCBI): domain Eukaryota; kingdom Viridiplantae; phylum Streptophyta; class Magnoliopsida; order Liliales; family Melanthiaceae; genus Chamaelirium; species Chamaelirium japonicum. The sequence goes on along the minus strand of OX393556.1, from coordinate 49,630,865 downwards.
GTATGAAAATCATCTTTATTTTCTAAATACCTTGATACCAATTGAAGTCTTGTACTCATGTCCTTTACTTGATGATCGAGGGATATAATAAATTTATATCATTGTTCTTATGTAGGGGTCACATCCCCAAAGTTCATTTGAGGAGCAACCATCCATACGGACCGGTCCATGTGTTTTGAAGAATTTTCAGAAGGCAACTGTTGCTGTAGGAAAGGTTATCGGTGCAGCTCCGGGGTTAACAGTTGATAATGCAACAGTACAAGTTTTGCTTGAGGATATTACCGATGCCAGTCAAACTTTGCTTGATGGGGGAGGCGCTACGTTTGGCGATTGCGCACCTGGAGAGATCATAGTGTGGCCTTCTTTCTTTGTGGTTTACTTATCTTTATAGACTTGTCTTTTAGAAGTAATGTGAAATGTTATGTAATAATTCAACAATGCTTTAAGACTTGTCTTTTAGAAGTGATTTGGATCATAGTGTGACCTTTCTTTGTGGTTTAAGACTTGTCTTTTAGAAGTAATGTTTCAGTTATATTTTTTTGAACAATGTGGATGTGGTGAATATTATGAAATTCAAAATTAATTTGATGTTGTGGATGTTTTGATATTTTTGGGTTCATTGTGGATCTGTATATATATGTAAACATAGTACTTCTTGTGGTTCTGTACATGTGTACATAAACTGAGAAAAATTGTTACTGCATTTTTTTTTTAAACCTATGTATATGAAAACGACGGTCCACAGCTGTCTCTACACTACAGAAATAGACGGCTGTAACTCATTTTCTTCAATAAACTACGAGTGGTAACCGTCGTAATTAAACATAATAACGACGGCTTAAAACTGTTGTATAAATACGACGATATAAACAACGGCTTTGGGCCGTCGTATAATTAAACCACGTCTTGGAAAACGACGGCCCATACGACGGCTTATAGCCGTTGTATTATATGAAAAACAACGGCCTTGGGCCGTTGTTTTTAGAACATTTTGACGTAGTGTCTCGATGCTAGGTTTTTAAAATTAGTTTTAACTTATCAAGATTCTATACATACCCATTTGGGTAGAAGAGGGTCCATACCCGATCCATACTCAATCGGGTTTTGGATATGAATTGGGTATAATTTTGTTTCGTTTTCTCCATCATATATGCAATTACTTGACAAAAAAAATATAGGTATCACAATTCATTGTTAAGAAGCTCACCAACAGGCACATCGTGGTACTTCCACTCTCCCTTGTTAGAGAGGATCCCTGTCCGACTCTCGGTATGGACACACCGTGGAGCGAACTTTTCCTCAAGACCGTTGTGTCTTGTTGAACGTGCAAATCCTGGCCATTGAATTTGGAATTTAACCACCTGGGATCTCTATAAATAGAGGTCAACCCCAGCCAACTTGGTAAGGCTCTTTGTTTTTTTGAAATTGCTAAGCATTCCTTTAGAGCTTTCTCTAGCTAACTTGAGCCTCAAAAGAGGGATCTTGGATTCACAACCCCGCTTCCCTTTCTTTTTGTTGTTAGTGCTAAAGCGAATCATCATCCAACGGTCGGTGGATTTCCATCCTCCACAGTTTTCTTTCTTTACGAGGGGTGTAAAAAGAACCCACCGGCCCGAATCCGGCCCGGCCTGGTCTATGGCCCGGCTCCTAAACACCATGGGCCGGACTCGGGCCACTACCTTGAGCCCAAAGCCCGGCCCAAAAGTAAGCCCGAAAGCCCAATCATAATATTATATATTTGGTATATATATAAGATTATATACTTTTAACATTAAACAAATATAGTATAGTGGCTATAGTATTACCAATATATGTATACACGGTCGGGTCAGGCCCAGACCCTTGGCCTGAGGTCCGGCCGACGAGCCTAGGGCTTAGCATATGTAGGCCTTACCCGATCCGTTTTGTCCGACCCGTTTTACCCCCCTACTTTTTACGATAGTTTCTCTGTATAATAAACTTTGGGTGATTTTGATGAATTTAAGGTTTTGATTTTGAAAAATCAATTTTCTAATCGGATTCAAAACACACCGAATATCCTTATTTCAAAATCATCAGTAATGATGCAAAAGCCAGGTGTCCAAACCAATGCAAAAGCCCCAATCACAAGCCCTGGGTAGTCCCAACACACATCACAACCACACGATAGCATATAAATACATCCCAATCAATTGCAAAATCATCGTGCGACTGTGATGCACACCGGTCGCACACGGGCTCACAACTGGAGGGACTGACTTAGAGGATATATGAACTCGTTTTATTTTTTATTTTTTTGCAAGTTAATACTTTTTAATTGGTATTAAAAAGAAAAGTTTATAAAATAGACAACCATGTTAACTTTTGAGGATGGGTGCAAGTTGCAACGGTTGCGATCTTCGGTGGTAGATTTAGGAAAGCCACATCAGCCTCAGTGCTTGGGGAAGCTAAGGGGGTGTTTGGCATGTGCCATGTGTATGCATTTTTTTTAAAAAAAAAATACAAATTGATCTATAGTCTTTCAAATAGATCGTAATTAATGATAGGGACATATAAATAGATGCTTCATCCTTAAGTCATGTCATTTGAAAAATATCAATTTTACCCCTCCATATAGATGTAAAGGAATATTACAATAAGAGTAATAATTTGGTAATAAAGATTAATATTTCTTTGTAATCACATTTCACTACTGCTATAGTGATTTCACTGTAGCCGTTACAGTGATGGACTATTACAATGATTTCACTGTAGCAAAGTGTAACAATCTTTCACTGTAGTAAAGAGTAATAATCTGCTATAGTACTTTCTGATTGTAACTCTTTACTACATAGAAATCACAGTAGCAACCACTATATACGCTACAATGAAATTATTATAGTAAAGAGTAGCAATCTACAAAGTACAGTAGCTAGCAAAGAGTAACCATTTGTAAAGTACTGCAGCTAAAGAGTAACAATTACAGGTTGTTACACTTCACTACAGTTAAGAGTAACATTTGAGATTTAGAGGCAGCAATAGAGGGACTTGCTGTAAATGTATTTTTTTGAGAGGGATCTGTCATAAAACCATCTCTTTGTCTATCTTTTTCACCAAACGGATCTGTTATCAGGGATCTAACACTGAGTTGCCTCCAAAAAAATGCATAGGCAAGAATTAGTTGAACGATCCTGGAAAATGATGCCAAACACCTCATAAACGCTTGTCCTCGGCGAACAAACAATATTAAAATCAAAGGAAAACAAAGTTATATGCGGTGATTGAGGAGTCTTGTGGCATTTTATAGTTGCTCATGAGAGCCAACTCTGAGGATTAGGAAACAAGACAGACGAACATGCAAAGCCATGCATGTATTTGGCCAAATCGGAAAATACTTCGATGGGGAGGTCTTACCGTATAGTACCGTAGGGATGCCTACCATTGCGGACCCTTGACCATTGCTTTGTGAGGGCCGTTGCTATTTGGTCTGGCAATGAGTCTGAATCCGGCCCAGGCCTGACTAAGCCGGTCAATTCGGAAGGGATTTGGACTTACGTCCCAAACATTATATATCGGCTTGAGCTTATATTTTGGATCCGACGCCATTGTCAGTCCTAACCGCAATGCTCAGTATAGAGCATGGTGATAAGAGTCCCCACGACATTTTGCGGTGAGGCCTCTCCATCGAAGTTGCTCTCAATGTGGGTTTAATGGGAGCTTTGATTGGTCCATTTGCCATTGTTAGCCAAACATTTAGCATGTACTTCCGAAAGTCCTCTCTACTCTTATACCCATGAGTAGGAGCATACATGTAAATTTAGAATGTCTGACCGGCATTCCATCATTGTGTTAATGCCATTTAGGGCAACTGTGGTTGCATCCCAACGGTAAACTTGTTGTTTCCCTCTCAGGAGGTCGCAGGATCGAATCTTGAGTTTGTCCTATGCCGCGATCACGTATAGTAGATGTGGTGCTCCAATGGGCGAATTCAAGACTGGTGTCATGTGAAAATATTTGTACTCGTTGGGCTTCGAACCGTGGTCTCTCTTGTGTGTTGACACTAACAGATGCCACTCTATCTGGACAGGTAAGTCCCCAGTCAAAAAAAAAATTTAAAAACCCTTTCAGTGGGTGCCTAGATCGGCTAACTGGGCAGCGGACTGGCTTGTCAGGGAGGCTCGTATTTTTGATCGTGAAGGCCATTGGGAATCGAAATTTCCTGATGTAATGAGGGGCCTCATGTGGGAGGATCTTCAGGTCCTAATGTAAGGATTAGATCAGGATAACCAAAAAAAAAAGTAAACAGACCGAAAAAAACCAAACAACCCTGTACAAAACCAGCCCAAAAAGTCGATATCTAGTTCATTGTTGAACTTCTATTCCAAGGATCCACAAGTTCCGCACAAAGGCGATGATTGTGCTGTGCTAGGGCTGCAAACAAACCATGCTACTCGTGAGTGGTTTGTAAACAAGATCGATAAAAACTCTTTCTAACTTTGTTCGGTTACTAGTCAAGCCAAGCCCAAGCCTAGAGTTTAGGATCGTTCAATAAACAAGTCAAGCTCAAGTAGACCAAAGCTCGGCACAATTGGGCTCACAGACATGCTTGTTTAGGGCTCGTGAGCAAGTCCGTGGGTAGGCTCATGAATATGCTTATAAATGGCTTGAATAGACCTAACATATACTGCCCATGCATTTGACTGATTTTGGAGTTGGGGAACAAGCTCGACAAGAGACCGTTCGGTCAATAATTGAGCAAAGCATGGCCTGAAGTTTATTTTAGGCTATTAAACGAGCCAAGCTCAAGCACCAAACTAGCCAAGTCCAAACCTGAAGTTTATGCTCGTTTAATAAACGAACATGCTCAAACTAGGGGTGTGCATCGGTTCGAAACCAACCTTTTTAGGCAAAACCCAAACCGATCCAACCTTGGTAGGTTTTGAGGATTTTCAATTAGATACAAACTGAATTGAGATTGGAATCCAATCCAATTAAAGTCGGTTTGGATTGAATTTAACAATCAGTTTCGGTTTTGGCCCATATGCTTATTGGGCCTTTTTTTACTAATATTTGGGCTTAGTTTCAACTTAAAAAATAATAATTGTTATCAAAGCATTATGTCTAAATAAGGTTCTAAACTGATTGTGAGTCATCCTACAGTATTTCAAAAGTTACAGACTGAGACTATATTACTAACTGTAATGTATCATACATGTGTTTTATTTGGTACCAATGTAATGTGAATCATACCATAGTCCTCTGATTTGTTGTGAACTGTCAGATTGTCAGTTTATTGATGTGTGTAACTGTGTTGCAAAGGTTGTTGGCAACAAAAATATATGAGGACATGATATATTTAATAAATATTATATGTATATACATTGTTGGTTCCGTTTAGGTCGGTTTTAAATTTACAAATCTGTCAACCGATCTAATCATATTGGTTTTAAGAAAACCCAATCCAATACAGTCCATTGAGTGCGTTGAAACCGATCAAAATCAAACGGTTTAGATTGGTTTGGTTGGTTTGAATCGGATCATGCACACCCCTAACCCAAACAGACCAAATCTTGCTCGGCTTGGCTTGGCTTGTTTGCAGCCCTATGCCTTGCCAATTGCGAGAACATTTGCTCTCGACTTTTGCAATGGCAGCTATGGACATTTGCTCTCGACTTTTGCAATGGCAGCTTGTTTAGGGCTCGTGAGCAAGCCAAGGGTATGCTCGGCAATAGGCTCATAAATGGCTTGAATAGACCTAACATATACTGCCCATGCTTTTGATTGATTTTGGAGTTGGGGAACAAGCTCGATAAGAGAGCATTCGATCAATAATTGAGCGAAGCCTAGCCTGAAGTTTTGGCTCGTTTAATGAACGAGCCAACCTCAAGCTCCAAACTAGCCAAGTCCAAGCCTGAAGTTTAGGCTCATTTAATAAATGAACAAGCTCAAACTAGGGGTGTGTATCGGTTCGAAACCAACCTATTTAGGCAAAACCCAAACCGATCCAACATTGGTCGGTTTTGAGGATTTTCAATCCGATCAAAACCGAACTGAGATTGGAATCCAATCCGATTAAAGTCGGTTTGGATTGGATTTGATGATCAGTTTTAGCTTTGGCCCATATACTTATTGGGCTTTTTTTTACTTATATTGGGACCTAGTTTCAACTTAAAAATTAATAATTGTTATCAAAGCATTATGTTTAAATAAGGTTCTAAATTGATTTTGAGTCATCCTACAGTATTTCAAAAGTTACAACTGAAACTATTACTAACGGTAATGTATCATACATATGTCTTATTTGATACCAATGTAATGTGAATCATACCATAGTCCTTTGATTTGTTGTGAACGGTCAGATTGTTAATTTATTGCTGAGTAATTGTGTTGCAAAGGTTGTTGGAGACAAGAATATAGGAGGACATGGAATATTTAATAAAATATTATATGTATATACATTGTTGGTTCGGTTTAGGTCGGTTTTAAATTTACAAATCCGTCAACCGATCTAATCATATTGGTTTGTCAACCGATCTAATCATATTGGTTTTAAGAAAACCCAATCCAATACGGTCCATTGAGTGCGTCGAAACCGATCAAACTCAGTCAGTTTAGTTTGGTTTGGTTGGTTTGAATCGGATCATGCACACCCCTAGCCCAAACAGACCAAATCTTGCTCGGCTTGGCTTGGCTTGTCTTGTTTGCAGCCCTATGCCTTGCCAATTGCGAGAACATTTGCTCTCGACTTTTGCAATGGCAGCTATGGACATAGAAGCCGTAGGGAAATCAAATTGAACTAGGGGAGGCTTCCGATTCGATGTGCTAATTGAAATTTTGGTTAAAACCATGAACAATCATAACCAAAACAAAGGAAAAAACTTTAGTGATAACATTAGACTTGTCAATGTACCGGATTTTGATCATCCATTAAATCGGATATGAATGGGTCATTTTAATCCAATGATCCGATCGGTCCGAATCCAGTAGCCCGTTTAGTTAACAAATCAGAAATGGATTTTGGTCGGTCCAATCTGTTAAGAATCCTATCCGATAAACTATAACATAATATATTTTATTTTAGATTAGATTGCTTTAGATAGAATGCCTGGGTTAATTGGTGATGAGTCCCCGACTAAACAAATTTCGAATGTGCCGGGCAACTAAATATTTCAATTAATGATAAATCCCTGATTTGTTTCAGAAATTCAAAATCAGCCCTCTTCTTCTTTTCCCATCTCTCTCGAGAGTGCGAGCGGTGAGCTCAACCCTGGCGACCTCGACCTCGATGACCCCGACGAGTTGCAGCTGCTCGTCGCAGCCGAGGCGACGGCGGCTAGAAGCGGCAATGAGAAGCCACCACCCTAGGTCTAGGGATCATCCCATGGCCCATATGGTTAGGTTTAGGTGCGGTTCGACAGTGACAAGCAGTGGTTCGGTGGTTTAGGTTCGGTTCGACAACAGAGGCGAGCAACTCCGGAGGCAAGGAACAATTGTTCCATAGTTGGAGGTTCTATGATTCGGTGGCATGCAAAAAAAAAATGAGATGCTATGGAGGCATTTTCGTCCAGAATATTTCAAATTCCTTTAGGTTAAACGATTTGTTTGTCGAGGACTGCTCACACATTCACCCCAAAATATTCTCATGATTCCTCTGCTGAGACTCAAGATTTTATCGTGGCCCTCCCAGGATCGAATTCTCGTATGTTGATGGATTTGACGCTCAACGTCATCACAACCATCCAATGTAGACTTGTTAATGGACCGGATTTGGTTTTTGATCTGCAAATTTACTTAGCAGATTGGATCTGGATATAGCCTACGCTTATCCAAATCCATTGACAGGTCTAGATGCGGACACGATAGTTAAAAATTAAAATCAAAATTCAGATGCAAACATGTTTAAAAGTTACGACGAAAAGATTAAAGATTTAGGTGGATCAATGTCGCAACCAAAAATCCCAAACCAAGAATGCCAACTATGAATCGAATGACTTAAAATAGTCCCCCCGAACCACGACGGGGATCCAGCCATCGACACCTATCACCACTTGTTTGATCACCCGGCCCTCTTATGATAGGGAGCCCCCTGGGGTTCACCAGGTGCCCTGTAGATCTCACTAATCCAAAATCATCAACGGAAACGGACAGGAATAACAGGTGTCGATGGATGGATCCCGAACCAAAGTTAAGGGCTTTAATTCAGAATTATGTCTCACAAAACAATGACGGGCTCGGCCCATGACGGTCCAATAGGGCCGGACAAGCTTTATTTCGAAGCCATGAGCAAATGGCCCAATACAGAAACATCCAAAACCTAGATGAAGATACCCTCTCCCACTACACAGTACACACCAAACCAGGAGCTTATACTAATTAAATTATGCATTTATTAAAATGAGCGAATCTCATACAACCCTTAATAAAACTGTAGAATAATTAGCATTAAGATAAGAAAGTCAAGCCGACAAGAACTACTCCAATCTCCCAACGCCATAGACAACCCCATCACCAAACTGCATAGGTGGCATCTCTTGATTGGTCGGACTATGGGTCTGGGACGAACCCTAGAGGGATGCCCCCATCGCCGACCGGGCTGTCCGCCGACAACCACACCCCGCCACCTGCGTCGGGTGGTGACACCACCCTAAGGTTTATCACATGGCCTATAGTCCCACCAATCAGGAAATGCCACCTATGCAGGTTGGTGATGGGGCTGGTTTATTTGGTTGGTTAAATAGCATTACTCATAATAATCAATCTAGAGAGAGAGCTTATAACAAGCATTAACACTGGATTTAAGTCACAAAACTGGACCTCTTGGACGGCCACAAAGCTCCAGTAGAAAACCCAAGAGATCTCGACCCTCCAAACAACAACATAAAGACAACTCAACAGACCTCTCAAAGAGAAAAGAAATATTTAGTGTATATATATAAATAATAATTAATTACTCATCTAGGCTGCAAAAATTTTGGTCTCGGAGGCCCAAGAAAAGTCGCCATTGTCGAATTGGGGCCCCCAGAGTGGGAGGTCGTCCAGGCCCATGAAATCCTCGCCCAGGTCGCCCACCAGGAACTGGTCCATTTCGAGCCCCAGGTGGGCCAGGTCCATCTCCGGGACCACCAGCTGGTTCTCCTCGAACAGCGGCGAGATCTGCGGCGGCTGCTCCACCTCCGCCGCCGGCGGTTGATGGTCGGTGCCGGCATCCAGGGCCGACGGGTGGGACAGGGGGGCCCCCGAGCGGCCGGAGGAGGAGGAGATGGGGACGTAGGAGACGGCGCAGGAGGACGAAGAGATGGGTGCCGCCTCCGACAAGCCGCTCCTCTCCGCCTGGAGGCGGGCGGAGGCCGCGTCGTAGGCCCGCGCGGCGTCCTCGGCGGTGTCGTACGTGCCCAGCCAGAGCCGGATGCCTCGGTTGCGATCCCTAATCTCGGCGGCCCATTTCCCCCACTTCCGCTGCCTCACCCCCTTGTACTTGCCGGAGCTCGCCGTCGCCGCCGACGAGGAGGCGGTCGATCTGGGTATCCTGGCCCTGGATCCGCGCCGGGCTTTGGCGCCGGCCGAGGGGTGACCGCTCACCGTGATCTCGTACGTCACCCGCTTCTTCCTCGCTGGATCTGCCCTCTCGTCGGCGGAGGTGTCCGTGGCGTCGGGGTCGTCGAAGATGAAACGAATCCTCCTCACCTTTGCCTTCGATTTTGGGTGCTCTGCCTTCTTCTTCTTCTTCCCCATTTTCCCCATTTTATCTTGATTCAGGAGCGGTCTCTGAGGACCCGGCATTTTTTTCCCCTCCAAATCCTCCTCTTTCTCAACAAACCAGAACAAAATCCGAAGAAAATCAAAAGAAAAACAAAATCTGCTGTCCCGAAACCCTTTTCCTTAGGTTAGGGCTCCTCTCAAGAAGAGGAAGAAGAGGAAACACCGATCTAGATGCACGAATCCAAAGTACTTCAGTACAAAACCAGCCCTGAAAACCAAAAAAAAAACCGACAAACAAAGGGCTAGCTTCCTTCATCAATAGAACAAAAAATCCCCTGTTCTTCAGATAATAATCGGATGATTGACTGTATCCGGGTTGTGGGTGATTCGTACCGAGAGAATCGCAGGGGCATCGAGTCCGTTTCCCAGCCTTCCAGCCTCCGTTGCATGCAGGGAGAGGAAGCGGGGAGGAGGAGGAGGGACAGAGCAGCGCAGGGAGCAGAGAGAGATGGGAGGCAGAGTCTCTTCAAGATTCCGGCGGCGATCCGGGACGACGGGACTGTAGAAGCACCAGACGACATAAATCTCCTCTCCTCTCTTCCCTCTCTCTCTCTCCAACACCCGCAGCTGCTCCTCTCTTCCCCTCCCTTTACCTCTCCTAAAACCCCAAAAAGAGAGAGGAATGAACCAGGGGAGTAGGGGTTTAAAGGGGGGTGGGGGGATGAACCGAGCGAGGCGACCGAGGAGATGAGGTGGGATTGCGGGTGTATGGCTGTGATTTTCTGCAGGTCCCCGCATATATAAAACAGAGGTATACGGAGAGAAACGCAGATCTCAATAAAACAACCGCATATAATAAAAAAAACGCCCCCGGATTAAAAAACGAGATTAAGACTTAAGAGTGAGATTAGAAATGGTGGAAGAGAGAGGAGAGAGAGAGAGAGCAGACAGCGGACCTCTCTTCAGCCTCTGTTCTCGTCACCGCCTACCGCCGACCGCCCCCACCGCCTGCTGCGTACCAGCGGCTACTCCCATGCGGTCAAAAGAGGGGATGTGGGAGGGGAGAAGGGCGTATTAATAGAACAGTAATGAGCTGTCGTCCGCTTTAACCGGTGAGACGAGGCGAGGAGGCGGCGAAATGTACGGAGAAACGGTGAGAGGACGCATGGGCATGGGGATGGGTATGTGCATGGGCATGGGGATGGGTATGTGCATGGGCATCAACTCATGTGACGCATAAATGCTGTGCTTCTAAACGGTAAATATGCGTGAGGAAGCTGTGGACCTCTGAGGTACGTCCCTTCTCTCGATTCACTCGTTTAGTGACGTGGGATATATCACAGCCGTCTGATATATACATTGGAGGTGAGTGCGATACATTCTTGGGTGCTCACACATCAATCGGCTGTGATGCGAGCTGGGCCTGACTGGGTGAACCGAGAGGAAGGACGATCCGCAGAGGAGTGGAGCTCGTCCAGTTTGGGGTCTGGTGGAGAACGGTGCAGCTACTGACCGCATAAAAAGTAATTAGAGCAGTGCTGTTCTTCAACCCGAAGCGTTTAACCCGAATGACTTGCCATGCGATCACAGCGTCCCTCGGGATCGGGGCTGAGTGCTATTCACCCGTGGGGGTTGGGTGCTACGGACGGCTGTGATACGACACGTCATTCTGGTAAATCTTTCGGGACAAAGTATTTTTTAAGTAATTAGATTGTGTTACGGATATATATATATATATATGGCTGCCCACTTTGGTGGGATATATCTATCCCGACATGTCTATCCCTTATCCCTAACTCTCTATATATGTGTTATGAATAAACAAGAGGCCTCACGGATTCGTGAGAGCGCAGCCGCCATCCCCGTTTGCATCCTTCCTCTCTCCCTTTCGTAACACGTTATCAGCACGAGAAGCTCTCCGACCCGGCCTCGGCTCGGTTCCAGATCTCGTCCGCGGCCCCGACCCGGTAGACCCCATCGCACAAGAGAGGAGAGAGATCGGAAAGAGAGGAGATCACAAAAGAGAGAGAAGACGTAGAGAAGAGAGAAGAGATCCCTCACCCCGCTCCGGCTCTCACCCTCCTCAACTCCGGCTCCGCTCTCGTACGCTCCGGCTCTCGTCCACCTCGACTCTGGCTCCGATCTCGTGGACCCGATCGCCTCGCTGATCTCCTCTGAAAAAGGTACGCCTGGTCCTCTCGTCCTCCCCGACTCCGGCTCCTCCCGTTTTCCCCTGAGACGATCGGCCTCTCGGGCCGAGACCGCGAACCCACCTGCATGGGCCACCATCGGACCTCGCGCGCGCCTCCGCCGGTCGCACGACCTGCCGCTGCAATAGGTGCAGCCCGCCGGACCTCGTGCGCGCCTCCGCCGGTCGCACGACCTGCCGCTGCAACAGGTGCAGCCCGCCGGACCTCGCGCGCGCGGACAAATACGGGTGACGCACGCGAACGTCAGCGCCTGAGGCTGCGGGTGATCGGCGACGCATACGATCGGCTGAGGCCGACGACGCACACGATCGACTGAGGCGGGTGACGCACGCGAACGACATAGATGAACAGTAGTTTTTATCTCTCCGGTTTCATCGGAGAAGATAAACAATGTTTATCTGTTTCGGTTTTAAAACCCAATTATAACTGAATCCGACCCGATTGTATTAATGGCTGCTAAACCCGTTAGCCATTTAATGGCTAAACCCGACCCGCCTGTGTATTAAATCCGAATGCATGTATATAGCAGACCCGACCCGACATACTTTAAAACAGTAGACCCGAGCCCGAGTCTGAATCCAGACTCAGGCCCGAACTAAGATCAGGCCCGAGCCCCTCTAGACCCGAGCCCAATATCAGACAGGCCCAGATCTAGGCCCAATCAGTTTTGAGCCCCTATATTGCTGTATATTTAATCTGTTTTGATCTGGACCATCGATTTAATTATGTGACCACGAAGCCTGATTGGGAACCGATTTAATCGATTCAGATATGGATCCTGACTATTTTGACCGTTCCGGATGCATCGGTACGGTCTGATTTTTAAAAATTCAAACTATTTAATATGTGTTTTTAATCTGAACCGTTTAATTTGATATCGTGATCTCGAGTCCAATATAGATCCATTTTCAGCGATCTATATATGGTTATTGAATATTTGGGCCATTTCGGACTCATCGGTATGGTCCGATCTTATCAATTTAAATAAGTTAATGCATGTTTAATATGGACCATCGATTTTAGTTATATGCTTGTGAACTCGATCTAGACCCGATCTAGACGATCCAAATATGGATCTTAGCTTTTGGGACTGCTCCGGATGCATTGGAATCATCCGACCTTACAAATTCTAATTGTGTTTCATTATATCATATCCCTTGCTTATGAACATATAGTTGGTAGATACCTTGCTTGATTAAATTGGTTCAATTGATTTTTATTTGTTGTCCATTTTTCCAATTTGTTATTCAAGATAGATATCTTATATCTCGTAGTGTGTATTAATTTTATCATTGTTAGATAAAATGATTATCACTATTGTCAGTGTCAATACCGAATATTATTTGTTTATGGACATATGTTGACTAGTTAAAATGATAATATTTAATCTCATCCATAGCCTGTGTGTGAGCTCGGCCCTTGTCAGCCGAGACAGTACAATGTGGCTATGGATACATCTTAACTAGTAGTTCCATAACGGTTAGGATTTCGATATTCCTATAATCCGATAGTCTTTTAATCTATCAATTAACTAGGCTCATATCCCGTCCCCAGATGTCTAACCTTGCAAAGTTGGAGTTCGCCGCACTTAATGTCAACGGCAATAATTACTTAGCATAGAGGCTAGATGCTAAGCTCCATCTACAATCAATCAAGTTGGGTAAGGCGATTATAAAGCCTACAGGCACGGAAAGCCTTAGTCCTGAAGACAAGGCTAAAGCGACAATCTTTCTGCGTCGTCACCTACATGTAGATCTGAAGAACGAATATTTAACCGTTGAAGACCCCTTAGTTCTGTGGGAATCCCTACGAGATAGATATGATCATTAAAGGGCTGTCATCCTTCCAGCAGCGAGGAATGAATGGATAAACCTGCGCTACCAAGATTTTAAATCGGTCGCAGAATATAATTCTACAATGTTTAACATCGTGTCCCGACTTGAGCTATGTGGAGAGCCAGTTACCCAAGGACAGATGATCGATAAGACTCTATCCACCTTCCATGCAACGAACGTCCTACTGCAACAACAATATCGGGAGCGAAACTTCCAGAAAATATCAGATCTGATTTCGGTACTCTTAGTTGCAGAGGAGAACAATAAAGTTCTTATGAAGAATCACAACTCCGGACCAACTGGAGCATTGGCGTTCCCTGAAGTGCATGCCAATGAAGGATACCACATAGGTAGAGGCAGAGGAAGGTTTGGAAGAGGTGGTCGCCATAACCACTCCGGCAGAAGTGGCAGGGGCGACAGAGGTGGCAAGCCCAGTAGAGGAGGCTACCGAGGTAGAGGCAGGCGTGGCCACCCCAGCAGAGGTGGACTCAATCCGCAGCAAAATACAAATTTCAAGAGACAGAGTAATAAGCCCTGGCACGCAGAACAAGTGACGGAAGACTCTCCTAATAAGTGGCCTACAGACACTTGTTTCAAGTGTGAGCGTGAAGGCCATTGGTCTCGCAACTGTCGTACATCTAAAGAAGAGGTGACAAACTTTCAAGCATCACAGAAAGCTGAGGGAAATGCAGTATTTGACCTCGATAATGATGACCTACTTGAAGATGAACTCAATGAGATGCAAGGAGAAACCAAGCTCACAACTTCTGACTTCTTCAACGACAACTAGGGGGGACAGGATATTTTTAGTGATAAACTGCTATCGTTTATTAGAATAGCTATTTGATTTATAGTAGTTAATATTTTATTCGCTTGTTAGACTGTCATATCGTTTATTTTTATCAGAACAGATGTTTGATTTATTATAGTTGATATTTCGGTTGTTTGATATCTTTTAGATCTCTCTTATTAAATATTTCTCATTTCTTATAGAATCTAAGGGAGACATGTATATTGACTATAACTAGCCTCGCTCGGATAATAGAAGGCTCCGGTAGAGCACACCTAATGTTACTTAATGGAACCCATATCTTTATACAATCTGTCTTATACTCTAGTAACTCTAAAAGAAACTTACTCAGTTTCAAAGATATAAGAGTAAATGGATATCACATAGAAACCCTAAGCGAGGGGAACAATGAATTCTTATGTATAACCTCTAGTGTTGGAAACCAGAAGTTTACTCTAGAGAAATTCTCCAATCTATCCTTAGGGATATACGTCACCCACATTGGGATTGTTGAGTCACATGGAAACATGAGCCAACAGCTCAGTACTAATCCAAGACAAATAGTGAGCCAGAAGCTCCATAATCCTATAATTTTTAATATCTGGCATGATCATCTAGGATATCCTAGGACAATAATGATGAAAATGATCGTAGAAAACTTTTGTGGTCATTCCTTAGCACATTATCAAATATTTAGAACCTTTAACATGTGACATTTTTACCGCAAGATTTGCGGATTGTCACATTGATGAGACAGTCTTCCTGTCGTTAGGGGGAGATAAGAAAGATAATAAACGTCCTATCCAAGAAGGAACGACGTGAATTATCGTGGAATTCTTCCACTCTGTCTTATCTAGACCCCAGGACTCCCCAATGTGAGCATGACGTTAGGAGAATGAAAGTAAATGAGTCTGACACACGCCAGAAGCGTGGCAGACCTATAGGTTCCAAAGATTTAGCTCCCTGGAATAGGAGATTAAATAGCATATCACACCATACAGCTCCTGAAGAAGCTGTTCTTAATATAAACTCTCCTGAAGAGAGGATTCATAACGGTCCGGAAGATGTCATGAATCAAAAATCCAATTTCCCCAAATTAAAGCATATCGCTCCGGAAGAGGTTATGCCCCAGATCCTAGGAGAGACTGGGAAAGAGGTACCGATACCCAACAATGATGAGATATCTGTGTTCTACACATACTTAGGGGAAATATGGAATAGAAAAGAAATAGTCGTTGATGATATATTCTTATATACTACGACAAATGAGATAATAAAGGGTGATGATAATGATACTGAACCATGTAAAATCCCTGAAGGATTTGATTTACCTATACGGTAACCTAGACAGTGAAATATATATGAAAATCTCTGAAGGATTTGATTTACCAAACTCCAAATCTAGAAATACACATTCAATTACATTAAAACGAGCATTGTACGGTCTGAAACAATCCAGAAGATTATGGTACAATCGGCTCAGTAAATATCTGTCTAGGAAAGGCTATAAAAATGATACTATATGCCCATGCGTATTTATTAAGAAATCCCAGAATGGATTTATAATAGCAGCAGTATATGTAGATGATATAAATCTAATAGGATCTTCCGAAGAGATTGAGAAGACTGCTGGCTATCTTAAAAGGAGTTTGAAATGAAAGACCTGGATGAGTCAAATTTTGCCTCGGCCTGCAGATCGAACGCAATAAGGATGAGACCTTAGTCTATCAAACAAAATATACTGAAAATCTCCTGAAGAGATTTAATACGGATAAGTATTATCCACTTAGTACACCCATGGTTGTAAGGTCTTTAGATGTTAACAAAGACCTATACAGGCCTAGAAAAGAAAATGAAGATGTCTTGGGTCCTGAAGTACCCTGGGTCCTGAAGTACCCTATTTAAGTGCAATATGTGTAATTATTTATTTATCTCAATGCACTAGATCTGATATTCCATTTTCAGTTAATCTACTTGTTAGATATATTTCTGCATCTACACATAGATATTGGAATGGTATAAAGCATATTTTTAGATACCTAAAGGGGACATTTGATATTGGTTTATACTATTCATGTAAAAAGACTAACCCAATTGGATATGCAGACTCTGGTTATTTATCTGATCCCCATAAAAGGAGATTACAAATATGTTATGTGTTTTTTAAAAGTAATGCAGCATGCCTAGCTCAAATTCAAAATGGCTTCATCAAAAGCGACTCTCTCTGAAATTCTTCTGCACCCATGAACTCCAAGAGAATGAAGAGACTATTATAAAGCAGGAGAAGTCAACTGAGAACCTGACAGATCTCTTCACCAAGGCGCTTCCAAAGCCTACATTCCAGAAGTTGGTGCATCAGATTGGCATGAGGGGACTTCACCAACAGAGCATGTGAATTTTATTTTAAATTGATGTATTAACAGGGTGGGAAGTAGCATCTTAAATGTATTAGGGGGAGGGAGTATTTTTTTTCTTTTGAAGATTGATGTAAGCAATGCTTGTAATAGAATGTAGGATAAAGATGAGGGGGAGCATCCTGCAGATGCACATGGAGACATCCAGAAGAATGTCTTTTGCGCATTGTACTCTTTTTCCTGCGATGAGGTTTTTCCCACAGGGTTTTCCCATCGAAAGGTTTTAATGAGGCAGTGTAAGTCGCACCCACTAAGATTCCAGAAGAATCTGAGATTCCAGACGAATCTGTTCCTGAAGAACTACGTTCTTGAAGAACGCGTTGTACTATTTTTCCTTCACTAAAGGTTTTGTCCCATTGGGTTTTCCTTAGTAAGGTTTTAACGAGGCAATGTTTTGAAAAGTGGGCATCCAAGGGGGAGTGTTACGGATATATATATGGCTGCCCACTTTGGTGGGATATATCTATCCCGACATGTCTATCCCTTATCCCTAACTCTCTATATATGTGTTATGAATAAACAAGAGGCCTCACGGATTCGTGAGAGCGCAGCCGCCATCCCCGTTTGCATCCTTCCTCTCTCCCTTTCGTAACAGATTGCACTCACTCATCATTGAGGAATAAGTAGGAAAATAGCGTATTACCAACGGGTTAATACACTATTTTCGGGATAAATAGTATTTTGGGGTCATTTTTTAAGGGATCAACATTTTCGTCGGTTTCAGTATCTAATTGTATTTCTTTATTTATTTTTTTAGAAAAAGTTATATCATAATAATAATTTTGTTAGATTTTTTAGAACTGGGGTGCCATGAATAGAACATATGTAGTTCCTATAAAAAAAAAAACCAACTGTTAAAGGCCTGGTGGTAGCTCCTCTCGCCCTTGTTGGAAAGGTTCCCTGTTCGACTTCCTATATGGACACTGGGAAGACCAAAACCTCACAAAAATTCCGTTCTTAGCTAAATCTTCAAACATTTTAGAGGATTTGGTGAAACTCCATTTTTAGGATAGCAAGCCCTTCTTGACTTTTTTATTCCATTCTAATGAAAAAGTGCACTTTTATTATCACTCGAGTATCAATTCGGGCTGCATACTATCAATTCGGTTGCTACAGTGATTTAACTGATGATATAGTTATTTCACTGTAGCTACAATGGAATCACTCCTAACCAAATTGTTACTATGCAACAGTGAAATCATGGTATCTGCTACAGTTCGGTTTAATGTACGTATCAATTCGGTTGCTATAATAATTTCACCATAGTCCCAACCAAATTGTTACTTGACAACTAGAATTATCGTGGTTGTCTCTGTATAGATGCTACGACCAACTGATAGTCTAAAGGTAAAATGGATATTTTAAAAATATTTAGTTTAGAAGGGATTTAAGACTAAACGAAACTTCAACAAGGATTTATCGTAATACGTGCTCCGCTAGAGTTGCCTTTCACTAAAAACCCAACATTTTATCTCTGTACATGACGTTGGGCATTTCTACCATTGCAAACGAAATGCCTGACACATGGCTGTATGTTTCTTGTTATCGTGGCGACACAGTTTGCTGGAGTTCGGATCTCCTCCAGTCGGTCAGCCCCCGTCGGTGGGCCTGGTGCGCATCACAGCCACATGCAGTCGGCTAGACTACGATTCACTTTCCGATCATTGATCGTGCGGTTTGTGATGCGCGCAGGCCGACTAACCAGGGCTGACTGACTAGAGGAGATCCGAACTAAGTTTGCTGCACGGGTGGGACTTGGGCGGGTCCGATCCATCCAACCCAAACCTAATCAAAAGAATGGACAAGCATGGCCGGGCAAGATTGGTTAAAAACTTGGACATATTTGGACAAAATAATATAAACTCGGTTTTAATTTAGGCGGATTTAGGCACCAGTCATATCCATATCTATTTTATTATTATAGATTTGATGAGTTGATATTCCAATTTTAAAGATGATTTTGTTGAATACACAAATATATTACTAGTAAAGATTATGCATAACTAGCACAAAATTCAACATAGATTTAACTAAGTATTCTTCATTTTTAATCAAATAGTTTTGATCTCTTAATTTTGCTATTTTTTCTCCATCGACAAATGTTTGACAAGCATTTCTAATTGGACAACCCTCCCAACCAGCACATTGTTTTGCCAGTTAGTCAGCCTGAGCAACCCGAGAAATCTGAGCAACTTGAATGCGCAAGCACCGATTGAACTTCCATGAGTTACTCGGGTTACATGGACAAAACAGATTAAGATATATACAGATCTGATTGGGCATGAGCAGACTCTTCAACCCGTCCAACTCGCTCAAGTCCCACCTCCTAATTTGCCGACGTAGTACACATAGCATCGTCATTCAGTCCTCGTGAAATCTTAGTGGGACGGCTGCCGGCTGTTCGAGCCAACGGGCTTCGCAAAGGTTGCATGAACCACCAACCCATCTCCCCAGACGAAGAAATTCATTTTTGCTACCCGCCTGGTACGTTGTACTTGCTCACGACCCAATAGGAGCATCCCACGTGGGTTTCTAAAGGGTAAAAGAGACAATAACTATAGCAGCTGTAGCTTGATCCATGTGGCACATCCTGATTGGATTGTTAAAAAGACGAATCACATCTTATGCCTAGCTTCTTCTTTTTTTGTTTTTTTGAGAAATTTTATTCATACCCCAAAAATCTATAACTAACCCCCATTTCCAACAAACTTAAACACACCTTTTTTTTTTTTTTTTTTATCATACCCCATTCTAGGGGTGGCAACGGGTCGTATCGAGTCGGGTTCGTGTCGTGTCTAGTTTCGAGTCATGTCCAAAACCCCTAGACCCGGACCCGACCCGTTTAACTATTTGTGTCTAGATCCTAAACCCTTACCTGACCCGTTTATAAACGAGTAGACCCAATAAGACCCGTTTACCACACAGGCCTATTCAGTTGACCCAGTTCGACTCGACCTGACCTGACCCGATAGACCCGCTGGTACATCATATTATAGTATCGGATTACGGGTAGACCCGACCCGACACGACCTGTTGAATTTTAAACGGGTCTTCTCGGGTCTACTGTGACCATACCCTAAACCCGAATCCGACCCATTTATTAAACGGGTCTATCATGTCGACCCGTTTATGACCCGAACCCGTTTAG
Source organism: Chamaelirium japonicum (assembly GCA_947650365.1). NCBI lineage: Eukaryota > Viridiplantae > Streptophyta > Magnoliopsida > Liliales > Melanthiaceae > Chamaelirium > Chamaelirium japonicum. Next base: position 49,610,811 of record OX393556.1, on the reverse strand, counting down.
CCCTGCCCAGATCCGCTAACTTCGTGTCGGGTCTGAAATTGCCAGCCCTACTCCATTCCTATCCAAAAATTACCCTTCCCTCTTACACCCCATCTTAAATACATCCCATTTAAATGGCCCCTCCCATCTTGATCATACCCCATTATTTTCCGATGTTGAAGCCTCATGAGTATAGGAACGTGAGGAGGGTTATTTTGATTATCTGCCATTCATTTATCGCTTGAGTAGGGAAGAGAGAGAGAGAGAGAGAGAGAGAGAGAGAGAGAGAGAGAGAGAGAGAGAGAGAGAGAGAGAGAGAGAGAGAGAGATGTCCCTCTTCTTTCCCCATTGTTAGCGGGGTTAGATCACATATGGAGGAATCCGATCAAAAAAAGTGGGATCTTCGAGCTCTGTTACTGTTTATGGTGGAATCCGAACGAAGGGAAGTAAGAACTTCGAGCGATGTTGTCGATGTCGCAGCCAATGATGCGCCAAGCTATTGCCACCGCTCAATTCTTTTCCAATTGCAATCGATGCCCAAAATGTTCTGTTTTAGGTTTTAGTTGGATGTGGGTATGAGATAAGGGTATAAATGATATTTTAATTTTTTTGAGTAAGTTATTATGAAACGGGTGGGAAACAGGGCTAATTACATATTTTTGGATATGAATAAAATTTTCCTTTTTTTTTTTTGGGTTAATGTGTTTAAAGCTCCTAAGGAGGAGATGTGATTAGCCTAAAGGACACAAATTAGATACAATTAACCTAATCTAGGGACGTAAATTTTAGTTAACTAATAGTATCGAAATTTTACGTATCTCCAAATTACCTAGCCTCTCATTTCTCCCCTCTCTGGAACAGCAATGGCGGAGGCGGGCGCGAGCAGGAGTGGCAGAGGCGGGCACGAGTAGCAAACTGGGCGACGACGGCAACGAGCGCAACCAACAGCCTGAAGCTGTAGCTGCTCGTCGTCGCCACCACAATGACAACGAGCAGCGGAGGCAAGAAGCCACGAGCGACGAAGGGGTTAGGTTTAGGATTTCTAGGTCTAGGGTTCATTCAATGGTCTATAGATCTTATGGGTTAGGGTTAGGTTTAGTTTTAGAAATGAGTGACATAAAACATAAACTTGAAGTCTTGTGAGTAGGGATGACAACGGGTAGGGTTGGAACGGATCGGCCTATTCCGAACCCGCCTTGTTATATTTTATCATGTCCCATACTCGGCCTAAATCCACGTCTGGTTTTGGGAGCAATTCTTAAACCCATCCCAATTAGTACTGGAAAGACCTGTGCTCACCCCGCCCCGCCCCGTTTATGCTTTGCGGGTCGGGTTGGGTTTGTTGGAATTGGATCCGCTTATCAGAGTTGCAGCGGAAGCAAAACAAAGATCCGAAGATCATACGGTGTATGTTTCATTACAATTAATTCTACAAAACAATCTACATACAAATCTATGATCTTAGCATATGTGCGGACACCCTAGAGGCATACTACGATCTACGGAAGACTTGCATTTATCTAGTTAGGTGTTTAGAATCATCATACATTATGGATCTATGATCCGGAGATGACGGAACGATGAAGAACCGCACTTGAATCGCAAGGAAAACTGTCGGATAGCACCTTGTCCTTTGCGAATTAAAGAATCATCGAAATCCCATCTCTGAGTGCAAGGATTACGAGCCGACGGAGGAATCCGTTGCGAAGATGATGGCGAGCCGCGAGATCTCCTCCTTCTCTTTCTCTCTTCTTCCTTCTCCTTCCTTCCTCTTTCTTCTCCCTTCTTCTTCCTCTTTCTTCCTTGGCCGAAACCACAAAGGAGGAGGATTAGGAGGGGGTTCGGATTTTTGGAGGAGAGGGAGCACTATGTCGGCCCTCCCTCTCCCTATTCTACTTATAGGGCCGGTCCCCTATTGCTTCAAGGAAGCTAGGGCCGGCCCTAGATAGATAAGGATAAAAGGGAGATCGGTTTTAGGGATTTCCAATGTCTATCATGAAGCCTGGACGAAAACGCCCTTCACGAAAAGTGAAAAACTGAAAGAGAGACTGAGTGAGGTGCGCTACTCGGAATCGAGTTCCGTCAGCACCTATGAGCTCCTGGAATTATTCTGCTCATTCTAAGATCCATATTTAATATGTTCTGAGCCATATTTCAGTATTTACAAAAATACCCCTATAGCCCGTAACACATGTGAATTAGGTTCTTAGGCTCCGGGCTTGCGCTCCATCGCGCTACTTCGCATCCAACGTATCCAACGAGGTCGGGGAACAATTCCTATACGTAATGACAGGGTGGAACCTTCAGGGTTCGGGATCTCTAGCTTCAACCGGATCCTTGATTAACTGTTCCGGTGACACACCGAAAGTTCCGTTAATCAGCCCTAATCCGATTAACCCGCATAGCCACCTAGAGTGCGACGTGAGTTGAACTCTAGTGATCCTAAACTTATGTTACTCCCTCGTAACCCTATTCTCTACTATACTCTGATAATCCTTAGTCCCTCCTATTACTGGTGCTATGATATGACTCGGGCGGTGGGGAGCACCGTCATATCCCGATCGATCATCTGACTAGGGTTTGATGACTTATTATTTATAACACCACACACCTTCCAGTGCTATGCCTAGCATCCGGAGCATTATCAGTCATACTGACAACCACCAGGCCTGGGTTAACTGTGTGGACAGATTGACTCATCAAAACGCACTCATCCAACACTGGACGTCGGATAACCTGTAGGGATTACATGTCACTCAAATGCCAGTCGGGTAACCCAGCGTACCGTGGTATTGGACTATGGAAGGTCCGCACACGTTGGCATATCAAAACACCACACAACTAGTTGGCCCAGTGTACATGGTCCCTCAGGGTTAAGGATATATTATCTACAGTAGTAAGACGGTTTATGCACCAGTGTCTGAATCACTGAACTGTGCACCGTCTTGGTTCATGTTCAACATGATCATCGTGCGTGGTCAGGTGAATGGGAATCCCGCATTCCCGTGGTGGAGACTTCACCACATCCTCTACCTGCCAACAGCTTGTTCTCGGTGAAGCGACCAGCATCACCTAAGCTCTGAACTAGTTCTAGGTCTACATAGAACTGGTCCACTGGGTCTCCCAAGCATGGATCCACCATGCACCTCAGTGGCCTACTGTGTTCCCTAGGGTCCTTTTATTATATGAGTATTATCATATACCAGAGTAGTATTCAAATTAAAGTAATAACCAAAGTCATCTTTATTAATGTTAATACAGAAAATCCACGCTAAAGAGACACGAGCTACAATAATCTCCCACTTGGCCTAGCGGAAAACAACAGTCTTAACTCTCATGGCATCCACGTGCTTCTCAAAAGCCTTGGTCGGTAACGCCTTCATGAAAGGGTCCGCCATATTATCTGCAGACGCCACCTGAGTCACTGCAACCTCCCCTCGTTTCTGCAAGTCCCGGATAATGTAGTATTTTCGCTCGATATGCTTGCTCTTCTGGTGATATCTTCGCTCCTTGGATTGTGCTATCGCTCCACTATTGTCACAGTAACGGACAATAGGATCTTGAGCTCCCGGTACGCATCCTAAGTCCGTGAGGAACTTCTTGAGCCACACCGCCTCCTTAGCTGCTTCGCACGCCGTAACGTACTCAGTCTCTGTCGTCGAATCTGCGATGCATCCCTACTTCACGCTCCTCCAACTGATAGCTCCTCCTCCTAATGAAAACACAAACCCTGACGTCGATCTCCTGGATTCCAGATCTGACACAAGGTCAGAATCCGTATATCCAATCGACATCAGTTCCTGTGAAGAGTAAACTAACTCATAATCTCTCATCCTACGGAGATACTTGAGTATACTTTTCACAGCAGTCTAGTGACCTGGACTCGGATTTGACTGATACTTGCCTATCATGCCTACTGCATAGCATATATCTGGTCTCGTGCACTGTATAGCATACATCAGACTCCCTACAACCGAAGCATAAGGTATCTTCTGCATCTCTGCCCTCTCCTCAAGAGTCTTAGGACCCTGATCCTTGGATAATTTCATTCCATGTCTGAATGGAACCAGTCCCTTCTTGGAGTTGTGCATACTGAATCTGACCAAGATAGTATCTATGTAGGCTGACTGTGACAGCGAGAGAGTATTGTTCTGGCGATCTCGAGTTACCTTGATCCCCAGAACATAACTCGCTTCACCCAGGACTTTCATGTCAAATTGAGAGGATAACCACACCTTCACGGTAGACAACGTTCCAACATTGTTTCCAATGAGCAGGATATCGTCTACGTAAAGCACTAGAAAGACTACTTACAGTCTTATCGCTCCTTTTATAAACACATGGTTCATCCACGTTCTGCTTAAATCCATAAGACTGGATAGCCTGATCAAAACATATGTTGCAACTTCTCGATACTTGCTTCAGTCCATAAATGGACCTTTGCAACTTGCACACCAGACTTTCCTGACCTTTTGCGACAAAGCCTAGAGGCTGAGACATATAGTTGTCTTCTTCCAAATCCTCGTTGAGGAATACGGTCATGACGTCCATTTGCCAGATCTCCCAATCATAATGGGCTACAATGGACAAGAGAATTCGGATAGACTTAAGCATAGCCACTGGCAAAAAGGTTTCGTCATAGTCGATCCCTTTTCGCTGGGTATAACCCTTAGCGACTAGTCTAGCTTTGTAAGTCTCAATGGTACCATCCGAACCTCTTTTTCTTTTGTACACCCACTTACACCCAACAGGTTTAATGTTGTGAGGTGGTGTTACAAGTGTCCAGACCAAGTTTTGGGACATCGATGTCAGTTCTGCCTCCATGGCTTCCTGCCATGCTGCATGGTCAGAGGATACCATCGCTTCGTCATAGTTCAGAGGATCATCCTCCTGAAACTCTGGATCTACCATGAAGGCTTCTCCAATGTATCTATCAGGAGCACTTGTGGTCCTCCCACTGCGATGAGCCTGCGGTGGTTCCATAGGAGTCGATTCTACAGTATCGTTTATCTTAGTGGTATCGACTCCCACTACGTTTTCTGTCTGTATACTCCCATCAGTACCAAGCAATTCTTCAAGAACTACTTTACTGGTGGGCTTATGGTCTATTAAATAATCCTGCTCTAGGAATACGGCGTTCGTCGAGATGACAACCTTTCTATCCTCAGGATCATAAAATAAACCACCATTTGTCCCTTTTGGATACCCAACGAACAGACATACCTTAGTTTTGACTCCATCTTATCTTGCTTGTCCTTCCGTAAATGTGCTGGACAACCTCAAATCATAAAGTGCTGTAGGCTTGACTTTCGCTTCAACCACAGCTCCCAAGGAGTTAGGGGTACTGACTTTGATGGAACAAAGTTCAAAGTATATGCTGTCGTCTCTAGGGCATATCCCCAAAAACTAGATGGTAATATGGCATAACTCATCATAGTCCGAACCATGTCTAACAAAGTTCGGTTTCTCCTCTCAGATACACCGTTTTATTGCGGTGTCCCTAGTGTAGTCAACTGGGATACGATCCCATGCTCACGCAGGTATCCAATAAATTCATCCGATAGGTATTCGTCTTCTCGATCCGATCGAAGAGACTTGATACTTTTACCTGTCTGCTTTTCTGCTTCAGCTCTGAACTCCTTGAACTTATCAAAGGATTCAGACTTCCACCGTATTAGGTATATGTATCCAAACCTCGAGTGATCATCCGTGAAGGTGATGAAATACTCGAAGCCTCCTATGGCACGGACACTTATGGGCCCACATACATCAGTGTGTACCAACTCTAATACCTCCTTAGATCTGCTACCTTTGGCTTGAAAAAATCTTTTGGTCATCTTGCCCTACAGGCAAGACTCACATGTCGGTAGGTTTTCTGAAATATCTAGACTTAAAAGTCCTACTTTAACCAACCTGTGAATCTTGTCTAAGGCTATGTGTCCAAGCCTTAGATGTCAAAGGAGTGTTGGATTATCTGAGGGATTTTTTCTTTTAGATGAATTAATCACATAAGCTTCAGTTATGTTATCCTGCTTATGATTGGAGTTAATTACATAGAGGTCATTCTGTATCTTCCCCTTACAAACAAAGGAACCATTCAATTTAATTGATACACCAGAAGCATCAAATAAAACTAAAAATCCTTCATTATTCAATAAGGAAACAGAAATTAAGTTTCGTTTCAAGAACGGTACATAAAGTATGTCTCTAAGTAATAAACTTCTTCCATCAAGGAATTACAAAACGACATCTCCAACTGCTTCAACCTCTGCCACGGCCTCAGTTCCCATGCTTAGGATCATCTCCCCATCATCCAGTTTTTTTATCTCCTTGAACCCCTACAAATTATTGCAAGCATGGTTAGTGGAACCAGAATCTACAATCCATAAAACTGGAGAACAACTGGATGCTACAAGGGATTCCACTATGTGGATTTGAGATATACCTGTCTCAGCCTTCTTGGGAGCCGCGCGGCAGTCGCCCTTCCAGTGCCCCTTCTTACCGCATCGAAAACATTTTCCTTTGGGCTTCACCGGACCATTCTGCTTAGGAACCTGCAACTGCACCTAGCCCATTTTCATGGGCTTCTTAGACTTTCTTTTCTGAAACTTGCCTTTGGCTTTCAGAGAAGAATTCTGCTCTATGTTTAGGGATTGGGCTCCTGCCTTCATCCCGTCCTCTGCCGCTTGGAGCACCGCTAGGAGCTCTGCGTTAGACATCTCCAACCGGTTAAGGTTAAAGTTGGTAACGAAGCCCTCAAACGTTCCTGACAGAGACGCGAGGAAAATGTCGGTCTGGATCTCTGCATCCAAGATGACATCGAAGGAACCAAGCTCGTTCACATAGCCAAATAATTTCAGCATATGATCCCGAACTAAAATCCCCTCTGCCATCTTCGTGGACACCAATTTCTTGATGGTCAGGTAACGAGTTACTCGACTACGACCCTTGAATATTTCCTTTAGGTAGAGCATCATGTCTGAAGCAAAGGCCATGTCTTCGACTTGCTTCTGAAGGACGGTCTGCAAGGATGCCACTATGTAGCACTTGCACATCTCATCAGCATTTAGCCAGTCTTTCTATTCCTTCAACTGGGCCTCAGTTGCATTTGGTCTCGATATGGCCGGTTGAGGGGTACTTAGGGCAATTGTGTGTTTGCCAACCCTTAGGACGAGCATCAGGTTACGCTTCCAGTCCTCGTAGTTTGGTCCTGTAAGTTTGTTATCATCAAGTATGGAGGCAAGTGGGTCGAGCTTGGTCATGATTTCTGTAAACAATGGTTCAAAGCAAAATTAGGGTTTACTACAATCTATTTCATGGAATTTAGAAATAGATAATGTTTACTCCAGCCACTATGTCTTCACTACCTCATGTGGAGACATCCAGGAATCTAAATTCCCTGGGCTCGAGCACTGAGACTATCGGCCCTGAATTGGAGATAGCATCTCGGTGAGAGCATGCAACCGCTTCTGCCAACGGGTTTTTACGACCCAATTTTCATCAGAATTACCCATGGTAAACTGAAAGACCTCACAGTCTCCTTTTGGCCAGCTTTATGTGACCGGCGTGCGCAGCAACGGCAGCTTCACACAAGCTTTCAGATGCTTCCCACAAATCTAGGTGGTATCGGCAGGGGGGTTCATAGGCTCCCGCGGTGCAGGAAAAAAAGTCACCCACTGCCACCGGCATTCTCTATGTCTCAAAGGAAACCACTAGGCGAACCAGCATGGAAGGAAACACAACTCTCACCCGGTGGGAATATCGAACTGCGTACCTCCCACCCAGACCCTTAGCTGGTTGATTGTGGAGGCCAGGGGCTCCCCTTTGGAGGAAACCTCTTACACATCCCTTCTTTATGAGGTTTTATGCATATCTAGAAAGGTCATGACCTCCTAGACTTAGACCCTGGTCTACCGTGCTCCCACTAGGATTACAAACCTTCCCGCAAAGCATTAGTATCCTCAGAAAATATCATAGTCCCTACCTTGAATACTCAGCTTTCGTCTTTCTTGCCAGGATCACATTACATAGATTCCAAGGATCCCGATACTTCACTAGTTTTCCCATAATCCTAAGATCTGGAGCCTAGCCTAAGGTCAACGTGGAAAGGACTCCCACTACAATGACGCCTCGTTCACAATTTGATGCCTGATGTCATAGTAGACCTCATCTTATAATAGGTTTCGATGCTGGCCAAATAGGGACATCCGATAACCTCCGTCAGACCTCAACCTAATGGTGGCATAACCAAATCGTGATGAGTTCATACTACCATCAAACGTCATCTAGAAACGAGTATTACACAATGAAATCCTAACCTAACTTGGTCGCTAGGACCACTTGGGGAAAGGGCATCCCACTAGGGTTATCATACTTCTTATAGAGACATTAGTTAATTATCTCTAAACAAATCTAATACTGCGTCTATCTCGGTGCATAGTACTTGGCTACCTGAACTACCACGAGGGCGGTTACCACCTTTCCTTTTAGCCAGCCATCGGATTCGCACGTGTTAGAACCATGTAGAGACACCGATGAATCCATAAGCTTAGTACTAACCCTAAGCCTGATCTAGAGATAAACTCACAAGCAAGATAGATAATCACATTATCATCGGGGTTCTCTAAATAATAAATAAAGAGAAACAACAGAAATAGCATCCGAACTGAATCAAGTCCAGGGTCCGACCCCTGAACCTGAATAGCACAGCTAAGATATCCTGCTCTTCCATTCCGCACGATCTTTGACGATGATCACCATCATCACCAACGTGCACGCTTTCGTCAGGTCTTTGCACGCCATGGTATCGCTTGCCCGAACCATGGATGTAGTATTATCTCCTTCTTCTTATGACCGAAAAACTAACACGCTTTGAGCAAGTGCTCGTTCGTGTACAATTTCGCTAGAAAGAAAAGAAAATAATGCTAGAAATATGGCCAGGGAACCGAGGATGGTCAACCCCCACCCTCGCCCATCTAGAGCCTTAAAATCCACAAGCACAATAATAATCAATGCAAAAAATAAATCCGGGGTCCGACCCCCGGAAGCATGCAATCACAAATTACTATTCAGTGCGGCACCTGCAAAAAGATGATACATAGCACAATCCATATGCATGATCTATGCTGAACCCCGACGAAAACATATGCCATCATATATTCACATGATGTTTTCACAAACTCATGCATGAAACATACACCAAAGCGCGCTCTGATACCAATTGTTGGAATTGGATCCGCTTATCAGAGTCGCAGCGGCAGCAAAACAAAGATCCGAAGATCATACGGTGTATGTTTCATTATAATTAATTCTACAAAACAATCTACATGCAAATCTATGATCTTAGCATATGTGCGGACACCCTAGAGGCATACTACGATCTACGAAAGACATGCATGCATCTAGTTAGGTGTTTAGAATCATCATACCTTATGGATCTATGATCCGGAGATGATGGAATGATGAAGAACCATAGTTGAATCGCAAGGGAAACTGTCGGATAACACCTTGTCCTTTGCGAATTGAAGAATCCTCAAAATCCTATCTCTGAGTGCAAGGATTACGAGCCGACGGAGAAATCTGTTGCGAAGATGATGGCGAGCCGCGAGATCTCCTCCTTTTCTTTCTCTCTTCTTCCTTCTCATTCCTTCCTCTTTCTTCTCCCTTATTCTTCTTCTTTCTTCCTTGGCCGAAACCACAAACGAGGAGGATTGGGAGGGGGTTCAGATTTTTGGAAGAGAGGGAGCACTATGCCAGCCCTCCCTCTCCCTATTCTACTTATAGAGTCGGTCCCCTATTGCTTCAAGGAAGCTAGGGCCGGCCCTAGATAGATAACACTACAAAAAAAAACAGTTATTACCGACGGATAATATCCGTCGGTAATATTAACATTCCGTCGGTAATATTTTATAGCGACGGAAGATATTTCCGTCGCCAGCAGTCGGGAAAAAAGGTGTCGGGGAAAACAATACGACGGACCAAATATTACCGTCGGTAATAATAATTAATACCGACGGTAATATAAAAGCCGTCGGTAAGATTTAAACAATTAAAAATTAATATAATATATTATTACCGACGATACATAATAATCCGTCGGTAATTTATAAGACTTTTACCGACGGTTAAAATATTACCTGTCGGTAATAATTTATATATTACCGACGAATACATAGTTCCCATCGGTAATAATATATATATTACCGACGGCTATATATTTTCAGTCGGCAATAATATATATATTACCGACGGATATTATATTCTGTCGGCAACTTATTTATAATTTAAAAAAAAATAAAAACTTTAGTACCAACGGAATAATTAATTTCCGTCGGTAATAAGTATGTTTTTTTTTTAATAAATTTACCTAAATAATGTTATTTAATTCCTATGATTTACAACAATACCACAATATATTACCATAATTTATCAAATATTACCACAATTTATAAAATATTACCGCAAATTTTAAAATATTACCTAAATTGATAAAAAATTACAGCAAATTATCAAATAATAACCACATATTACAAAATAATATTTACACAATCCAAAACTGAGAGATGCCCTATCTCAACCACCCTCGCCCATCACCAACGCTGGTGCTCTCATCGATCCCCTGACGCCGCCCTGCTCCTGCAATTAACATGTATTTGTTAAAAAAATGGTTTATATCTATAACTGAGTCTAAGCGTTAAAAAATCATAAGTTAGCGTGTTTTGGTTTTGAAATAGGTTTGGATTCGATCGGATCGGCATCCGATAATTCGAAGTTGAAATTATTCCGTATTTCGGACTTGCGAGCGAGTTCTAATTGGATATTTGATCAATTTACGCTCCGATTCACCGATTTAGAGTCTAAGTGTTGGAAAATCATAAGTTAGCGTGTTTCGGATATGAAATAGGTTTGGATTCGATCCGATCGTCATCGGATCGGCATCCGATAATTCGAACTTGGAATTATTCTGTATTTCGGACTTGCGAGCGAGTTCTAATTGGATATTTGACCAATTTACGTTCCGATTCACCGATTTAGAGTCTAAGTGCTGGAAAATGATAAGTTAGTGTGTTTCGGATTTGAAATAGGTTTGGATTCGATTGGATCATCATCGGATCGGCATCCGATAATTCGAAGTTGGAATTATTCCGTATTTCGGACTTGCGAGCGAGTTCTAATTGGATATTTGACCAATTTACGATCCGATTCACCGATTTAGAGTCTAAGTGTTGGAAAATCATAAGTTAGCGTGTTTCGGATATGAAATAGGTTTGGATTCGATCCGATCGTCATCGGATCGGCATCTGATAATTCGAAGTTGGAATTATTCTGTATTTCGGACTTGCGAGCGGGTTCTAATTGGATATTTGACCAATTTACGCTCCGATTCACCGATTTAGAGTCTAAGTGTTGGAAAATCATAAGTTAGCGTGTTTCGGATATGAAATAGGTTTGGATTCGATCCGATCGTCATCGGATCGGCATCCGATAATTCGAAGTTGGAATTATTCTGTATTTCGGACTTGCGAGCGAGTTCTAATTGGATATATATTTGACCAATTTACGCTCCGATTCACCGATTTAGAGTCTAAGTGTTGGAAAATCATAAGTTAGCGTGTTTCGAATATGAAATAGGTTTGGATTCGATCCGATCGTCATCGGATCGGCATCCGATAATTCGAACTTGGAATTATTCCGTATTTCGGACTTGCGAGCGGGTTCTAATTGGATATTTGACCAATTTACGCTCCGATTCACCGATTTAGAGTCTAAGTGTTGGAAAATCATAAGTTAGCGTGTTTCGGATATGAAATAGGTTTGGATTCGATCCGATCGTCATCGGATCGGCATCCGATAATTCGAACTTGGAATTATTCCGTATTTCGGACTTGCGAGCGGGTTCTAATTGGATATTTGAGCAATTTACGCTCCGATTCACCGATTTAGAGTCTAAGTATTGGAAAATCATAAGTTAGCGTGTTTCGGATATGAAATAGGTTTGGATTCGATCTGATCGTCATCGGATCGGCATCCGATAATTCCAACTTGGAATTATTCCGTATTTCGGACTTGTGAGCAGGTTCTAATTGGATATTTGAGCAATTTACGATCCGATTCACCGATTTAGAGTCTAAGTGCTGGAAAATCATAAGTTAGCGTGTTTCGGATTTGAAATAGGTTTGGATTCGATCGGATCATCATCGGATCGGCATCCGATAATTCGAACTTGGAATTATTCCGTATTTCGGACTTGCGAGCGGGTTCTAATTGGATATTTGAGCAATTTACGATCCGATTCACCGATTTAGAGTCTAAGTGTTGGAAAATCATAAGTTAGCGTGTTTCAGATTTGAAATAGATTTGGATTCGATCGTATCGTCATCGGATCGGCATCCGATGATTCGAAGTTGGAATTATTCCGTATTTCGGACTTGCGAGCGGGTTCTAATTGGATATTTGACCAATTTACGCTCTGATTCACCGATTTAGAGTCTAAGTGTTGGAAAATCATAAGTTAGAGTGTTTCGGATTTGAAATAGGTTTGGATTCGATCGGATCGTCATCGGATCGACATCCGATAATTCCAAGTTGGAATTATTCCGTATTTCGGACTTGCGAGCGGGTTCTAATCGGATATTTGAACAATTTACGATCCGATTCACCGATTTAGAGTCTAAGTGTTGGAAAATCATAAGTTAGCGTGTTTCGGATATGAAATAGGTTTGGATTCGATCGGATCGTCATCGGATCGGCATCCGATAATTCCAAGTTGGAATTATTCCGTATTTCGGACTTGCGAGCGGGTTCTAATCGGATATTTGAACAATTTACGATCCGATTCACCGATTTAGAGTCTAAGTGTTGGAAAATCATAAGTTAGCGTGTTTCGGATATGAAATAGGTTTGGATTCGATTGGATCGTCATCAGATCGGCATCCGATAATTCCAAGTTAGAATTATTCCGTATTTCGGACTTGCGAGCGGGTTCTAATTGGATATTTGAACAATTTACGCTCCGATTCACCGATTTAGAGTTTAAGTGTTGGAAAATCATAAGTTAGCGTGTTTCGGATATGAAATAGGTTTGGATTCGATCGGATCGTCATCGGATCGGCATCCGATAATTCCAAGTTGGAATTATTCCGTATTTCGGACTTGCGAGCGGGTTGTAATTGGATATTTGAACAATTTACGCTCCGATTCTCCGATTTAGAGTCTAAGTGTTGGAATATCATAAGTTAGCGTGTTTCGGATATGAAATAGGTTTGGATTCGATCGGATCATCATCGGATCGGCATCCGATAGTTCCAAGTTTGAATTATTTCGTATTTCGGACTTGCGAGCGGGTTCTAATTGGATATTTGAACAATTTACGATCCGATTCACCGATATAGAGTCTAAGTGTTGGAAAATCATAAGTTAGCGTGTTTCGGATATGAAATAGGTTTGGATTCGATCAGATCGTCATCGGATCGGCATCCGATAATTTGAACTTGGAATTATTCTATATTTCGGACTTGCGAGCGGGTTCTAATTGGATATTTGACCAATTTACGATCCGATTCACCGATTTAGAGTCTAAGTGTTGGAAAATCATAAGTTAGCGTGTTTCGGATTTGAAATAGGTTTGGATTCGATCGGATCGTCATCGGATCGGCATCCGATAATTTGAAGTTGGAAATATTCCGTATTTCGGACTTGCGAGCGAGTTCTAATTGGATATTTGATCAATTTACGCTCCGATTCACCGATTTAGAGTCTAAGTGTTGGAAAATTATAAGTTAGCGTGTTTCGAATATGAAATAGGTTTGGATTCGATCCGATCGTCATCGGATCGGTATCTGATAATTCCAAGTTAGAATTATTCCGTATTTCGGACTTGCGAGCTGGTTCTAATCGGATATTTGAACAATTTACAATCCGATTCACCGATTTAGAGTCTAAGTATTGGAAAATCATAAGTTAGCGTGTTTCGGATATGAAATAGGTTTGGATTAATTCGATCGGATCATCATCGGATCGGCATCCGATAATTCCAAGTTGGAATTATTCCGTATTTCGGACTTGCGAGCGGGTTCTAATTGGATATTTGAACAATTTACGCTCCGATTCACCAATTTAGAGTCTAAGTGTTGGAAAATCATAAGTTAGCGTGTTTCGGATATGAAATAGGTTTGGATTCGATCGGATCGTCATCGGATCGTCATCCGATAATTCGAACTTGGAATTATTCTGTATTTCAGACTTGCGAGCGGGTTCTAATTGGATATTTGAACAATTTACGATCCGATTCACCGATTTAGAGTCTAAGTGTTGGAAAATCATAAGTGTGATAATATGATCTAAACTCAAATTAGTAAGATTCATATTTTTTGCTAATATTATAAAGATTAGTAAGTACCTGATCATGAGGATGAGCCACCGCTAGACCGGCTTATGAATTCATAAAATTTACGCTCCAGTTCCCTGCGAGCTTCTCTTTCCTCATCGAGAACCTTCTTCTCCGCCTCAACCCACTGCTCGAGGGCCTGCCTCTGCTCTCGCTCCGCCTCAATCCTCTGCTCGAGGGCCTGCCTCTGCTCTTGCTCCACGTCTAGCGCAGACTGCAGCTGAGTGATAGCACCGGTCTGGGTGTCCCGTGCCCTCGAGCGCATACCCTCTCGTCCAAAGTAGGAGGAGGGCGTGACTCCAAGGCCCGTACTGAGGACACGATCGTGCGTGGCAGGTCTCAGCACAGTATCCATCGCTGAGTCGACAGATACTGAGCTGGAGGAGGAGCCGGCCTCGCCCGACAGGGTCACCAAAAGTCGCATCCTCTCCTATATAAAAACAACCAATGATATTCAATGATATTTTATGGCATATGTATAAGAATATATTAACAGTAATTTAATTACTTACCACTTGCGAGGCAACCCTGTCGTCCAGAAATGCCCCATCGATACGCTGCCTCCTAGAAGCCTCAAAAAGGTCAATCCTATTAGGCTCGTGGCCCAAGGACTGTGTCTGTTGGACATATAAAATAAATAGATGAGTTAATATAACATGTATAGAGCTTTAAATAATAACAATGTTTGTATCATTTACCAGCTGCTGGGCAAGCTGGGGCATGAAGGTCCTCCCCTTCACTGGAGCAGGTGTCGTCGAGGCACTTCTATTCTGCTTGCCTATAGCAGATTTCGCCTGTGTCAATCGATTAAATTTTGAAACATCAATACAAATTTTTAGTATAACATTAAAACAAGTACGAATCAACAAAATTATAATTATACCTGAAAGTGAGGGGTGGCCCAGTGAGCGACCAAAAACTGTAGAACATGTAGCGGTGGCGCGTCTCTCGTTTCGGCCGCAGCCTGTACCTCCTCAGCCGGCTGGCCGACCAAGTAACCGTAGAGCTGGTAGAGCTTGTGATGGTAATCCCTGTACCGCTCACCCATCATCTGAAACAAGTCATCCCGATGGGTGTCGGTTTTCATGTTCTCCCATTTAAATTTCTCCTATAAAATCAATTTAGAAACAAGTTATTTTATCAAATCAAATTATAAAAAAGTACGATATTATTCTAAAATGCTTTAATGAAACTAACGTACCAAAAACTGCTGATACATCCTCTCCTTATAGGATGCATCAATGTTCTTCCACCCCCTTAACCCCACAATCGGGGCATTTCTCTCCTCCCGTACTATAATATCGACCCATGTGGCGGCGTCAGAAGCGTGCTCGCCCACAAAGGTCCTGCCGCTTCACTGTAGGGAAAGCAGCTCACGTAAGGCCGACAAGCGTCGGGCCGTCGTCACGCCCCGGTCGCCTACGTGCCTGGTGATACTCGACCCTGCAAATAAAATATACATCAGTACTGAAGAAGTATTTACAACATGTATAAAACTTTAGATCTAAACATTACGTGTGGGCGTAGACGCTGTAGCCGAGTGCTGAGCACTGCTCGAAGCTCCGGAGGCTGCGACCACATCAGAAGCTGGTGTGGAGAGAGGAACAGCACTACCAGATCCGGACGGCTCAGCCTCGGACCCTGGGGTGGCAGCCGGAGCGCTCCGAGCTACCCCACCCCTGCCTCTATGAACATATGACCGTGATGCCATCTGAAACAGTTTAATTTACATATGAAACAGTAAGTTTTACATATGAAACAATATAAAACAGTTTGATTTACATATGAAACAGTATGATTTATGAAACAATATGAAACAGTTTGATTTACATATGAAACGGTATGATTTACATATGAAACAGTATAAATTAATATGATATATATATGAAACAATATGATTTATATATGAAACAATTTGATTTAAATATGAAACAATTTGATTTACATACGGTCTAGTCATTTTCTGTCTCATCTCTGTCACTCTCATCGCATCCCTCTTCTATCATTCGATCTGCATTCGCTGTCCAGTTTATATTGTCGACATCTTCGTTTTCATCGTGCACTGCATCGACAATGATTATCTTATCATTCTGGTATGCATCCAAATCATCATCGACGACCCCCGCATCCTTGTCTCCCATGTCATAAAAATCTCTGGGTGGTGACCTGACTACAATTTGCCAACCTGGAGAGGTATTATCCGGTGCATAAAATATCTGTTGCGCTTGAGAGGCAAGAATGAATGGATCTTTATATTGGGTATTCAATCTCTTGCCAGTGTTGATGCTGATAAAATCGTATTTGTCGACATTATAACTAGTCCCGCGATTATTAACATCATACCAATCGTATTTGAATAATACGATCCGATTTTGGCCAAGAAATTTAATCTCGAGAATCTCGTTGAGGACGCCATAGAAGTCGATATTTTCTAATTCTTCTTGCTCACCGTTGACGACAACCCCACTATTTTGGGTTCGTCGTGATTTTTCACTATCTTTCGTCTAAAATCTATAACCGTTCACGATATAACCATCGTACGATATTGTATCTTGCAAAGGACTACAAGATAAGCGCTAGAGATCCTCATTCATCAGCGGATCGTGGTTGTCGTGCAGATCTTGTGCCTATAATAACCACATGGCATTCATGATATGAACACATAATTATTGTTCGGTAATGGATGTCAATGAAATTCGGTAATGATGTGAATACTTACGTGTTTCTCGAACCACGATGGGAATTCACGATCATGAATTTGGAGAGCATTTCGAGTACCCCGATTATTAATGATGGCTTTATGCTTCCTGTTTTACAGGTAATGAATTAGATTATAATTAGCATATATACTTAATGAATGGACTGAAAGAATGAGTAAATGATCGTAAAATGCTTACTCAATGAACGACCACACTTCATCACATTGGTGTAACACATACATATGTGCCTGTTGAATCTCATCTACAGACAATCGATGGGTTTTGCCTCCTCCTACAAGTCTATCCATTTCGGCAAATATAGACAGACCCCCATCGAAGTCTATTGGACCACCGTCATAGTTCCGCTCAAGTTGATTGAATCGCGTGTCTATACCATGTAGGTATCTTGAGCAGAATGTTAGATATTCTTCTGCTAGGTATCCTTCAGCAATTGATCCCTCCGGACGACTTTTATTACGAATATATGATTTCAATGTTCGCAAGTACCTAATTTGAGAAAAAAATATTTGGATGAATATATCAAGAACGATCAAATACATTATGCGAATGAGACGAGACGATTACCTCTCGATAAAATATATCCAAAGCTAATGAACTGGGCTGCCGAGTTTGGCCTCATTTGCCAAGTGAACGGTCAAATGCACCATGACATCAAAGAAGGAAGGTGGAAATATCATCTCTAGCTTGCACAATGTGAGCGCAATATCCCTCTCTATTTGTTCAAGTTGGTCCACTCTAAGTACCTTCGAGCACAACTGTCTGAAAAAAGTACTGAGCTCAATTAACGGACCGGACACCTGTTCGGTTAAATTCCCACGTATAGCAAGAGATAACAATCGCTGCATAAGAACATGACAATCGTGACTCTTTAATCCAGACAACTTCCGGCCGTTCTCTTGCACGCATCGTGCGATATTTGAAGAATAACCGTCTGGCGTTTTCACAGACCGTAGAAATGCACATAAGGCTGCCTTTTGCTGTGAGCTCATGGTGTAGCATGCAACTGGCAACACATACTTATCCCCAATCTCTTGGGGATGAAGTGATTTTCGGATGCCCAACTCCTTAAGATCGAGACGAGATTTAAGATTATCCTTCGTCTTACCGTCGAGATTCAGCAGTGTTCCTATAATGTTGTCACATATATTTTTCTCGATATGCATGACATCCAAGTTATGCCGCAAGAGTAGGCTGCTCTAGTACGGTAGTTTAAAGAAAATACTCTTCTTTTTCCAGTTATGCTCACGCGTAGAATCTTCATGTGTTCTCTTCTTTTTACCTTTCCCAAGTTCCACGGCATCAAGCTGATCCAATTCGCACAAGACTTCTACCCCCGAAAGCTGCTCCGGGGCCTTTGCAAGTTCCTTCTTGCCGTTGAAAGCTCTTTTGTTCTGCCTCCACTTATGGCCGTCAACAAGGAATCTTCGATGGCCCATATAACAGAACTTGCCTCCGTTCTTCAACCGTAATGAATCTGTCTCTTTATTGCATGTAGGGCACGCCAATTTTCCTTTAGTACTCCACCCGGATAAGTTGGCATATGCAGGAAAATCATTGATGGTCCATAGAAGTGCCGCATGCATCCGAAAATTCTGGCGCAACGAGGCATCATACGTATCGGCCCCAACTTCCCATAACTCGTTCAACTCCTCAATCAACGGTTGCAAGTAAACGTCAATATCATTACCAGGCGACCTGGGTCCGGGAATGAGCAAGGAGAGCATTGTGTATGGCTTTTTTAAGCACATCCAGGGAGGCAAATTGTATGGAACTAGGACAACTGGTCAAATATTGTACGACACACTCATATTCCCAAAGGGATTGAAGCCATCGCTAGCAAGCCCTAACCTGACGTTGCGAACTTCACATGCGAATTCAGGATAGGTATGATCAAAATCTTTCCACGTCAGAGAGTCGGCCGGATGTCTCATAATCCCGTCATCTGTACGTTCTCGTGCATGCCACCTCATGTGCTCAGCAGTCTTCGATGACATAAACAACCTCTGAAGCCTGTCCCTAAGCGGGAAGTATAGGAGAACCTTTGTAGATACATTTTTCTTCCTTCGACTGGTACTAGACTCGGCATCCGTCTCTTTATATCTCGTTGCTCCGCATATGTGGCATGACCGCGCATGTTCGTACTCTTTCCGGTACAACATACAATCGTTCACGCATGCATCAATTTTCTCATAACCCAGACCGAGATCTTTAATTGTCTTCTTTGCCTCGTAGAATAATTTCGGTACTGTCTCACCCATAGAAAAAGCCTCTTTCAGCAACTCTACCAACATATTACATGACTTATTACTCCAACCATTGAGGCACTTCAAATGAAGAAGCTTTACAGTGAAAGAGAGTTTTGAAAACTTCTCACACCCCGGGTATAGAGGTTGTTCGGCATCTTTAAGCAATCTGTAGAACTTGTCCGCTTCGATATTGGGTTGATCACCTGACAGTGTTTCCGTGCCTATTCCACCTTGCAAATCATGTATCATACCCTGCATGTCATCGTCATTGTCTGTATTAATATTATCATCAGCGATCACTGTGTTTGAAGTTTCACCGTGAGCTGCCATGGGGACTGCATCTAGCTCCTCACCGTGCGAGAACCAACGGGTATAGCTAATGTCAATGCCACGCATTACCAGATCAACCTCACATTCCTCTCGAACCTTCCTAATCACCTTTTCGCAGTCTATACAGGGACACACAATTTTTCCATCAAGCGGTGCAAGACGCTCAAATGCAAAATCCAAAAATTTCCTGACTCCTTCTCTGTACTCTTGGCTCATGCGATTCGAATTATGCATCCAACTCTTATCAATCGAAGATATCTTCGTCTATCTGGCTATACAACACCTGACATATAATTTCAAACAATGTTATTGGACTCCGCACAATTTCGGTTTTGGTTCCCGGGTATGGAACACCGAACCAAAACTTCTACAGGCCATCCACATCCCTAATGGATGGGTGTATTATGATGAGTAGACTAGTCACATAGTAAACCTAGGGTTGGTGGCCAGCATTTGAACTGCTGATAGTTCGAATGCTAGGCATAGCACCAAAGTTATGCGACAGTAAGTCAACAAGTCAGGGAGCCTCATCAAGTAAACACTTGGGGTCTGACGGTTCTCTCTGTCGCTCGAGTAGATTTATGGCTTTAGCATACCTCATATCACACCGAACCGACAAAAACCGACCATTTCGGTTTCGGTTTCGGTTTTGATTTTTCGTAAACCGAAAAAAATATAACCGACAAAACCCACACCGAAACCGACCGACAAAACCGACGCTCACCCTAGTCTAAAAACTACATTTTGCCCCCCATTCCCCCCATTCAATTCAGTTTTGATAGGATAAAAATCAATGTTTTAAAACACGAAAACTCGACTCGACTCGAAACCTTAATTAATGAGTCGAGTAGACTCGACAACTCGGCTAAAACCCGACAAACCTCGAGTCGGATCGAAACTCAGCCGAGTCGGATCGAAACTCGAGTTTTGGACCGAGTCGGATCGAAACTCAGCCGAGTCGAGTCGACTCGGCCGAGTTTCGAGTCGACTCGGCGAGTTTTAAAACAGTGTAAAAATTACCAAATGAGGGAATTAACCAGTTTTGATAAGATAAAAATTACTCATATGAATGAATTGGAATAACTCATATGATTAATCGTATGATAATAACTCATATGAATGAATCGTATGAATTGATACATTCCCATTCGATTCCCCCCATTCAATTCAGTTTTGATAAGATAAAAATTATCAAATAAGTATGCAATTTTCATAAGGGAATTCAGTAGATGACAAAATTAGTATGCAATTTTGATAAGATAACATTTCAAACTTTAGTATGCAATTTGGAACAAATTAACCTAAGGGGGAAAGGGAGGAGGAGGAGGAGCTCACCAGCGATGGTCGGCAGGCCTCGAGAAGGAGGAGGAGCACTGGTGTCGCAGTCGGTGGCGCGAGAAAGGGGAGGGGTGGCCGGAGGTGCAAGGGAGGGGATGGGTGGCCGGCCGGAGGGGGGGTTTAGATCGAGAGAGAGAGAGAGAGAGAGAGAGAGAGAGAGAGGTGAGGGGAGGAAGTAGAGAGAGAGAGAGAGAGAGAGAGAGAGAGAGAGAGGGAAGGCTAGGGAGGCCGGGGAGGGGGGGAGGAAATAGAGAGAGAGAGAGGGCCGGGAGGCCGAGGAGGGGCGGAGGTCGGGAGGGGGATGGGTGGCCGGGAGGGGGATGGGTGGCCGGAGGGGATCGCGGGGCTGCCGGAGGGGGACGGGGTCGCCGGACGGGTCGGGTCGGTGAGAGAGAGAGAGATTCAGAGAGGGGCGCCGGAGGTTCGGTCGAAACACAAAAAAAAACGGGTGGCTGTGGTGTATATTAAAAGGGTTTTTACCGACGGAACTTATAAGTTTCGTCGGTATAATTACTTTATACCGACGGTAGGATAATTTCCGTCGGTAAAAATCAACGACGAAACTCAGGGTTCCATTTTTTTCCAGAGGCTCGGTTTTCACCCTGAGTTTCGTCATGAAATTTTACCGACGGACATTTAATTCCTGTCGGTATCGTACCGACGGCCATATAATTTTCGTCGGTATAATTCGTTATACCGACGGAAATATAACGTCCGTCGGTAAAAATCGACGACGAAACTTAGGGTTCCATTTTTTCCAGAGGCTCGGTTTTTATCCTGAGTTTCGTCGGGACAATTTTACCAACGGATATTTAATTACCGTCGGTATTGTACCGACGGACATATTATTTCTGTCGGTAAAATTAGTTATACCGACGGAAATATAATGTCCGTCGGTACAATATCACGACGAAACACAGGGTGCCTTTTTTTTTTCCAGAGACTCAGTTTTTACCCTGAGTTTCGTCGTGACATTGTACCGACGGACTTTATTTAGCCGTCGGTATAAAGTATTTTACCGACGGAGATATATATACCGTCGGTATAAAGCATTTTACCGACGAACACTATGTGACCGTCGGTAATAAATGTGCAAAAAAAATTAAAAAAATTGAAGTTATAATACCGACGGATATTATAGTCACCGTCGGTAAAAAGTATATTATTACCGACGGTGATAATAATGTCCGTCGGTAAAGACCCTATTTCTTGTAG
Source organism: Chamaelirium japonicum (assembly GCA_947650365.1). NCBI lineage: Eukaryota > Viridiplantae > Streptophyta > Magnoliopsida > Liliales > Melanthiaceae > Chamaelirium > Chamaelirium japonicum. Next base: position 49,588,597 of record OX393556.1, on the reverse strand, counting down.
TGTAAGGATAAAGGGGGGATCGGTTTTAGGGATGTCCAATGTCTATCGTGAAGCCTGGACGAAAACGCCCTTCACGAAAAGTGAAAATTTGAAAGAGAGACTGAGTGAGGTGCGCTACTCGGAATCGAGTTCCATCAGCGCCTATGAGCTCCAAGAATTATTCCGCTCATTCTAAGATCCATATTCAATATGTTCTGAGCTATATTTCAGTATTTACCAAAATACCCCTACGGCCCGTAACATATGTGAATTAGGTTCTTAGGCTCCGGGCTTGCGCTCCATCGCGCTACTTCGCATCCAACGTATCCAACGAGGTCGGGGAACAATTTCTATATGCAATGATAGGGTGAAACCTTCAGGGTTCGGGATCTCTAGCTCCAACTGGATCCTTGATTAACTGTTCCGGTGACACACCGAAAGTTTCGTTAATCAGCCCTAATCCGATTAACCCGCGTAGCCACCCAGAGTGCGACGCGAGTTGAACTCTAGTGATCCTAAACTTATGTTACTCCCTCGTAACCCTGTTCTCTACTATACTCCGATAATCCTTAGTCCCTCCTATTACTGGTGCCATGATACGACTCGGGTGGTGGGGATCACCGTCAGATCCTGATCGATCATCTGACTAGGGTTTGATGACTTGTTATCTATAACACTACACACCTTCCGGTGCTATGCCTAGCATCCGGAACATTGTCAGTCATACTGACAACCACCAGGCCTGGGTTAACTGTGTGGACAGATTGACTCATCAAAACGCATCCATTCAACACTGGACATCGGATAACCTGTAGGGATTACATGTCACTCAAGCACCAGTCGGGTAACCCAACGTACCGTGGTATTGGACTATGGAAGGTCCGCACACGTTGGCACATCAAAGCACCACACAACTAGTTAGCCCAGTGTACATAGTCCCTCAGGGTTAAGGACAGATTATCTATAGTAGTAAAATGGTTTATGCACTAGTGTCTGAATCACTGAACTGTGCACCGTCTTGGTTCCTGTTCAACACGATCATCGTGCTTGGTCAGGTGAATGGGAATCCCGCGTTCCCGTGGTGGAGACTTCACCACATCCTCTACCTGCCAACAGCTTGTTCTCGGTGAAGCGACCGGCATCACCTAAGCTGTGAACTAGTTCTAGGTCTACACAGAATTGGTCCACTGGGTCTCCCAAGCATGGATCCACTGTGCGCCTCAGTGGCCTACTGTGTTCCCTAGGGTCCTTTTATTATATGAGTATTATCATAAAACAGAGTAGTATTCTAATTAAAGCAATAACCAAAGTTATCTTTATTAATGTTAATATAGAAAATCCACGCTAAGGACACACGAGCTACAACAGGGTTCTCAAAACGACCTATACGAATTCATCAAAAATTAGATAATGATTTAGAATTTGAAAACTATTGTGACTATACATGCTTTAGGAAAAATCATTCAGTAAATACTAATTCATGAATAATTGAATAATCATTTACAATTCCAAAATATGCTTTACGAACTTAATACTGTGGACTCGTGCGGAGTTATTCATATAAGTTATATAACTGGATCGAGTCGAGGCGAGTTGGAACAAAAACTGAACTTGAACCTGAACCCGATCGGGTTTTAAATTTAAATCCCAAACCCGTTTTTGATCATCCCAAACCCGTCCCAATAGGGTTGGGTCGGATCGAGTCGGGTAACTCAATAAACCCGGTTAATTGACACCCCTACATGTGAGTGGTTTTTTTGTCCACCAGGACTTTTTCATTATCGTGAAACTTTGCCTGTCATTTATTTAAAACTGATATCCTAAAACTTAGTTATTGCAAAGTCCTTTTTTTTTTTTACAAATTAACCCCTATAATCTATCTTGATTATATATAATAACCCCATAAATCTTATATGTGCATATCAAACCTCCAAAACATATTAAGTAGTGCATATTCATCCCTCCGTTACTATCCATCAATAGAAAGTGACTTGAACATTTTGAACCTTTAACTTGAGGTCCAAATAACAATTTTACAAATAGTCAAATGGTGACTTACCACTTGCATCAACTAATTTCAGTTATTTTTAGTGTAGGTGCACTAACCATATCTCCATTTGGTCTTCTTGATACTCATCCAGCCCTTGACGCTCGTCCTACAACCATCCAAGCTCGTCCAGTAGGTCCAATAGCCCGCCTCATTTGCACTTGATAGTCAATAGATAAATATTCTGAGTATATTTGCCATTTTGAGACGATAGTTTACTGGAGGGTAACTATGCACAATTTTATATATTTTGGAGGGTCAATAAGTAAATATAAGGTTCATTGGATTAATACATAATTAGATTAGTGTGTAGGGGTTGATTTCCTTTTTTTTTTTTTGGGGGGGGGGGGGGGGGGGGGGGGGGGGGGGGGGTTAAACCTCAGGGCATCTCCAACGGACACTTATAGTGTCTTCTCTATTCTAGGAGCTCTAAGATGCCCACGTAGCCAAAAGTAGAGAGTGGGAATTCAATAGCACTCTAAGGACACCTAATGGCACTCCCTATCTTCAAAATCAAAAAAACCCCTCCTCCAATCCATGAAATGTCAAAACTAAATATCAGAAAGAAAAAAAATTTGAACTTCAGTCGTTTGATTCTAAGTAAACTCCGAAACACATCGGTGAGTTTCTACTAGGCGATATTTTTTTTTTCCAAATTACTGTAGTTGCTACAATAACTCTGAAACCTAATTGGCTAGTAGAAACTCATAGGGCGAGTTTCGGAGTTTTCATGCGACCACAGTCGTTCGTTAACAACGCCACTATTTTCATATGATCACACGTCGACATCGCTTTCGAGCTCGTTTATTGTCCCTGACGTGGTCTGGGCATCCACGATTTAGCGAGGCGTGCATGGCTGCTCGCCAGATTAAGTGAGGTCTCTCAAAGCTCGTAGCAATCGAGACCCTTTTAGGAGCCCGTTCGAGTGGGGATATTGGCATATCGGTTCGCTACTGTAGCAAGTCTATTGGAGATGCTCTGACTTTTGTAGAGTAGTCCCAATGCCACATTGGATATCTGGGGCGCACCTACATTGGGGGGGGGGGGGGGGGGGGGGGGCTCAAGCCCCCCCTTACTTGGAAAAAAAATTAAAGGATTTATACTTATTTTACGAAACTATATGTTGGTGTTGGCTTTATATTTTTTACTCGACTCTGGACGATATCATAGAGGAATAAATGAGGGTAGTGATGCCTCTGAAATCACATAAATCCGATGAAAAACGAAGTAGATACGAAGTACCGAATTAGCCTCCGATTGTCATTTATTGTTCTCTTATTAACTGTTGATACATGAATTTTTTTTTGATCATTTAGTGTTAGATTCCTAGCAATAGATCAATTTTGTGAAAAGGATGATTAATAAGATGGTTTTGTACTAGGTCCTTCTAAAAAAGATGCATTTACAACAAATCACTTCGTTAACTTTTTACGCCCTTTCAATGACAAAATTGTCCCTATTACTAAAATCACAAATGTACTCTTCACTACAACAAAGAGTAACAATCTACATTGTAGCAAATGTTACTCTTTAATATCAAAATTTTACTTTTTACTATAGTGAAATCGCTATAGATATTTTTTTTTAGAGAAATCTCGTTTATAAAATATCCATATTTTTGTTACAATTATATCATTGTAGCAAATGTTACTCTTTATTACCGAAATGTTACTCTTTGCAAAAAGTAAAATTTCGGTAATAAATAGTAGCATTAGCTACAAAGAAGTAACTGTAGTATTGTTTTTATTATTGTTAAAAAAATTACAACAGTAAAATCACTATAGCAAATGTTATTCTTCATGTGATTTTCTTATATAATTGCATATAGAGATAAAATGGATATTTTTCCAAACGGAAGGACCTGCCACTAAAGCATCTCTTTACCGCTTTATGTTATTAGGATCTACCACCAATTTGTCCAATTTTTATTTTGTTGCGGACTGTTTTTTGCTCTGGATGCTAAGTGAGCCATCTCGACCGTTCATGGAAGAATAAATAGTTGTCCAATTATATTAGGGAACGACTCGTGCATCATACTCATACCCATTTTACATACAATCAGACTCCTTCCTTTTCTTCTGCATATTACGGAACGGTCTAGATGTCCCACGTAGCATTCGTAGGAAAAACCATTATAGCAAAAACGGTCATTCTATCCGTCACTTAATTAAGTGAATGTTTGTGGGCATTTAGATAGAGGTTTTGATCCAACGGCCATCGGCTCTCCAAGGGTTCATACCAAGTCTTTTAGTGTGGGTTTCTGTTTGGGGGTAAACAAAAATTAGAAAGATGCAGAAGGGGTTGCAAAGGAAAGACAAACACATCTACATGTTTTCCTTATTAGCCTTAATTTTCTTTTGGATAAGTCGGCCAGTTATAGGCCCAAATTTTTTAAGGACCCCGAGGATTAGAAAGAAGGGTAGTGATGTCACGCCGTCGACTGAAGTTTTCGACTCGAGACATCGACATTAATTACATTTTAATATGCATGCTCTTCTGAGAAAAATTATGGGTCCGCCACTGTAGGATATGCATGGGGAGAGAAACATAGTGTGTTCTAACAGCATCCCAAGACTTGTCAAGCCCCAGAAATCTGGAACCGATTTCCTGGGGTGTGAGGTGAGAAAAACTAAGGGTTTTAGGGTTTAGTCAGCTATCTATACCAATTAGGGTTTCTCACAGAACTGCGGCTCTCTCATAAGTAAAGAAGGGGGAGAGAGAAACAAGGAATATTTTTAAACTTGATTTTTATGAAAATATATATATATTTTTTTTTAAAAGAAAGAAAGTAGAGATACAATTTTTGTCTACAGAGAGATGATCACGCTCGGCCTTCAACCGGGTTATCCTCTCAGCATGTGTGGCCTGTCAGTGCCACCACCTGCTGACAATAATCCCTCTAAGGGGGCACGGGACTTGAGCCACTAACGGTGAGCTAGGAGTCTCACCCACTCCCTGACACTCAGTACACTGGTCTAGAAGTCCTATCTACAGGGCTAGTTAATTAGGCCATTTAGATACTTATATTTTCACTGTGAGCTATCCTAGGCTTGTGGCCTTGAGGAGAGGCCTACCCAAAATAACTTCAGCTGTATCAATGCTTCTAACAATTAAAACACTAAACTTTAGACTAAAAATTCTCATACAAAATCCACCAATTACATTGCCACCAAAAAGAAATACACCCGCAACCCTAAAACTGTCTCTGGCCTCCGACTGCTACTCCTAAACCTCCGGACCTGCAGGGCAGTCTACTCGTGGGAAAGAGTAGCCCCCAATGGAAAATTGGGAGATTAGCCAAATTAATGGATAGTGACATCCTAATAGTCTTTGATAATATGAGATAACATATTTAACTGACTTAAATTACGTTAGCAGTTCAAAGTTTACAGAATGTTAGCCTAAGCCTACCAGTAGTCTATGCTCATATGCAATTCCTACTGTCACTAGGTTATCTACCACACAGTCCATTCGATATTCTACAGTACTGAAATATGAAGCAAATAAGATGAAAATCTCAGTCATTTATCCTAAAGTGAACCCTGGGTATTTTGTTCATCCAACCCCCGGTCGGCATTACTATAGGGCCTTTTATTTCGATGTAGAGGACCAACTCTCTCGCCGTGTATCCACCAACACCATGCACGATTCCCCCAGATGATCATAAAAAATCTTCTGTTTTTCACGGTGGAGCTTTACCGCCCCACTCGCGTTAGTTTGGGAGCTTCAACCACCCCGGGACTGGGTTGCTAGGCCAATCCCTATTAGAGGGCTACTCCTATTGGCTTTACCACAACCCTTGCCCGTGACCCCCTAGCCTACTAGTCATCGGCTGTACGTGTAGGGTGGTTCACAACTCCTGTGCGCACGGGGTCCAAATCTTTCCATAGGAAAGAATATCGCACGATTATAGTACTACAATAGCTTCGACGTTTTACCCCGGGATTCGCACCGCGCTCACAACCCATGAATCACAATAAGCAAAATAAATTCCTCTCCCGTATTACCGCATGCCAAGGTCTCCACAATCATCTCATGAGGAGGGTCCCGATAAATGTTATTTTAATCATTTAATTATTTATTTTAAAGGAGTGCCTATATGGTGTCCATACAAATAATAGATAAATTATTAACTTTTTAAGCATGCGTCGCCGGACTCGCGACTCCGCATGCAAGAAGGGGTCCACGTACCCGACCACATGCGACGATGTCCGGCGGGACCCGCATGCAATATTATGGATACCTACCACTAGTTAATCTCATTTCTCACTATTCGCAAGGGAGGTAGATGTCACCTGGCTGTCGAACACGGGCTTCTGCTAGCAACCTCTGCTCCGCCTCTGTCTTGGTCAACGCGGCCACGAACTGTCAAACATACCCAACGGCCTATGGTTATTAAGTGCTACTAGATATCTCTAGCTCAGGCCTTGATTGGACGAGTTGACGAAAATAGGCGTCATGGGACGCTGATCTACCGGCATGTAAAACGATGCGCCTAATGGTGTAATGTCAATCGGTTGGCATTGCTGATGTCGAGGGTCGTACTATGGCTCAACTGTACAATTCCGCTTAAACGGTCGCATCCACGTTGGTTATTGCCACTAGCATGCAAGGAGGGGTTCACATGGGGATCGCGCTAGTGGCCAGCCTAGGCCGCTAAGTAGCGCATTGCCGCTATGGAATCAATCTCGTGTGCAACGACTACACAAGTTACCCCATGGCCACTCTACCTAGGTAGTCGACACCGCATCGACACTATCAATCCCAAAGCATCCGCGAACTGATAAGATCGGGCCCGCTAACCACAAGTGTGGGCTCAAGGTGCTTGATCGACATATACAATTATGATAAAAAAAAATAAGTAACATGCCTCGTCCGGTCGTGTCCCGAAATGGGTAGGGTTGACATGGAGGGGTTGATGGCCACTATGACTGTGGGAATCGATGACTGACATGGTGGCTCATGACACCGTGTGCAACGACACGATGGGTTTGCACATGAAACAAGGTAGGGCATGGCTAGGGCTAAGTTCAAAGACAAGGGGCCTATCGATAGTCGTTGATGCCCTATGGCTTGACTTAATCGCCTAGCAATGTCGGAGTCACATCTGCACAGAATAATTTATGTGGTGATCATGGGTAGTACCGACGTCGAGGTAGGCTTGGTCCGAAGATATTGGCTCACTACTTCAAGATAAGGGCTCGAGACTCGGTCAAGTACAACCACAATCGAATCGGTGAAAGAATTGAGATTATCAACCATCAAAAGGTTTTCGCTGAATCGCAACACATGGTGGGTCAGAAATGACAATTCAAGTGGGTTTAACGGGTTATGGCATGAGCTCCAAATGCCAGGCAATATAGGGGTCGATGGTTGCGATCAACCACCCCAGGGGTTGGGGGTCATCGATGCATGTGTCTAGTGGTGGGGTGCTCATGATGGTTAGGTGTCATCGTTCAATCGCCGGTCACATGGCCGACGGCCATTACGTCGGTAAAAACAAAGGGCAAACAAACGTAAGGCTTGGCTCACGCAAACGAAAAGAGCGAAGGGGAAGTCGAGTTACCTCTGGTGATTGGCATTTCTTAGCCAAATGACCAACGTCGGTAACCTGCTACGACGATTACTGCCAACCATCATGCTCTCTGGCCGACGATAACCACGAGAGAAAAAGATCGAAAGGGAGGGGGTTTTTCGGCTGGTTATCAGCCCATGGGGGGTCGGGCTTCGTTGACTGCATAGTCCCTGGCAACATAGCCGGAGATCGTGGCCACAGCAAAAGAAAAGGGCAAAGAGGGGGTCGGTCAAACAGAGAACAAAGCGGAGAGGGGGTGCTGACCTGGTCGGGTCCTCGGGTTTGACCGTGGGCTCCTCCCCTCCAAGCTCCGGCCGGTCGGCCTTCTCCAGTGCCGGCGCGGCTCTCCTCCGGCTGTGCGCGCAGTACATGACAAAGAGGGGGAGAAAGGGGCAGATCTGGATGGGGGAGAGGGGGAGATTGGAGGGGCTTAAAGGGGTCGGGTCTGGGTTTTAAAAAGGGGGAAGGGGGCGGCAGCCGGCGGGATTCGGGGCGGCGGCCGATGGGATTCGGGGCAGCAGTCGGCGGGATTTGCAGGCTCAGGAAGATGGGAGGGGCGGCTCGGGCGGAGGTTGGGTTAGGGTCGGATCGGATCGGGTTGGGTGGGGGATGGAGAGAGATTCGAGAGCGGGGAGAGAGATCCGGGTGAAAGGGAGAGAGATCGGGTGAAGGGGAGGAGAGAGAGAGGGGTTGATCGGCTGGGAAAGAGGGAGAGAAAGAGAGAGAGAGAAGCATGGGTTTAGGGTCGGGTCGGGTTTGGGTTTGGGGTTAGGGGATGGGTTTGGGTTTGAGAGAGAGAGAGAGAGAGAGAGAGAGAGAGAGAGAGAGAGAGAGAGAGGTGTAGTTCGGGTGGGCTGGGTTTGGGTTTGGGGTTAGGGGATGGGTAGTGGGTGGTGGTTGGGTTTTAATTATTAAGTTTTAGTTTTAGTTTTAGTTTTTTTTTTTTCTTCTTCCTCTTCTTCTTTTTTTTTCTCTTAATCCTGGTCGACCTCTACTCGTGCTCGACTCGCGTCGCACCGAGGCGTGCCAGCACGCGAACCTTGCCGGGTCTGATAGTGTAGCACTCCGGGTTTTTATTTATTTATTTATTTATCTATTTTTTTTTCCTATGTTTGTTTCTAGATGGGGCTCTTTCTTAGCCATTTTGTTTTCTTATTGGGAAGATCTCCAGTTTCGAACCTGGCTTATTTGTGAGGTGGGCTGATTTCTCTCTTTTGTTGGGCTTGGTCTTAGAGAGAGGGAGGCCCAAGTTGACCACTCCTCTTTAATTGCCTTTATGGATTTTCAAATATTTGAAACATTTCCAAGTCTGGTAATCAAGTTCATCCCATAAGCAACGTATCCCTCAAGTACTTATTAACTACCCCAAGTCATGCATGAATTAATCTCCTCATCCCATAAGCAATGTATTCCTCAAGTACCTATTAACTACCCAAGTCATGCACGAATTAATCTCCTCATCCCATAAACAACGTATTCCTCAAGTACCTATTAACTACTCCAAGTTATGCACGAATTAATCTCTCCTTTATCTGGCAGAAAACTCATCTCCTCTTTAGTTACGATTGTGAGATCGTGAGGAGTTGTCAAGGGATCAAAAGAGGAGAAGAGATCGAGATCGAGAGAAGAGGAGAGGAGCATACGAGGCCCCGGTGACCTCTTTCCCATCGAGATAGGCCAACCCTTTCATTCCTCGCTCTGTTTCTCCCTTCCTAAATACATCAGCACCGCAACCATGCGGCCATAGCCATATGCATACAGACCACCCCTTGACCCCACCTCCATCGACGACCTTACCATGATCCTTGTAAGGAATCATCCGACCAACACCGGCTGCGTTTGTGCACCATCAAACCCACCTGAGAGCCCATTCGTTTTCTCTTTTTTCCCCGCTGAGCCGGCTAGGGCTTAGTGGCTGTGCAGACATGCTGAACTTCTAAACCCGATGGCTCTGGCGATTGACTGCTAGCCGGAAGCTCTGATAGAGGGCCGTGTGTGGAAGCCGTCTACTGTTTTTGGTTCTGATAGCAAAAGAAGAGAAGTTGGAAATTGGGTTTGATACTGAATCCATCTTAACCATCCATCCCTTTTCCCATGCATTGTAGTGGTGGGTCATCCAACTCTTTTTCCATGCAACGTAGTTAGAAGCTCTCTTTCTTTCTTTTTTTTTTATGCCTCAAGTTTTACCCACCTAGCCTTTAACTAGTTATACCCCTACACTCATATCCTTCGTTTAATACACCTACAACTCATTATCCTTCTTTTTATGTATTACAACCCTATTTATTAGAGCACCCGATTTCCAATACAATCCTTAGTAATTTCTTTTGAGCACTCCAACCTTTTGTAAATTGATTGGGACTAACATTTAGGCTATGTCTGGACCCGACCCATGCCAAACCTGACTCAACCTAAACCTAACCCATGAACCTAAACTTGACCCAATCCCGATCCAAGCTAAACCAAACCCGGTTCGATTTTGGATCCAAACACCTTAGCCTTAGTTTCTTATACAATTCCTTGCTTTGTTCAGACTATTCCCAGATTAGGCGCGAAGCGACTCACGATCGATAGACACGCTCCAACAGGTTAGTCATACTGCATGCAAATATTTTAATAAAAATAAATAAATTCTTTGTTTAAAATATTGCATGCTTAGTTAAAGATCATGGGCATTTACCTTTTGATTTGTCAAGTTGGTAGATATTATCTTTTGTTATATTTATTTAAATAGAAATTGTTTAGAGACTGGTCGATTAGGAGAACATAGATTTATATGATTTTATGGGATTTGTAGCAACTTCTGAATTGTCCTTGTGTCGTGGCAATCTAGTTGCCTGACTGGCTCTCGGTATAGATCCGCGTGCACATCATAGGTAAGTGAACCCCTAGCTGTGCACAGACCGAAACGAGTAGGGAGGATCACGGGGTTAGGTCATGGGTTGTTTCCTGCAGGGAAACTGAGGTGGAGTAGCCTAATCCTGGGGTTTAGACCCCATAGAAAGCAAGTTGGGTGTGAGTGCCCCATGGTGAAAGACCAAGCCCCCTTTTTGGCCACTAGGGTAGTACGTCTCGAGGTTGTATCCCGAGCATAAGGAACGGAGTGGTTCCCCTGTTGCGAAAAAGGAACCCAATAGTAACGCCACCAAGTCGGGAGCCTTGCTCAAACTTGGGGTTCACACTTGTTTCCCCCTCCTTCTTTTTCTTTCTTTTATTCTCTTTAGCACAGGACTTTGCATCACAATGCACAACCTAGAAAATGGGTTCTCTCATGAAGTGGAATGGGACACCTCATGAGGGAATTGTCAGTTAGGACATTGAACATATAATATGGGATTACTAGACACAGTAGAATAGATCACTTAGTATAGACTTGCAGTAGTTGTAATTTGTTTTATTGGTTACTCAGTTATGTTGCAGCTTTACTTTACCATAGTAATATATTTTCTGCTATATATATTTTCTCGCGTTCTCCGACTTGTTCTTTAGGACCACTGAGTTTTATACTTAGGGGGAGTTGTTTTGTTGTTTTTCCTCTCCCCCAGGTTCTTTCTCTCAGGCAGAGCGTCAGGAGCTTTGTGGCAGTTTCAGTTGGAGTAGCAGTTCTTCACCGGATCTGCGAGGGTAGGAGTGACATCTGGAGTGTCTAGTTATTTACCATTTTTTTTGTTATCGTATTTGGACTGTAAGACGTTGTAAAAGTATTGTTAGTGGAATGGATATTTAAGTATTAGTTATTGCTTCCGCATTATGTTATCTCTGTAATTATATTTCCCTCTATTTCAAAACATCACCCTTGAGTTTTGGACCCTCTCTTCCTAGTCCAGAATTCGGGACGTGACAGATAGACTTGCCACCATATTTATTTTATTATTATATTACAAAAATATTATTCGTGCCATGCCTCGATGCACGTGCTCACGTGCTCGTATAGCTACACCTCTAATGTAGCCTCGCGACTCGTACTCGGAACCCACTGGCTGGTCCCGTTCAAGCACAACCAAACATCATCACGACCAAATTTATTAAAATAATATTATAATAACTGGGTTGTTCTGGGTGAAAACATCCTGGAATGCCGGTCATTACATCCTACCCACCTTAATAGAATTTTCGTCCCGAAAATTTAATATCTAAACTAAGCGTAAAAAAAAAAATTTGACATCTACATTATCGAAGCGACGAAAGACAAATCTATAATCGTTATAAATAATATTATTTACCTTGCCAATAAGAAAAGTAAGTCACTACACCAAACTTACCAAAAAGGAAAAGATATGCCTTATACCCTACTACTCGCGACTCTACTATCTCAACTAACCTAACACAATATGAATCGAGTCTCATAATTATTAGGATAGAGATTAATCTCCAAATTCTCACACCGTGGACACGAGCTTTGGTTTTCATTTTTCATTCTAATCATTAAGGACTAATATAGATTTTCATGATTCAGATCGTTCCCTTTTTCTGGATAAGGAGCATCCTCCTTACCCAGAAATGAAGTAACAACTTGATTCATGAAATAAGATCACGAGACGCTCTTACCTAACGGTACTAAAAAGGTATTCCTATATACACATAGAACTACCGCCATACACCTATAGATCCAAACGGAAGACGACAACTAGACGACTCTAATTTGCGCATCTAGACTTAAATTCTACGAGATTCCTCTCTAGAGGAAATACCTCTATTACCTACACAACCACTACTAACCTTCAAGGAAGACACAACTATGATATGAATTGGACATCCCAAAATACATACTGACTAACCTAGAAAAAGTTGATTCCAAGATAGTACAACTATGCCATAAATGAACGAGAATGAGGAGGGAACAATGATGAATCGTAAAACACCGATACTTAAAGAAAGACCTAATACCAACACTCTCAATTATACTATTGTGTCATAACTCGGAAACCTTCTAAAGGATATATTATGATGCACGAATCAAGTAAGGAATGAAACCCACTACCTGAGTAGAAAACAATGAAATAAGTAGATAACTAATATAGTGACATAAAGAAGCCACATACTGTACGGCTGAGTGACTAGTCCTAAACTAAAGCAACCCTGAAGAAGTTACCTACTAGAACCCTAATAACCAACTAGCGCAAAGCATTAAATTCTTACCCTAAACGAATCGAGTTAGTTAGACAGAGACCTGACAAATATGGGAAGAGTGAGAATAAGAGGACCAAGACCATTGGAAACAACTTGAAGCAAATCAAGACAAAACTAGCTAGACCTAAGCAAGACAACTTAGCGTGACAAAAACCACGGAGAAACTAACATAATTCCGAACCACTAAGTACCAATGAAAATTAGTCAGAAGAACTACGGCGATAAAAGTTACTAAATCCGGTAAGCAACTAAAATAAGCCTGGGTGAAACACCTAAACAATGAATATTTTTCATAACCGATAAAGTATTTCCAAATTCCATATATATAGGAAGGTCCCTTGACTTTATCACTAATATCTTTCCAGTACTAAATTATCTCAATTCAATCTTACGTCATTTTCCTCTGGTCACACGAGTCCAAACAAGAACTGAGTAACTAGCTGCCAAAGTTCCGACTGGGAACAGTGCAAGCTCTGCTAGCTGCCAAAGTTTCTGAAAAAAACAGTGCACGCTTTGCTGCAAGTTCCAACAGGAACTGCATAACTAGCTGCCAAAGTTCCGATTGAGAACAGTACAAGCTTTGCCAGCTGCCAAAGTTTCCAAAGAAACAGTGCACGCTCTGCCGCAAGTTCCAACAGAAACTACGTAACTAGCTGCCAAAGTTCCGATTGGGAACAGTGCAAGCTCTGCCAGCTGCCAAAGTTTCCGAAGAAACAGTGACGCTCTGCCGCAAGTTCCAACAGGAACTGTGTAACTAACTGCCAAAGTTCCGATTGGGAACAGTGCAAGCTCTGCCAGCTGCCAAAGTTTCCGAAGAAACAGTGCACGCTCTGCCGCGAGTTCCAACAGGAACTGCGTAATTGGCTGCCAAAATTCCGATTGGGAACAATGCAAGCTCTGCCAGCTGCCAAAGTTTCCGAAGAAACAGTGCATGCTCTGTCACAAGTTCCAACATGAACTGCATAACTAGCTGCCAAAGTTCCGATTGGGAACAGTGCAAGCTCTGCCAGCCTGCCAAAGTTTTCGAAGAAACAATGCACTCTCTGCCGCAAGTTTCAACAGGAACTGCGTAACTAGCTGCTAAAGTTTCGATTGGGAACAGTGCAAGCTCTGTCAGCTGCCAAAGTTTCTGAAGAAATAGTGCACGCTCTGCCGCGAGTTCCTACAGGAACTGCTTAACTAGCTGCCAAAGTTTCGATTGGGAACAGTGCAAGCTCTGCCAGCTGCCAAAGTTTTCGAAGAAACAGTGCACGCTCTGCCGCAAGTTCCAACAGAAACAACGTAACTAACTGCCAAAGTTTCGATTGGGAACAGTGCAAGCTCTGCCAGCTACCAAAGTTTTCAAAGAAACAGTGCATGCTCTGCCGTGAGTTCCAACAGGAACTACGTAACTAGCTGCCAAAGTTTCGATTGGGAACAGTGCAAGCTCTGCCAGCTGCCAAAGTTTTCGAAGAAACAGTGTACGCTCTACCGCAAGTTCCAACATGAACTGCGTAACTAACACCTAAATGATTCTCATATCACCACTTGGGATCTCATCCCACTGTGCGCTCTAAAAATTTATATGCTATATTTTATAAAGATTTCAACATGAAAATGATCAAAACACATCACACATTATTCCTACATATTAAACCCTTACATCATGCACGTAAATCGGGACAGTCCTACTTCATATGACCTCATTGTCCATAATTAAAACATATTTTTCCCAAAGGACAAGTGCTGCGAATGTGTCCTTCCCGCTTGCAGCGATAACAAAGTTGTATCCCTCAATTCTTCTTCCCTTGTCCACCCTCTGGTGGTTCGGATGAACTCTTACACCTTTTACTAGGGTGGTATACCTGATACTGTTCTTGGATCTTGCGAGATTCTTCCAACTCTTGTTCAATGGCCAACGCTTGAGTAACTACCTCCTCATAGGATTGACCTAAGAAGGCTGTAACCCTACCCCTGATTTCTAACTATAGCCCATGCTCAAAACACTTTGCCGTCCGGGCGTCAGTCACTATTGTTAGAATTGGTGAGGTCTATAGCTCGTAAAAACCTATAGTTTAGTTTTGTATGGTTGATAGTATAAGATTGTATCTTGGTACGTACTTTAGTACGTGTTCTGATTATAGAACAGAGAGCCATGGTTACATGGTAATCCACTTGAGTAGGAGACTCAAGGGACTGGTCTTATGTAACCTAAATACGTTCGCAGTTCTGATTCGGGTTGGTCACTCTATCAGGATAAGCTGTTGGGATGACAGAGTATGGGTGTCTCTGTTGGAAATAAATCCATGGTAAAGGCCCGCAGCGGAAGCAAATAATAGGTCCAAAGACCGTGAGCGGTGTGCATTACATATCAAAATTATCATTGAAATGATCTACACGTGCGTGTATGAATCTAGCATGGCAACTACGCGAACCCCTAACGACGATCTAACACGAAAGAACAATCTAGCATGTATGCATGTTCTATCTATGCTAGATCTACATGTTAGAGATCATGCCTACATGCGGATTCTTTCAGCGCAACAAGTTTCTTCTTTGTCGATGGAGACAGGCTCGGATCTGCTCGATATAGCTTCAGTGCGATGGCCATAACTTTCTGCTCGAAACTCTGATTGGGCTAAAATTTGAACAGTAGGTAGACAACATCGAGACGCAACTTTTACAATAAGTTTCATCTCGTTTAGACTTCTGTATCTCCCGAAATCACAGAAATAATGCTAATTTTTTGTGCAGATTCTGGACAGCAAAAGGTTACGGGATATGCTTTCTAGTTCACCCGATCTCACACGATGCACGGTACCTCGTCGATGGATCTCTGAGTGCCTCCATCCGACGAGCCTTCTCCTTCTACGAAACACCTCGCGAGGAAGACGAGTCGCCATCCAATGACACAAGCGAGGGAGAGAGAGACAAGAGAGAAGAAAAGAAGAGAAGAGAGGGGGCGGCTAGGGTTTCCCCAAGCCATGGCCGGCCCCTAGGGCTTGCATGGCCGACCCCCCTCTCTCCTATTTCCTCATATAGGGCCGGCCTATCCATATGGATAAGGCTAGTACGGATAGTGTTGACTGATTCAAACCTTCTCCCTATATCTTATCCTTGGTTTTGAAAACGGTCAAAACTAGCCAATTTATTGTGCCTCATGACCGGCCCTTTCATCAGAGGCAACAACCTCCTGAAACCAATGGGGCCGGCCTTGACCAGTCTCTCAATACTTAGGGCCGGCCCCCCTAGTACATAGTGGCGCATGGTATGACCAAAACGCCCTTATGTCACTAGTTGGTCGTTCCTCGTGTACGAGACTTTGCAAGGCACACATAAGTGAAGTGCACCCGTAATTTCACTATTCTTTGAGGTTCCCATAGGGTGCCCTTAGTGAAGTCAACTAGTCAACTCGTAACATGTCCCAGTGTATCGTACCCATGTGGCAAAGTCCACTTATGGTAAGGAATTGCTACATGCATCTCTGCACTAACCTAGGGTTTCCCCTTAGTGCACACACGTAGCTACGCATCTACCATGCACTAGTGCAAAGCACTTACGGAGCGTATGCTTGGACTTCTCGATTTCTCTAACTACGTTCTGTGTTTCGAGGAGATGGTATAAGAGCCGTACATAATATCGATAAGGTGGAACCTTCAGGGACCATGGTTCATGGCTTCCAACTTAGACTCGATTGACATACTACCCGAGTGTACCATCGATCCTCTGAGTCCGAGTTAACCTGCATGGCTATCCAGAGTGCGATGCAGGCTGCACTCCAATTCCCCCAGACTTACTATGTTCTCCCTTATACCCCTGCTCTCCGCTTAGTATGTTAAACTCGTTGTCCCTCCATCTGGTGCCATGATGCAACTCGAGCGGTGGAGAATACCGTCAAACTCGAGTGCTCATATGACTCGGTTCCTTTCAGGTTGACCACATACATCGTACCTCCGATTACTCTTCGGAGCAACCAAATCCGTCACCAGTCCAACTGATGACCACCTGGCTAGGGTTTAATACGATGTAGGTCAGACCAAGGAACACACCTCCCGTTAGGGGTGTGGATAGCCTGCAGGAGTGACATGCTGATACAACGCCAGCCGGATAACCCAGTGCATCGTAGTTTTCGATCACTACATCCGGATCCTCACACATTGATGTGCCAAAGCACCACACAACTAGCTAGTCCACCAGACATGGTTCCTCAGGGTTTAAGACCGTTTTACCCTAAGCAGAAACACGGTTTAGTGCACCGGTGTCTGCTCACCGATCTGTGCACCGTGTTGGTTCCGTTCGGCCACAGACAATGTGCCTGGTAATGACCGTGGTGGAGACACCCATGCTCTGTCATCCCAATAACTTATCCTGATAGGGCGACCAACCCTGATCAGAGCTGCGAACGTATTTAGGTTACATGGGACCAGTCCCTTGAGTCTTCCACTCAAAAGGATTACCATGTAGCCATGACTCTCTTTTCTATAATCAGAACATGTACTAAGGTACGTACCAATATGCAATCCTATACTATCAACCATATATAGCTTAAACTATAGGTTTTTACGAGCTGTAGACGTCACCAATTCTAACAGTCTCCACCACGGTCATTATCAGGCACATTGTCTGTGGCCGAATGGAACCAACATGGTGCACAGATCGGTGAGCGGACACTGGTGCACTAAGCCGTGTTTCTACTTAGGGTAAAACGGTCCTAAACCTTGAGGAACCATGTCTGATGGACTAACCAGTTGTGTGGTGCTTTGGCACACCAATGTGTGAGGATCCGGATATAGTGATCCAAAACCACGGTGTACTGGGTTACCCGGCTGGCGTTGCATCAGCGTGTCACTCTTGCAGGCTATCCACACCCCTAACGGGAGGTGCGTTCCTTGGTCTGACCTACGTCGTATTAAACCCTGGCCAGGTGGTCATCAGTTGGACTGGTAACGGATTCGATTGCTCGTCAGAGTAATCGGAGGTACGATGTATATGGTCAACCTGGAAGGAACCGAGTCATATAAGCACTCGAGTCTAACGGTATTCTCCACCGCTCGAGTTGCGTCATGGCACCAGATAGAGGGACAGCGAGTTTACCATACTAAGCGGAGAGCAAGGGTATGAGGTAGAACATAGTAAGTCCGGGGTAATTGGAGTGCAGCCTGCGTCACACTCTGGGTGGCCACGCAGGTTAACTCAGACTCAGAGGATCGATGGTATACTCGGGTAGTGTGTCGATCGAGTCTAAATTGGAAGCCATGAACCCTGGTCCCTGAAGGTTCCACCTTATCAATATTAAGTACGGTTCTTATACCATCTCCTCGAAACATAGAACGCAGTAAGAGGAAGCGAGTAGTCCAAGCCTACGCTCCATGAGTGCTTCGCACTAGTGCACGGTAGATGCGTAGCTATGTATGTGCACTAAGGGGAAACCCTAGGTTAGTGCAGAGACGCATGTATCAATTCCTTGCCATAAGTGGACTTTGCCAAATGGGTGCGAAGCACCGGGACATGTTGCGAGTTGACTAGTTGGCTTCACTAGGGGAACCCTACGGGAACCTCAGAGAATAGTGAAATCACTAGTGCACTTCACTTATGTGTGCCTTGCAAAGTCTCGTACACAAGGAACGGCCCACTAGTGACATAAGGGCGTTTTGGTCATACCCTGTGCCACTATGCACTAAGGGGGCCGACCCTTAGTGTTGGGAGACTGGTCAAGGCCGGCCCTATTGGTTTCAGGAGGTTATTGCCTCCAATGAATGGGCCGATCATGAGGCACAGAAAATGGGCTGGTTTTGACCGTTTTCAAAACCAAGAAAAAGATAGAGATAAAGAATAGATATATAGGGAGAGGTTTGAGTTAGTTGAACCTTATCCATACTAGCCTCATCCATAAGGATAAGGCCGGCCCTATATAAGGGAAAGGGGAGAAGGGGGTCGGTAGTAATGCAAGCCCTAGGGGCCGACCACGCCATGGGGAAACCCTAGCCGCCCCCTCTCCTCTCTTCTATTCTCCTCTCTCGTCTCTCTCTCCCTCACTTGCACCATTAGATGGCGACTCGTCTTCCTCGCATGGTGTTTCGTAGAAGGAGAAGGCTCATCGGATGGAGGCACTCAGAGATCCATCGATGAGGTACCGTGCATCGTGTGAGATCGGGTGAACTAGAAGGCATCTCCTACAACCTTTTGCTGTCCAAAATTTGCACAGAAAAATAGCATTATTTCTATGATTTCGGGATCTATAAAAGTCCAAATGAGATAATACTTGTTGTAAAAGTTGCATCTCGAAGTTGGCTACCTTTAGTCCAAATTTCAACCCAATCCGAGTTCGGATCAGAAAGTTATGGCCATCGCATCGAAGCTATGTCAAGCAGATCTGAGCCCGTCTCCATCGACAAAGAAGAAATTTGTTGCGGTAAAAGAATCCGCACGCATGTATGATCTCTAACATATAGATCTAGCATAGATAGAACATGCATGTATGCTAGATTATTCTTTCACGTTAGATCGATGTTAGGGGTTCACGTAGTTGCCATGCTAGATTCAGACACGCACGTGTAGATCGTTTCGATAAAAATTTTGATATGTAACGCACACCGCTCTCGGTCTTCGGACCTTCTCTTTGCTTCCGCTGCAGGCCTCTGCCATAGATTTATTTCCAACAATTGGTATCAGAGCACGCTTGTGGTGTGCGTTTCATATTTTTTATGAAATCATCATGTGCGCGCATGAATAGTATGTGCCGCCATCGGGGTTCTACGAGTAGATCATGTATAGTATATTTTATGTGTTCTATAAATCGTTCTTACAGGGTGCCGCTTCTAAAATTTAATCTGGATATGTGATTGCTTGATACCGGGGGTCGGACCCCGTGTTACCGAATATGTCTGGATGTGTTTTATTCTGTGTATGGATATGTTTTAGAGCCATAGTTGGGCAAGTGGTGGAGGTTCACCACCCTTGATTCCCAGGCCTTTTTTTGTTAGGTTTGTTTTTCTTTTTTTTTCTAGGAAATTGTGTACGAGCGAGCATTTGCTCAAAGCATACTTGAGCTTTTTCGGTTACAGTTTGAAGAGGAGGACTTACCGTGGAGATCCACCACCGGGAGGACAAGCGGAACCTTGGAGGACGATGACGATCCGGTGAAGTGTACATGATGACGGCAAAGGGTAGAAAGCGTCAGGAGATCGTATACAGAGGCTTGCACAGGATCGAGGAACCTAACGAAGGAGACATAAAGCCTGTGCTGTGCCAGTCAGGTTCAGGGGTCAGACCCTGAACTTGATTCAGTCGTGTGGTTGTTTCTTTCTACTGTTCTTTATATTTCTTTTGAGAACCCCGATGCGATAATTTGATTATCTGTGTTAGAGGGATGCCCTTTCCCCTCGGGTCCTAGAGACCTTATTAGGATAGGATTCCACTAGTGACGCCTATTATTTAATTGACCCTTGATGATAGTGAGAATTCATCATATTTGGTTATGCCACCATTAGGTCAACACCCGATTAGTCGAGTGTGCCTATTTGGCCAGAATCAAAACCTAGAATGAGTTGGAATTCTACTATGACATCATTCGTCAAATTTATAAGCGAGGCGCCATGGTAGTGGAAGACCTTTCCTGTCAGTCTGACCTTAGGCTAGGCTCCAGAACATTAGCATGATAGCTAGGTTTGCAAAGCATCGATGTTCTTGGGATATGTAATGTGACCCTTGAGTGGAGAAATCCACTCGAGGTAGAGACTATGATATTCCGAGATCGATTAATGCTTCGCAAAAGGCTTGAAACACTAGTGTGAGCATGGTATGACCAGGGTCTAGTGTATAGGTTGTCGTGACCTTAGTGTACACTCATACTTGCATAAAATAACCCTTAAATTTAATAAGGGATGCAAGAGAGGACTTTTAGAGACCCTCTGGCCTCCATGGCCAATTACTTCGTGCTCGGGTGGGAGGGTATAACTCAACAACCCCCTCGGGTGAGAGCTGTGTTTTTTTATGCCAAGCAACTTAGTGATCTCCCTCAGGATATGGCGATTACGGCGCCAAGGGTTCAGGCTTTTACTCACCCTCGTAGGGGCCGTTTGAACTTCCGTTCCATAATTGCCTAGGCTCATGGTTAAGCATCCAAAGTACACATAAGGTATTCGTTGCGAAGACAATGGTGATCACGTGGTACTGGCCAAAAGATAACCATAGTTCATCAAAGCCCTTAGTTGGCAGATTTGGATAGGGTCAAGGGAACGACCCGTGTAAGCGGAAGATCTGCACACTGCCCCCTCGGACAGGTGTAGCTGATTCTGAGATCTTACATACATGGTTAAATTAATCCATAGAGGTGTCTTCGCTGTGAGGGTAGCACTGACATTTGGATATAATTAGCTTGTTTTAAAAATCCATAAAAATAAGTTTTTCTGCATTTTTTTCATTCAACCATATAGTTCCCCTATCTGCTATCCCATAAGAGAACCAGTTATCGGGTCTCTAACTACGTAGAGCGAAAGCACTTTCTTTAGCTTATGCATAGGGTAGTAAACGTATATTGGCTTGCAATCTAAATATCCCTGTACTAGACCTAACGGGTCCAGATGTCACTAAGGCGCTAAGTAGGGCATATAACGACTGGCGAGAATCTGAGGAGATGTGCAAGTTCTGTGTCATAGCAGACTTGCGGACAACTCTTTAGAAGCAAGTCAGAGATATGCTGGGTCTTCTCAAATAATGTTTTACTTGCATTAGATGTCTGCTAGACGAAGTCAGTAGACTCATCGCTTATCCACCAAGATGCTTGTCAGTACCGAGATGTCAGAGGGTATGCATGTTCGGGAACACATCTTTGAGTTCCAGATCGAACTATAGATTCCAAAATGGTGCCAGATGACGAGGTGGTGGAAGACGTCTATCTTGCATCCTTGTCTGGAACCTTCGAAGGCGTTGTCAGAGACTTTAGCTTTAACAAACTAGAGATGACAAACGTAGAACTTCTAAGGATATTTTCAAGAGACAAAGGATAAGATCAAGATTAAAGGCAATGTCTTTAGTGCTTAACTTAGATCTTCCTTAGAAGAACCTAAGGGAGTAACTTATCAGAGATCGAAAACTATTCTAGTACAGAAACTGGTATGGACTCCTAAGTCTGGTAACGCTGTAGACACACGAATTTCGTCGGACCCGAACCCGACTCACGTGTGCCGACGCGGATGCAAACCCGACACGCGGACCCAACTCGCGCGCACCGACACGGATGCAAACCCGACACGCGGACCCGACTCGCGCGCGCCGATGCGGACCCGGACCCCACTTCAAGAGGGGCCGGCCCCTACTAGGGTCCGAACCCCATAGGGCCGGCCCTAGTGGGGACCGAACCCCATGGAGGGGCCGGCCGGCCCTGCAAGGAAAGGCAAGAAAAGGAAAGAAAAGAAAAGAAAGAAAAGAAAAAGGAAAGAAAAGAAGGGAAAGAAAAGAAAAGGAAAGAAAATAAAAGGAAAGAAAAGAAAGTAAAGGAAAGAAATACCGCCATGCGCGGGGGGAGGTAGCGTATGACGTCTGCACACACGCGGATCTGCGTCGATCCCTCGATCCGACGCACAAGACGAAGCGCCCGATCGCCATCGATTTTGTGCGCAAAATCCAGCCATAATTGCACCCGCCAGAAAAGGAAAACAACTAAATGTTATTCCCCTCATCAATGGATGAATAAAATCCGGATAATTATGAGAGAGATACAAAAGGGATTTAAAATTAAAAAGTTCCCATATCTCTCTCCCCACCTCTTTGCCTATAAATAGAGGGGGTGGGGGAAGGAAAAAATGGTCGGGAAATTGAAGACGAAACACCAGAGCTCTGCAGAAGAGGAGACGCTTCTTCATCGACCCAAGGCTTCACGAGGCACAGTCAAGCCTGTCCCGAGGGATCGGCTTACTGAAAGTCCTCATCAATGTGAAGACCCTTGCACACGAAGATCATCCCTTCGACTCCGTGCACGAAGAAGAAAGCTCGGAGAAGAAGAACCCTTCGACTCCGAAGACGCCAGAAGCAAAGGCCGGAGAAGAAGAGGAGCGGCACTACCCCGTCGTCTCCAACAAGCTTCGACTCCGATCAAGCCCAAAAGCCCGGAGAAGAAGAGGAGCGGCACTACCCCGTCGTCTCCAACAAGCTTCGACTCCGATCAAGCCCAAAAGCCCGGAGAAGAAGAGGAGCGGCACTACCCCGTCGTCTCCAACAAGCCTTCGACTCCGATCAAGCCCAAAAGCCCAGAGAAGAAGAGGAGCGGCACTACCCCATCGTCTCCAACAAGCTTCGACTCCGATCAAGCCCAAAAGCCCGGAGAAGAAGAGGAGCGGCACTACCCCGTCGTCTCCAACAAGCTTCGACTCTGATCAAGCCCAAAAGCCCGGAGAAGAAGAGGAGCGGCACTACCCCGTCGGTTCCAACAAATCCTCGATCCCGATCAAGCCCCAAAGCCCGGAGGAGAGAAGCGAAGCGTCATCACCCCGTCGTCTTCGACTAACGCCTGCCCCATCCACGAAGAAGAAAGCCTGGAGCAGATCGTCTGAAGCGTCGCTACCCCGTCGTCTTCATCAACAAAAGTCGACGCTACAACCGTCGCACGGAGACCGTCGCTACCCTCGTCGTCTTCATCAACAAAAGCCGACGCTACAACCGTCGCACGGAGACCATCGCTACCCTCGTCGTCTTCATCAACAAAAGCCGACGCCACAACCGTCGCACAGAGATCGGTGCTACCCCCACCATCTTCGAAAGCATTCTTCGACTCCGATCACGCCAAAGAAGCCCGAAGAAGAAGAGAAGTCCAGTCGACACGCAAATCGTCGAAGCACTGAAGAAGTAGCCCACGTCGTTCGAAGAAGAAGATCGAGTTGACGCCGAAGCTAAAGCCAACGCAAGAAGCCAAAGCAAAGCCCCAGTAAAGCCCGCGCCAAAGCAACGCAAGTGCCAAAGCCAAGCGACTACGCCGGCCACGAGCAAAAGCACCGCACGTTCTAGCCGATACGACGCGAAGTCCGGAAGAACGAAAGCATCGCAAGTCTCTCCCAGCTACGTCCAAGTGCAAGCGCCGAAGCAAAGCAAAAGCCAGAGCCACGCCGGAGCAAAGCCAAAGCCAAAAAAGCCAAAGCCAAAGCCAACGCCAAAAGCTAGATCGACACCGCGAACCGACGATCAAGGACGCCGAGGTCAAGCAAGGAACGAGGAAGATGCGAAGACCGAGGAACGAAGCCGAAAACCCCCTAGCCGAGAAAGCGCGAAGCACGGAAGGGACAAAGCAACGGTGGACATTCCTTAGCCTCTCCAAAACCCTCTCCCTGTAAAACCCCTGTCCTGGGCAGCCCCTTCAGCGCTCTCGCACGAACACCACGTGGAGACGCGGATCAAAGGGATCCCCCAGAAGATCTTTCCCACAATCCCCTGATCAAAACTCGCCGCAACCCGGACTCGCTACACCCGAGCCACCCGGGTCTCGGCCACAATTGGTATCTCGTGTGATTCGCAATAAAGACGACCCGCACTTTTTTCCGACTCCACAGATTTCTGGCACGCCCGGTGGGACCTCTTCTCCTTTCATCCGTACGGTTGAAGAAGCTGCTTGAAGTTTGCAATGGCCGGAACAAACAACGATGCGTTTGCTCCAAGCCTCTCACCAATCACCGAGTCTCCTCTACTCCGACACGGTGATCCAGTAAATCCGGAGGGTGATGCTCCTCCAATGGTCCGCGTCTACACTCGGCGTACACGGACTCTCGCGGACGTCTTCGTGCCAGAAGCTACTACCGAAGATGCTCGCCAAAGCGCCGACGAGGCCCTGGTGCTTGAAGAAACGAGCCTCGATCCTGGAGCCCATGTCCAAAAGTTTGGGGAGGACCAGCCCCAACCCTGAACCCGTTCGGGTTCTCCAGCAGACGTTGCACCTCCTCTGCAGGGGGCAAACATCAATCATCAGCCAGAAGCAAGTCGGCGTAACTACATCTCCGATGATGATGGCGAGGATGCGAACATGCAACACCGAGACGTTCTCCGTCACCATCCTCCGTCCGCTCTTCAGCTCCAAGTCATGCAGATGAACGAGCACATGGCGCAGATTACTCGGCTAATGGAGGAGAAGGATCGTCACATCAACACTCTGCTCCAAAAGCTAAGCGCAAAGGACGCTGCACCAGTCGGCCAACCCGTCGCTTCTCCAGTAGCCGCTCCAGTTCCGTCTTCAACTCCCGCTCCTACAGAGGTTGTTCCGACGATTCAAGCAGTTACTCCAGCGCTCTCCTCGGCTCCCATCCCAGTGGAAGTTGTCTCCCCAATGCCAGCCTCGGTGGCCACACAACCTCCGGCAGCGGCTGCGATGAGTGCTCAGCAAGTCCAAGCATTGATAGCCGATATGAAGCGATCCCACGGCAGTAGCCTTCCTCCGATCACGGCGGCATACTCGAAGCCCTACACTACGAGGATCCAGCAGCTACGCTTCCCAGTCGGATTCCAGCCGCCAAAGTTTCAGCACTTCGATGGAAAGGGAAATCCGAGACAGCACGTTGCCCACTTCATCGAGACCTGCAATAATGCCGGCACATATGGCGACGAGATGGTGAAGCAATTCGTTCGCACCCTCAAAGGCAACGCGTTCGACTGGTACGTTGATCTTCCTGCAGGGACCATCGACAGTTGGGACCAGATGGAAAGGGAGTTCCTCAATCGCTTCTACAGCACCAGACGTACAGTCAGTATGACCGAACTCACCGCCGTCAAGCAAAGGAAAGATGAGCCAGTGATCGACTACATCGACAGGTGGAGGAACCTCGCGCTGAATTCACGAGACCGCTTGTCTGAAGACTCGGCCATCGAGATGTGCACCCAAGGCATGTACTGGGGTCTGCTCTACATCCTCAAAGGTATCAAGCCTCGGTCTTTCGAAGAACTCGCAACTCGGGCTCATGACATGGAACTCAGCCTAGCAAACCGCAGGGACTTGAAGAACAAGGACTTCTTGAAGATAGAGAAGAAGGACAAGCCACCGGCAACGAAACTGAAACAAGTCAATGTTGCTGACGTCGCTTCAACCTCCAAGCCGCTCAAGATCGGTGGCAAGCCAGATCAGAAGAAGGGAGTCGCTATACCACCGCCTCCGCCGCTAAGACAAAGGATGACTCTCGAGGAGCTCGAAGCCAAGGAGTACCCTTTCCCAGACTCGGAAGTCTCCTCCATGTTCGACCAGCTGCTGCAAGAGAAGATGATAGAGCTCCCTCCTTCAAAGAGGCCCGAGCAGATGCATCGTGTCGACGACCCTCTCTTCTGCAAATACCACCGGGTGGTGAGTCATCCCATCGAAAGATGCTTCGTCTTCAAGGAAAGAATCATGGCGCTCGCTAAGCAAGGGAAGATAGAGATCGACTCCGGGAAGGTTGCTACGGCCAACATGACGTCCATCACCTTCGGCTCCTTCTCGCCAGTACTCGTCGCTGCTCGGCGAAGCATGCCCAAATTGCGCATCAATCATCAAGCTCCAATCGCTAAGTCAACTTCCCAGCCGAAAGTCTCAAAGCGACGTCAACATACTCCTGCGCTCACCGAGGAGGAAACACCGCTGCCCAGGGGGCAATCATCGCTCATGCCAGCACCTCTTCCAAGCAATACTGCATCCCAACGAACGCTCCAAAGGAGATACGAGCAAGGAGATCCAGAAGTCGGTTTGCTGGGCCAGCCTTCGGGCAAGTTCGACTACTACGTCCTCTACTCAAAGCCTTCGTCCGTTTTGGTCAACGAAATCAAGCCCACCGGCTGGGAATCGGAAGACGCGCCAGTAGAGCCTCGAGAAGAGCAAGTCCCTTCCAGTCAAGCTACGTCCCAATACGCTCTCCAGAAAAGATACGAGCAGGGAGATCCGGAAGTCGGTCTGCTGGGCCAGCCTTCGGGGAAGTTCGACTATTACGTCCTCTACTCAAGGCCTCTGTCCATTCCAATCGACGAAATCAAGCCCACCGGCTGGGGATCAGAAGACGAGCCAGTAGAGGCTCAGGAAGAACAAGTGCCTTCGAGGGAACCAGTTGCTTCTGTCGACCATCATCCTAGCGAAGGGGAATCCACCGACGAAGAAGCATGGATCATGCTACCGCGGCGGCGAAAGCCGTGGCAAGAAAAGAAGCTCAAACAAGACCGTGTGATGAGGGGATTCACCAAGCGGAGGACCTACAAGAAGAAAGGCAAGGCTCCAGGGAGGAAGGCGTTCAAAGTGTCGCCAGCAAGCCAAGACGATATCCTTCAGCAGAGTCTTCCAGAGCCGACAACTTTGCAAGAGTTCTTCCCAGATCACTTCCTCCCAGTGGACCAACACGTCAAGGTGTCTTGTTGCATGGTCGAAGTCCATGAAGTGTCGGAAGGAAAGAACGAAGGCGAAACTTCTGAAGAAGGCGACTCCACCGATGAGAGGGACGACTCCAACGATGAGGGCACCGCGGCTCACGACGAAGCGATCTTGCATATGCCTCTCGTAGAAGCTTTGCATCTTCCGAAGAAGGCTCGCCTAGCAATGGCGGCGGCCTTGGCAGATCCAGATAGCTACAAAAGGAAGAGGAAGGACGATCAAAGACGCAAAGCTGTGGCCTCGTGTGATGCGACGATAACCTTTTCAGATGAGGACCTGCAACTCGGGGCGCGATTGCACAACCGGCCTCTTTACGTCTCGGGATACATCAAGGAGAAGCCAGTGAACCGAATCTTGTTGGACTGTGGCTCTGCCGTCAACATCCTGCCCATCCAGACAATGCGGCAACTCGGCATCACCGACGACCAGCCCTCACCAAGTCAATTGGTCATTCAAGGCTTCAACCAGGGCAGACAGTCCACCATCGGAATCATTCGTTTGAAGCTTTCCATCGGCCCGCTGGATACAACGGTCCTCTTCCACATCATCGATTGCCAGACGTCATATCGCCTCCTGTTGGGAAGACCATGGCTGCATGAGAACGGCATCGTGGTCTCCACCTGGCACCAGTGCCTCAAATACTACGAAGAAGGCATGGAGAGGTGCATAGTTGCGGACGACAAGCCATTCAACGAGGCCGAGACACACCTGGCCGACGCTAAGTTCTACCAAGCAAAGGGCCTGGTCGCGGAAGTTCTACCAGCTAAAGCTCCTCGAGCCCAAAAGATTGAAGAAGTGAAGCAGGACAAGACTCCTCTTCCCGTAAATTCGGCGCCACCCTCTGACGAGGCAAGACTCAAGGTCCAAGGAACGCCGAAACCTGGGCAAAGGATGCGCATCAGCTTCGAGCCAAGAGCAACGCAACATACCCCGTTGCCAATCCAAACGGTGCCTGTCCTGCGTCTCGCGCCTCAGTGGCTCCGTAAATCCGAGCGATCGCCTTCTACTCCGACGAGGAAGATGGCCCCGTCGTTATCTCAGGCCAATGTCATCACTCTGCAAGAAATGACGGTGCCACTACCTAGTCTGACGCAAGCTCCGAACCCGAGCAGACCTGTCGAATCAGCAGACCTCGAGCAACTCGGATTCAAACCGGAAGGGAGTTGGGGGCAAAATGCTGCCAAGTTGCTGTTCAGAGCCGGCTACAACGAGGAAAGCGCCATGGGCACACTTCCACCAGCGGCAACTCCACATGGGATGACGAGAACTCAAACTCGGCTGTTTCAAAACGGAGAGCAAATTCCCCCGAACCGCCGAGGCATCGGCTCCAGTCAAGCTCCGTTGGTCATCAGAACCGCAGCGAAGAAGACCTTCACCTCGAACTACATCGAGGCGAGGATGGCAGATGAAGCAGTCGAAGAATCGACAATCTCCGACGCACTCTCTACCTACCTCAGCCATCCAGGAAGCAGGAGAAGACGACGACGGGCTCGATGCCAAGCCTTGTTCCGGAAGCAAAACAGAGGCGGTAAAGACTGGTCGAATCAAAAACGCACATCCGTCTTCGAGAGGCTCGGGCCAGTCAAACAATCAAAGAAGAAGTCGGCATTCGATCGTTTGGGGATGCCAATCGAGGACTTCATTTCGACACCCACCCACCCACCCATGGCTGCCGCCCATCATATCTCCATTACGGATCCAGGCAACGGTGACACTTCTACTTCGGATGACGAGTTGCCCGATGCCCCGCCAGTCCTCGAAGAAGGGGGGCAGTCCACCGTTGATGACTTGAAGGAAATCAACTTGGGCACGGAGACGGAGCCTCGGCCTACATTCGTCAGCACGCTCTTGACTCCTGAAGCAGAAGCCGCGCTCGAAGAAGTACACGCTGGAATTTGTGGATCGCACCAGTCCGGTCTGAAGCTTCACTTCCGCGTCAGGAGGATGGGATACTACTAGCCTACCATGATCAAAGACAGCTTGGAGTACGCGAGAAGATGTCAAGCTTGCCAAATGCACGGGGACTACATCCGTCAACCTCCGGAGCCTTTACACCCAACAATCGCGTCTTGGCCTTTCGACGGATGGGGTCTCGACATCGTCGGTCCTCTGCCCAAGTCATCCAAGCAACATCTCTACATCTTGGCGGCGACGGACTACTTCTCAAAGTGGGCTGAAGCGATACCGTTAAGGGAAGTTACAAAGTACTCCGTTATCAGCTTTATCCAGAACGACATCATCTTCCACTATGGAGTCCCCCGCTACATCATAACAGATAATGGGAAGCAGTTCAAGAATGCTGCCGTCAGCCAGTTCTGCGCATTGTACAACATTAAGCAGAATTGTTCGACAATGTACAACGCTCCGGCCAACGGTCTAGTAGAAGCCTTCAACAAAACTCTGTGCAAGCTGCTGGAGAAAACTGTCTCGAAGACAAAGAAAGATTGGCACGAACGCATGGGCGAAGCACTATGGGCTTACCGAACATCCTTCCGCACGCCTACGCAAGCAACGCCGTATTCCCTCGTCTATGGTGTGGAAGCCGTTCTTCTGCTCGAACTCCAGATCCCGTCACTCAGGATAGCAGTCCAGGAAGGCCTCACCAGCGACGACAACGCCCAGCTCCGCCTAGCAGAATTGGAAGCACTGGATGAAAGACGCCTCGAGGCTCAACAGCGTCTGGAGTGTTATCAGGCCAGGCTCTCTCGCGCCTTCAACAAGAAGATTCGTCCTCGATCATTCCAGATAGGGGAACTGGTGCTGGCGGTCAAACGCCCCATCATTCTCTCGCATCGAGGAGGGAAGAAATTTGATGCCAAATGGGATGGCCCGCATTCCGTCAAGGAAGTTTACTCCAACGATGCCTATCTCCTCACCACGCCAGAAGGGCTGACACTCGGCCCTATCAACGGCAAGTACCTCAAAAGGTACTATGCCTAAAGCAAGGCCACACCCCTTGTTCAAAAAAAAAAAAAAAAAATGAACTACGTGCGACTTGATCCCCCTTAGGGGGGTACGTAGGCAGCCTGAGAAGTTACTTCAGGTTCAGTCCGACCAAAAGAAAAAGACAACAAAGTTCCATGAAAAGGATGTGGCAAAACGAGGCGATATTATTAATGAACCGAAGGTAGTACATTGCATAAGTCATGTGAAAGAAGGCCACAATTAAAAAAAGGTGTCCAGAGCTTGAAGACGGCGCAGCAGCTCCTCCCTAGTCGCCTCCACTCTCTGAAGCTCCACGGGACGAGCAGCCAGAAGCTCGCGATGGGTTGCCAAGTCCGACTGCTGCTTCAGGTGACTCGCCTTCAAAGCGCTCTCCGCGGCCTCGGCCCGCTCCAAACGAGACTCCGCCTTCCGAAGTGAGGCGCACGCAGATTCCGTCTTCCTCTGAGCCTTCGACAGACTGGACGTAGCCTCCGCAAGTTGATGATCGGACTGACTTAGACTCGCCTCAGTAGCGTCCAGCTCAGAAAGGGAGCTCCCCTCCAGCAAAGCCCGCCGGGATCGGTAAGCCTCGCTATCAGTCACCGCTGAGAGCCCGATACAAGGCGCATAGTATGGCCGGGGCTAGATTGAAGAGCTCACCCCTCTTCATCCTGGAAGCAGCAAGGAAGGTCCCTGGACGAATAGCCTCCCCAAAACACGGAAGCACGAACCGGTAGAGGAAGATGACCAGCCCGGCAGCTCGGTAAACCGATCGCCACTCCTCGCTGTCACGTTTCAGGCCAAGGAGTTCCCAGGGGCACTGCTTCCCCTCCATTGAGTGCTTCTCTCGAGCCAAGGAGTCGATAGGGCTCACAAAGGAGTGAAGCGGAGGTCTCTGCATCTGAGCGATCTTCCACATCGGGTGAGCCGAAGGCGCTGGAGACCTATACTCGCCTCCGAACCAAAAGTCGACCCAAGAAGAAGGACGCACTCGATCTGATTGATCCCGCGCCGCAATGATAGCATGTGCCTTGAACAGAAGAAGGCAAGAACTCGGAACGTAGCTGCTGTCCAGCAGATCCTTCAAGGCAGGCACCTCCTCTTGGTAGTAGTTCCGTACCTCGGGGCACCCGGAAACGATATGGACGTCACGAAGCGAGATGCCTATCTCCCCCGCCCCAGTAAGGAAGGTGTTAGTTTCCGGACACCAAAGCTCACAAAGTGCGCGGTACATCCCCTCCGGACGACTGTACTCTCGATGGGCCGGCACCAGAAATTTGGCCAATAAGTTCATCTCAGGTTCCGCGCCAAAGACCTCGTAGAGCTCGTCCATCCACTCGCGAAAGCCGCAAAGGTACTGGACGTCTCCCCGAGGCCAAGAATCGGTGCCCCATCGGGTCAGCCTAGCGCATATCTTCGAGGCAACAACTGGCGTAGGTATGAACTCTTCATCGCAATGGTGGAACGGAAGATTCAAACTCGGCCGCAGAAGCTTCATGGAGATCCCTTCGTCAGTATGAATCTTCTCGCTTAATTTCGGCATCCCACAAGTCGCATCCGCGACTCCATCTTCCGTGATGCGCTCGTGCATAAAGACACGGAGCAACGACAGAAGGTCTTCCCGCCTTGAGCTGCGGTGACGGCGCACACGAGTGTAAGGAAAGCAAAGGCATCTCCTCCCGTCGAAGAAGTCCTCGTCTATCCAGCCCGAGGAAGTCAAACTCTCGAAGACGCGAGCCCTGGAAGACCATGAAGGGAGGCAAGTCAAGACAAGTGCGTACAAAAAAAAAAGGGACCTGCACCCTGTCAGGGGGACCACCCGACTCATCGGCCCGCCACCACTGGCGCCCGAGCCTTCGCAATGCGCCCCCGCGGGCCCGCACGGCGCCTGCGCCGACCCAGCACGCCGACACAATCGCGCCGGCCTGACTGCGCCGACACCGCCCATGTCGACCCATCACGCCAGCGCCACCCAGCCAGGGCCACAGCCACTTGCGCACTCATGCGCCACAGACCTAGTGCTACCATCGCCATCTCCGGAGTCAAAGTCAAAAAAAAAAAAAAAGGGGCCACGGCAACTGCCGCTGGGGCCCGCGCCCCCTTCCAATTGGAGACCGACAGCAAGAAGGGAAGGGGGGGGCCCGCACCCCCCTCCTTCTCCTTCTTCTTCGCCTGCAACTCAGGGCCGCCCCCATTGGGCTCCGCGCGCCGCCCCGAAGCCGACCCGGCCGCCGCCCTTCTCGGCCCCGAACCCGACCCGGCCGCCGCCCTTCTCGGTCCCGCACCGACCCGGCCGCCGCCCTTCTCGGTCCCGCACCGACCCGGCCGCCGCCCTTCTCGGCCCCGAACCCGACGCGGCCGGCCACCATGCGCTGCAGCCCCGCGCGCCGCCCCGCGCGCTGCAGTCCCGAGCGCCGCCCCGCGCGCCACCCCGCGCGCTGCAGCCCCGCGCCGCCGTGCCGCCGGCCCCGCTGCTGCCGCTGCTGCTTCTACAGGCCGGAGCCGAAGAAGAAGAAGAAAAAAAAAAAAAAAAAAAAAGGGAAGAAAAAGAAGAAGGAGGAAGAGAGAGGCGACGAAGGCGACCCGCACCTCAGCCGCGCTCCTACATCCTCCCCGCCTCGAGCCTCGTCGCATCGTCGCTTCGAGCCCGCCTTCGCAACGACCGCAAAATCGCGCACCATCGCCGCCGACGAAAGAAGCGACACCAGGAAGACGGAGCAAGTCGCGTGCAAACCCAGGCAGCTCTCTTCCGACAGCGGTCTTCAGAAGCCGGCAGAACCTTCGCACGGAAGCACAAGGCCGACGAAAGAGGCGACACCGGGAAGACGGAGCAAGTCGCGTGCAAACCAAGGCAGCTCTCTTCCGACAGCGGTCTTCAGAAGCAGGCAGAACCTTCGCGCAGAAGCACAAGGCCGACGAAAGAGGCGACACCGGGAAGACGGAGCAAGTCGTGTGCAAACCCAGGCAGCTCTCTTCCGACAGCAGTCTCCAGAAGCCGGCGGAACCTTCGCAAAGAAACACAATGACGGATGGAGGGGGTAGGGGTCCTTAAATAGACTCCCGACCCTGCCCACAAAAGGAATCAAGGACAAGCGCTCTACGATTCCTACGTGTCCAAACCCGACACGCTCTCACCGACGCACTCGTCCTTGAGGGGGCATTTGTAGACACACGAATTTCGTCGGACCCGAACCCGACTTACGTGTGCCGACGCGGATGCAAACCCGACACGCAGACCCGACTCGCACCTGGCAAAGAGGAGCGGACCCCATGCGCCAAGGGGGGCCGGCCCCTACTAGGGTCCGAACCCCATGGGGCCGGCCCCTACTAGGACCCGAGCCACATGGGGCCGGCCCTAGTAGGACCCGAACCCCATGGGGGGCCGGCCGGCCCTGCAAGGAAAGGGAAGAAAAAGAAAGAAAGGAAAAAGGAAAGGAAAGAAAGGAAAGAAAAGAAAAAGGAAAGAAAAGAAAAGGAAAGAAAAGAAAGAAAAGGAAAAAAATACCGCCATGCGCGGGGGGAGGTAGCGTATGACGTCTGCACACACGCGGATCTGCGCCGATCCCTCGATCCGACGCACAAGACGAAGCGCCCGATCGCCATCGATTTCGTGCGCAAAATCCAGCCATAATTGCACCCGCCAGAAAAGGAAAACAACTAAATGTTATTCCCTTCATCAATGGATGAATAAAATCCGGGTAATTATGAGAGAGATACAAAAGGGATTTAAAATTAAAAAGTTCCCATATATCTCTCCCCACCTCTTTGCCTATAAATAGAGGGGGTGGGGGAAGGAAAAAATGGTCGGGAAATTGAAGACGAAACGTCAGAGCTCTGCAGAAGAGGAGACGCTTCTTCATCGACCCAAGGCTTCACGAGGCACAGTCAAGCCTGTCCCGAGGGATCGGCTTACTGAAAGTCCTCATCAACGTGAAGACCCTTGCACACGAAGATCATCCCTTCGACTCCGTGCACGAAGAAGAAAGCTCGGAGAAGAAGAACCCTTCGACTCCGAAGACGCCAGAAGCAAAGGCCGGAGAAGAAGAGGAGCGGCACTACCCCGTCGTCTCCAACAAGCTTCGACTCCGATCAAGCCCAAAAGCCCGGAGAAGAAGAGGAGCGGCACTACCCCGTCGTCTCCAACAAGCTTCGACTCCGATTAAGCCCAAAAGCCCCCGGAGAAGAAGAGGAGCGGCACTACCCCGTCGTCTCCAACAAGGCTTCGACTCCGATCAAGCCCAAAAACCCGGAGAAGAAGAGGAGCGGCACTACCCCGTCGTCTCCAACAAATCCTCGATCCCGATCAAGCCCCAAAGCCCGGAGGAGAGAAGCGAAGCGTCATCACCCCGTCGTCTTCGACTAACACCTGCGCCATCCACGAAGAAGAAAGCCTGGAGCAGATCGTCTGAAGCGTCGCTACCCCGTCGTCTTCATCAACAAAAGCCGACGCTACAACCGTCGCACGGAGACCGTCGCTACCCTCGTCGTCTTTATCAACAAAAGCCGACGCCACAACCGTCGCACGGAGATCGGTGCTACCCCCACCATCTTCGAAACCATTCTTCGACTCCGATCACGCCAAAGAAGCCCGGAGAAGAAGAGAAGTCCAGTCGATACGTAAACCGTCGAAGCACCGGAGAAGTAGCCCACGTCGTTCGAAGAAGAAGATCGAGTTGACGCCAAAGCTAAAGCCAACGCAAGAAGCCAAAGCAAAGCCCCAGTAAAGCCCGCGCCAAAGCAACGCAAGTGCCAAAGCCAAGCGACTACGCCGGCCACGAGCAAAAGCACCGCACGTTCTAGCCGATACGACGCGAAGTCCGGAAGAACGAAAGCATCGCAAGTCTCTCCCAGCTACGTCCAAGTGCAAGCGCCGAAGCAAAGCAAAAGCCAGAGCCACGCCGGAGCAAAGCCAAAGCCAAAGCCAACGCCAAAAGCTCGATCGACGCCGCGAACCGACGATCAAGGACACCGAGGTCAAGCAAGGAACGAGGAAGACGTGAAGACCGAGGAACAAAGCCGAAAACCCCCTAGCCGAGAAAGCGCGAAGCACGGAAGGGACAAAGCAACGGTGGACATTCCTTAGCCTCTCCAAAACCCTCTCCCTGTAAAACCCCTGTCCTGGGCAGCCCCTTCAGAGCTCTCGCACGAACACCACGTGGAGACACGGATCAAAGGGATCCCCCAGAAGATCTTTCCCACAATCCCCTGATCAAAACTCGCCGCAACCCGGACTCGCTACACCCGAGCCACCCGGGTCCCGGCCACAATTGTAATCTCGTGTGATTCGCAATAAAGACGACCCGCGCTTTTTTCCGCGTCCACAAACGCTAAGGACGGAAGTGTTTCCGCTTTGGCATGTATAGGGGATATTTGAAGATAGTGTATGGCCTCAGGATGTTAGGAGTTGAGTCGCTATCTAGTAGCAGTTCTTATGCTTCTTAGAATATAGACTTCGGGTCTACAGAGATTCAAGGAAAGCAGAAGGCTACTTTATAGTGAAGTAATCCTAACATAGATACTGATGTCATAAGCCGCTGCGGAATCTATTAGATATGATTGTCTTAGTTTTTCCGAAACACGGATTTTGATTTTTAGAGATGTAGTTATGTTTCCTCCTTAGTAAATAAAGGTTTTAGTTTTAGACAGCACCGTAGATGTGTATCTTAAACTAAATAGATAGCTTCATTACTAGAGGAATAGATCAGAATAATCTCTTTGTATTTAATCTTAATTCGGAAATAGATTTCATGACAGCTACAGCGTCTAATTTAAATTCATCTAAATCCTTCGGAGACGCTATCCCATTTGTGACCCCTTTGATTTAGATATTTTGCCTCAGATAAATTCAGAGTTAATAGAAGGTCGAGTTTCTGTTTATAGATTCATCGGAGATCCTTCTAACCTATAAGTATTATCTGGAAGGCAGAATAACTAAAAGGGCCACTAAGGTATTAGTGTTAGTTATTTTTGACGTCTATGGTTCCAAGAGCGTCTAGACGATAGGAGTCTCTTCGATTTAATCGAAGGAACGAGAACTATCGGATGGGTTCCATAGGATCCTGAGGGAGCATGGGATTATCTCCCAATTAAATGCTCCAAGGATGACATGTCAGAATAAAGTCTCCGAGAGAAGGAATCGGACCCTGTTTGACATGGTCCGTAGTATGATAAATATTGCCAAGTGTACTACCCACCTTATGGTGGGGTTGTACCTTAAAATAGTAGCTTATATCTGAAACTATCTCTCATCTGGATCAGTGCCTCAGACTTATAAGAGAGCTATGGTCTAAGCAAAAGCTGACACTATAGTGTCTCGCGATATAGGGTTGTCTTGCACTTGTGCAAAAGGACAAGAGGGATGAGATGGAGATGTAGTTCCAAGTATATCTGTTTATAAGTTACTCTAGGGAGGCATAAGGTGGACAGTTCTATGATCTTGAGGTTTGGAAGGTAATCGTTTCTTCGAACACCATCTACCTAGACCAAGATTATATTATAGACCATAAGTTTACCGGTAAGGTAGTTCTGGGTGAACTACTGGGTACTGGTAGAGAGTGCGCATCTGAAAACGTAGTGGGAGTAGATGATACAAGAAACTAGTATATCAGATACTGTAGAAACGATTCACTTTTGTACCACCACCACCTCGTCGTTGTGGGACCATCAGAGCCCTGAAAGACACTATGGAGAAACTTTAATAGTTAATCCAGAGTTTCAGGAGGATGATCTCTAGAGCTTTGAAGAAGTAGTGGGAGCTTCCGACAGCTCTGACTGATAAAAGACCATGGAGGCAAGCTTGCATTAATGTCCCTTAGAACAGTCTTGACACTTATAGGACTATCACCCTTCGGGGTGTAGGAGGTGTATAAGAAGAGCACCCGGTTAAGACTTAAGTAGCTAGATTAGTTACCAAAGGATAAGGGATTAACTATGTCAAAACCATCTCACTGGTAGCTATGCCTAAGTCTATTTTCGGATCCTTTTAATCCATCGCAATCCATTATAGTTGGGAGATCTGGTAGATGGATGTCAAGACAATTATTCCCTAATGGGAATTTGGAAAGGATATATGGATGATGTAGCCCCAGGTTTGGTGTTAGTAAGTCAGGAAGATATGGAATGCAAGTTGCAACGGTCCATTTATGGACTAATGGAAGCATCCAAGTTGGAATATCTATTTTTATCAAGGGATTCCGCGTACACGGATTTGATCAGAATGATAATAAACCAAGTGGGTATAAGAAAGGTGAAAGAGCTACAAGGGTGTACATAGTAGTTTACGTTAACGATATCCTACTGATTGAAAATGATGTATGAATATTGTTTACGGTAAAGATTTATAGTCATCACAATTCGATGTGAAAGACCCTAGTGAGGCGAGTTATGTTCTGGGAATCAAGATAACTCGAGATTACTAGAGCAAGATTCTCTTGCTGTCACAGGCTACGCATGAAGATAAGATTCTAGCCAGATTCAGTTTACGAGGCTAGATATCTATTGCGCAACAGCAATGATGGGTCGGTTTCTGTCGAACCCGGGTCCAGATCTTTGGATCGATATGAAGGGTATACTCAGAAATCCTCATTAAGTAAGGATTATGAGTTAGCTTGCACTTCATATGTCCTGATATCGATTGGACACACAGAGTCTGACTTTGGTGTCAGATGTGCATTCCAGAGAATCGATTTCAAGAATAGTTTTCATCTTGGGATTAGAAGCGGTAGTTGGTAGAGTGTAAAGTAAGTGCATCACAAACTCCACCACAAAGGCTTAGCACGTTATTGCGTGCGAGGTAGTATATCAGGTGGTAAGGCTTACGAAGTTCTTAGAGAACTTGGGACGCGTACTAGAGGCTCAATTATCTGTTGTTGTAAACAGAAGAGCGGTAAGTAAGGTCCAAGGAGACTAGGCACTGCCGTAAGGGGAAACCCATCAAGTACAAACTCCACTTGATCTGACAGTTATAGGAGGAAATGCAAGTAGCGGTACTGAGGTGGAATCTACAGACAATGTTGCCAATTCCTTTAGGGAATTCATGCAAAGGCTTTTGGGCAGCATGTAGAAGCTACAGAGCTCAACACCGTTATTCCTTGTTAGACCTAGTGGGAGATTGTTAGAATTGGTGAGGTCTACAGCTCGTAAAAACCTATAGTTTAGCTTTGTATGGTTGATAGTATAAGATTGCATCTTGGTACGTACCTTAGTACGTGTTCTGATTACAGAACAGAGAGCCATGGCTACATGGTAATCCACTTGAGTATGAGACTCAAGGGACTGGTCCCATGTAACCTAAATACGTTCGCAACTCTGATTAGGGTTGGTCGCCCTATCAAGATAAGCTGTTGGGATGACAGAGTATGGGTGTCTTCACCACGGTCATTACCAGACACAGTGTCTGTGGCCGAACGGAACAAACACGGTGCATAGATCGGTGAGCAGACACCGGTGCACTAAGTCATGTTTCTGCTTAGGGTAAAACGGTCCTAAACCCTGAGGAACGATGTCTGGTGGACTAACCAGCTGTGTGGTGCTTTGGCGCACCAATGTGTGAGGATCCGGATGCAGTGATCTAAAACCACGGTGTACTGGGTTACCCGGCTGGCGTTGCATCAGTATGTCACTCCTGCAAGCTATCCACACCCCTAACGGGAGGTGCGTTCCTTGGTCTGACCTACGTCGTATTAAACCCTGACCAAGTGGTCATCAGTTGGACTGGTGACGGATCCTGTTGCTCGTCAGAGTAATTGGAGGTACGATGTATATGGTCAACCTGGAAGAAACCGAGTCATATGAGCACTCGAGTCTGACGGTATACTCTACCGCTCGAGTTGCGTCATGGCACCAGATGGAGGGATAGCGAGTTTACCATACTAAGCGGAGAGCAGGGGTATGAGGGAGAACATAGTAAGTCTGGGGTAATTGGAGTGCAGCCTGCGTCGCACTCTGGGTAGCCACACAGGTTAACTCGGACTCAGATGATCGATGGTACACTTGGATAGTGTGTCGATCGAGTCTAAGTTGGAAGCCATGAACACTGGTCCCTGAAGGTTCGACCTTATCGACATTATGTACGGTTCTTATACCATCTCCTCGAAACATAGAACGCAGTAAGAGGAAGCGAGTAGTCCAAGCCTACGCTCCGTGAGTGCTTCGCACTAGTGCACGATAGATGCGTAGCTACGTGTGTGCACTAAGGTAAAACCCTAGGTTAGTGCAGAGACGCATGTAGCAATTCCTTGCCATAAGTGGACTTTGCCACATGGGTGCGAAGCACCGGGACATATTGCGAGTTGACTAGTTGACTTCACTAGGGGAATCCTATGGGAACCTCAAAGAATAGTGAAATCACTAGTGTACTTCACTTATGTGTGCCTTACAAAGTCTCGTACACAAGGAATGGCCCATTAGTGACATAAGGGCGTTTTGGTCATACCCTGCGCCACTATGCACTAAGGGGGCCGACCCTTAGTGTTGGGAGACTGGTCAAGACTGGCCCTATCGGTTTCAGGAGGTTGTTGCCTCCAATGAATGGGCCGGTCATAAGGCACAGAAAATGGGCTGGTTTTGACCGTTTTCAAAACCAAGGAAAAGTTAGAGATAAAGAAGAGATATATAGGGAGAGGTTTGAATTAGTTGAACCTTATCCGTACTAGCCTCATCCATAAGGATAAGGCCGGCCCTATATAAGGGAAAGAGGAGAAGGGGGTCGGTAGTAATACAAGCCCTAGGGGCCGGCCATGCCATGGGAAAACCCTAGCCGCCCCCTCTCCTCTCTTCTCTTCTCCTATGTCGTCTCTCTCTCCCTCACTTGCACCATTAGATGGCAACTCGTCTTCCTCGCATGGTGTTTCATAGAAGGAGAAGGCTCATCGGATGGAGGCACTCAGAGATCCATCGATGAGGTGCCGTGCATCGTGTGAGATCAGGTAAACTAGAAGGTATCTCCCATAACCTTTTGCTGTCCAGAATCTGCACAGAAAAACAGTATTGTTTCTATGATTTTGGGAGATACAAAAGTCCAAACGAGGTGAATTTTTTTTTAAATGTTGCGTCTTGAAGTTGGCTACCTACAGTCGAAATTTCATCCCAATCCGAGTTCAGAATAGAAAGTTATGGCCATCGCACCAAAGCTATGTCAAGCAGATCCGAGCCCGTCTCCATCGACAAAGAAGAAATTTCTCACGGTGAAAGAATTTGCACGCATGTATGATCTCTAACATATAGATCTAGCATAGATAGAACATGCATGTATGCTAGATTGTTCTTTCACGTTAAATCGACATTAGGGGTTCGCGTAGTTGCCATGCTAGATTTAGACACGCACATGTAGATCGTTTCGATAAAAATTTTGATATGTAACGCACACCGCTCTCGGTTTTTAGACCTTCTCTTTGCTTTCGCTGTGGACCTCTGCCATGGATTTATTTCCAACAACTACCTGGTGCGGTGCGTACCTTGCAAGCTCTGAGAATTTAGCCTCATACTATGCCACGGTAAGAGACCCTTGGGAAAGGGCCAAAAACTCTATCTTCATCCGGTTTTGCACAGTCACAGGGAAGAACTTCCTCCGAAAAAGTTCCTCAAACTCTAACCAGGAGATAGCTCCTTGATCAGCTATCCTTGAACGCAAGACCGACTGCCACCAGAAGTCAGTCTCTGCCTCAAACTGGTAGGATGCAAGAGTGACTCGTCGGTCTCCGACGACTTCCAATACGTCAAGAACCTTCTTTATCTGTTGAAACCATCGATCTGCCTACAAGGGGTCCGGCTCTCCCTTGAAAGTTGGAGATCCTATCACCATGAAGTCCTTCAAAAGTCTCCCTTGACGCTCGCCCTCTGCGAGCTGACGAGCCTGTGCCTGGGCAAGGGCAGTCAGAGCTAAGGCAGTCTTCTGCTGGGCTGCTGTTTGTTGTTATTGAACCATGGTGGCCATTCATTGGAGTATCTCCATCATCCTCATTGTACCGTCAGGTTCAGAGGACAAACTCGCTCTGTTACCTCTTCTAGTACCCACCATCTATAATGCAACTCATATTAGAATACTATGACTCCAAGACAGAAACTTCAACTTCTACAATTATAACCCCTATAATCATATCCTTAAGCTCTGATACCAGCTGTCAAGCCCCAGAAATCTGGAACCGATTTCCTGGGGTGTGAGGTGAGAAAAACCAAGAGTTTTAGGGTTTAGTCAGCTATCTATACCAATTAGGGTTTTTCACAGGACTGTGGCTTTCTCATAAGTAAAGAAGGGGGAGGGATAAACAAGGAATATTTTAAAACTTGATTTTTATGAAATATTTTTTTTTTAAAAAAAAAGAAAGTAGAGATACAATTTTTGTCAACAGAGAGATGATCACGCTTGACCTTCAACCGAGTTATCCTCTCAGCATGTGTGGCCTGTCGGCGCCACCACCTGCTGACAGGAATCCCTCTAAGAGGGCACGGGACTCGAGCCACTGACGGCGAGCTAGGAGTCACATCCACTCCCTGACACTCAGTACGTCCTATCTACAGGGCTAGTCAATTAGGCCATTTAGATACTTATATTTTCACTGTGAGCTATCCTAAGCTTGTGGCCTTGAGGAGAGGCCTACCCAAAATAACTTCAGCTGTATCAATGTTTCTAACAATTAAAACACTAAACTTTAGACTAAAAATTCTCATACAAAATCCACCAATTACATTGCCACCAAAAAGAAATACACCCGCAACCCCTAAAACTATCTCTGGCCTCCCACTGCTACTCCTGAACCTCCGGACCTGCAGGGGAGTCTACTCGTGGGAAAGAGTAGCCCCCAATGGAAAATTAAAAGATTAGCCAAATTAATGGCTAGTGACATCCTAATAGTCTTTGATAATATGAGATAACATATTTAACTGAATTAAATTACATTAGAAGTTCAAAGTTTACAGAATGTTAGTCTAAGCCTACCAGTAGTCTATGTTCATATGCAATTCCTACTGTCACTAGGTTATCTACCACACAGTACATTCGATATTCTACAGTACTGAAATATGAAGCAAATAAGATGAAAATCTCAGTCATTTATCCTAAAGTGAACCCCGGGTATTTTGTTCATCCAGCCCCTGATCGGCATTACTATAGGGCCTTTTATTTTGATGTAGAGGGGCCAACTCTCTCGCCGTGTATCCACCAACACCATGCACGATTCCCCTAGATGATCATAAGAAATTTTCTGTTTTTCATGATGGTGCTCTACCGCCCCACTCGCGTTACTTTGGGGGCTTCAACCACCTCGGGACAGGGTTGCTAGGCCAATCCCTATTAGAGGGCTACTCCTATTGGCTTTACTATAACCCTTGCCCGTGACCCCCTAGCCTACTGGTCATCGGCTGTACATGCAGGGTGGTTCACAGCCCCTGCGCGCACGGGGTCCAAATCTTTCCACAGGATAGAATATCACACGATTATAATACTACAATAGATTCGACGTTTTACCCCGGGATTCGCACCGCGCTCACAACCCATGAATCACAATAAGCAAAATAAATTCCTCTCTCCCGTATTACAGCGTGTCAGGGTCTCCACACTCATCTCATGAGGAGGGTCCCGATAAATATTATTTTAATTATTTAATTATTTATTTTAAGAGAGTGCCTATCTATGGTGTCCATGCAAACAATAGATAAATTATTATTAAATTATTAACTTTTTAAGCATGCGTCGCCAGACTCGTGACTCCAGATGCAAGAGAGGGGTATAGTTCGGGTGGGCTGGGTTTGGGTTTGGGTTTGGGGTTAGGGGATAGGTAGTGGGTGGTGGGTTGGGTTTTAATTTTTAAGTTTTAGTTTTAGTTTTTTTTTTTTTCCTTCCTCTTTTTTTTTTCCTCTTTTAATTCTAGTCGAGCTCTACTCGTGCTCAACTCGCGTCGTACCGAGGCGTGCCGGCACGCGAACCTTGCCGGGTCCGATAGACTTGCCACCATATTTATTTTATTATTATATTATAAAAATATCATTCGTGCCACGCCTCGATGCACGTGCTCACGTGCTCGTGTAGCTACACCTCCAATGTAGCCTCGCGACTCGTACACGGAACCCACTGGCTGGTCCCGTTCAAGCACAACCAAACATCATCACGACCAAATATTTTAAAATAATATTATAATAACTGGGTTGTTCTGGGCGAAAACATCCTGGAATGTCGGTCATTACAAGACCCCTCCCTAAATCTTTGTTTTTTCTTCTATTTATTATTATTTTGTTAAAACATTTTTATTACTTTTTGGAATTTAAAAACAATCTAACAAGGCAAGCATCCGCTCGTCAAATCTGATGAGCGAGATCGGATGTTGGAGTGTGTTCCAGGGATGCGGCTTCACAAAAATAGCTAAGGAGGGCTGTTGGAGATGCTAATACACCCTATTACAATTAGAGCTTTACAAAAGTACAAATCAAAATATCGACATTACAAATATCCACAACATATTTTGGAAGCTCTGTCAAAAAGGTTCTTGACATCATGTCTTACATGATTTACCATCCAGCCCTCACCATTATTATCTTCTCAAAAAATTTGTGATATCTTGACATAACCCATCTCAGAAATCATATCTAGACCGTCTTGAATAGGCAAGTTATCAGATCCAAAATTCATCAAGATTGCAATAAGCAAAAGCCTCATCACCTTCATGTTTAGCTTTGTGTAGTTTTTTTTAACAACATTTTAACATTATTTAGTTGTTACTATTATTTAGGGGTGGCAATGGGTAGGGTCACATCGAGTTAAGACATTGGTAGAAGGGCAAAACGCCCAACCCAAACCTGACCCGTTTAATAAACAGATCAAAAACTTAAACCCAAATCCGACCATCCTAATAAACGGGTTGCCCCGACTCTTTTAATAAATGGGTCGGGTTGGATCTGGATAGGTCAACAGAACTTATATAAACCGGTCTGGTTTGATTGGGTTGGGTCAAGTTTGATTGGATTGGATCGAGTCGGGTTGACACGACCCATTTGGTAAACGGATCAATCAGGTTATAAGTACAAATCCAAATCATACAAGCCAATCAAATCAATCTGTTTATGACCAAAACCTGTTTAAATCAAACCCAAACCCGCTAACTTTGGGTTGAGTTCGGATCAGGTCAAGGATTGCCACCCCTACTATTATTATGTTGTTCACTACTTAGTGTAAAAAATAATCAAACAACTTGAAAATATAATGTTTGTTGCGAAAAATATTAGGAAATTTTTTGAGTACATTTTGTGGTGTCTATTGGATATCCCAAGCCATATGGGGATTCTAAATTCCCGGAACAAGACCCACATGGATGATTTGAACAAATTCCAATTCAGAGTAAGGTACGTTTGCAACTTGGGCGTGTTGGGCCAACCCAACCCTAGGCCAATTTGATTTTGGGTCCTACCTAACCTAAGGACAAGTAATAAAATTTACATTATCAGAACTGTACTACCCAATCCTACCCACCCACTTGTACTAACCCGTAGGGAACGCAACGGGCGTCCAAAACAGGCAAAATGGAAAACCCGACCCGACCCTATTGAGTTGGGTTTGGGATAGAACTAGTTGAGTTTGGATGGATTTAGAATTTATAAAATAAATCTGATCTGACTTAGGACAGGATTGGGATTAGCCTAACCCGATCCGATCCAACTCAATTACATTTAGATTATTTATTTTGCCGTTTGATAATTTACTCGGATGAAGTTTAGTATCCTATCTTATTTTGTCTGAATATTATATTTAAAAAGATAATACAACTTATATCTTTTTTTTATAAAATTTCTAGAACATATTTAATTTATATATAAATATATTCATAGTGTTTAATTTGATGAGAGTTGTGTAATTTACATATTTTCATTGTAGTGCATCTATTTAATTC
Source organism: Chamaelirium japonicum (assembly GCA_947650365.1). Taxonomy (NCBI): domain Eukaryota; kingdom Viridiplantae; phylum Streptophyta; class Magnoliopsida; order Liliales; family Melanthiaceae; genus Chamaelirium; species Chamaelirium japonicum. The sequence goes on along the minus strand of OX393556.1, from coordinate 49,543,724 downwards.
ATTCAATATCTATATATGTAACAAAAACATAGAAATTATTATTTTATGTTATAATGAATTTACACTGCTTCTTTTAACTAAAATAAGTTTAGTTCAAAATAATCAACTAGTTTGGACTTGTTTTGTATAAACATAATTGGGATGGTACGGAACGGGACAGACATGATGGGACGGGTTTGGGATTTTACCGGTGTGAATGAGATGTGTTTGGGATTCATCATTCAAACCCGACACGAGTTTAGGATGGATTTGGAATACGATATTTCTTAGCGGGACGAAGTTGGGATGGGTTGACCTATACCAAACCCGACCTGTTGCCATCCCTACTAACTAGGGTGGCAATGGGTCATGTCGGGTCGGGTTCGTGTCATGTCTAGTTTCGGTTCGTGTCCAAAACCCCTAGACCCGGATCCAACCCGTTTAACTAATCGTGTCTAGATCCTAAACTCATACCCGATCCGTTTATAAATGGATAGACCCATTTACGTACCACACGGGTTTATTCAGTTGACCCGATCCGACTCGACCCGACCTAACCCGATAGACCCATTGATACTATATATTACAGTATTGGATTGCGGATAGGCCCGACCCGACACGACCTGTTGAATATTAAACGGGTCTTTCCGGATCTACCATGTCCAGACCCTAAACCCGGACCCAACCTGTTTATTAAACGGTTCTATCATGTCGACCTGTTTACGACCCGAACCCGTTTAGCCCTGACCCAGACCCGCTAATTTCGTGTCGGGTCCGAAATTGCCAGCCCTACTACTAACCCGAGCATGAAAACTTCTTGGGCTGGACTCGGATTAGACAGTGCGGGTTGAAGATCCGATTGCAGATTGAGGACTGCCACTTGCCGGTTGCCACTAGAGTAAAGCACCCGGACTCTGCTCCGGTGATGAATATAGCCACTGATAGACCGTAACAACTAACAACCTCAGCCATGGGATTCGGAAGCAACAGCCACGATGCATGCCCTGCCAAGTTATGACGAAAATACCCTTGTTCATCATGACCGCTGCTTCAGCATCCCACGGCTGAGATCCTCTCCGGCCTATCACTGGCCGTAGGTGAGTCCCGCCGGCCACTTTGACCGGCCCCCCACTCCGGCGTCCCGTTGCTCAAGGCAAATCAAAGGATATGGTGGTCCCCACCACAGCACGGCACCGATCCATCCATCCATTCGCTACCTCCCGTACCGTCGTCCTTCCTCAGGCTAAACGTGTCGAGGCCCGGTGGCCCCTACCGCCGGGTCCTCGGCGGAGCGCCAAAGGGCGTTTTTGGCGCGAGGGCGATTCCCGCGCTTTTTTTACTCAACGACCCCAGAGGTATTGGCGGGAAAGTGGCCGGTAGTGATGCGGTCAAACCCAGACGGATGAACGGATGAGAGCCATGGGAAAGGGAGGCATGAATGTATGGTGTGGTTTGATATCACTAGCCATGACCATGAAACCCCATGTATGTATGGGGTGATGGGGTCACGTGCTCTTTGTTGCTCGTGGTCGGGGGAGAAAGGGTGGGTGGGGATATGGTTGGTGCGTGTCTCTTTAAAGATATACTGACACCCACGAGATGGGGTCACGAGGGGGGTGCGTGGTCTTTTTATTAAGGAGGAGGACTATAAAAGAGTCTGAGGACTGAGGAGGGGTGCCGTCCCTCTATACGATAGAAAAACCTCTCCATGTCGTTTTCTTGGTCGAGTGATAGGGAAGGGTTGAATCTTGACACATAGAAAAAGGGGGGGTTTCCATTAACCATGTGGGAATTTTTTTATGGTGGTGGGTTTTTTTTTTGCACCCACAATATTGATAATAGCACCCAAGATAAAATTTAAAAACATGCTCAATGTGCCCTTTAGACCCTCCGGCTTGTTCTAGTTTTGTCAATCTGGTCCATTGAAGAAGGTACCCTGCCAACCTGACCCTCCAAGAGCTTGAGCGTAAGGTCAGTGTTAGATACTCTCACGTCCCAAAACCCGGATCGTAAGGGGAGGTCCGCAGAGGGTATATAAAGCCGGCGTAAGGTGCCCCCTTTATCGATGTGGGACTAACCCGTGTGAGGCATGCCATCTCAACACCCCCTCTGACGCGGGACACGCATGGCAAGGCAGGGCAAAATAAGGAGGAGCTCCCGAAACGGGTCTGGGGCTCTAATACCATGTTACGATTCCCATGCCCTCTCAAAACAGATGTGGGACTAACCAGTGGATTCCCTCAACAGTTTCTATACCCTTACCATATCCAAACCATGTTCCTGGTACAAAATCGATTGATACCCATATATACCTAAAGTTTCAACCTGGTTTGAGTCGGGTTTTTTATTGAGTCCTTTGTCGCCCCTAGATGTAGGCATTGCTGCATGGTTACGTACCCAGTCTTCTTCTCAGAGCTAGTGATAGCCCATTTTTAGGTTTTTTTTTTGGTGTGTGGGGTTGTTTTTCTGTTTTCTTTTTCCATTTTTTTCTTCTTCTTCACAAGGGTGCGGTGGAGTCTCCGCCTGCGTGCGGTGATGGTTGGTGTTTGTTAGTGTGCAGTGGTTTTCGTCGGAGTATGGTGGTTTTCACCGTTTGTGACAGTGGCTAGGTTTTTGGGGCCCAATGCCCCTTCTCCGCCTGGTGGCGGTGGTTGTGTTCCATCGAGGGATAATTGTACTATTTGCATCTGACTGTGGGGACTTTCGAAGGTCGAATGTGACCACCCCTTTCAATGAACCAAGAAAAAATGGTTACCTATCGTTTTTCCGAAGGATAGGTAACAACCATGTAAAAGAACAACTAATTAATAGACCTGGTGCGGCTCTGAGCGCTTACACTCCCTTTTTCCATTTTTCCCTGGGGTTAGGGTTTTGCCTCCCCCATCTCTTGGCCTCCTCGGAAGCCGCTGGCGGCTTCGGGGAGGCTGGGATGTCAGAGAGTGATGCTATTTGGTCGAGATACATAGGGGTTTCTCTAGCCGGTGATTTTGTGCTCGTCAAGATGGAATCGCGAGGGCCTCTCTTGCTTGGGTCAACGGCCTCGCTCAGTGCGGGCTCTTGCTGGGCGGAGTGCAGATCTGACCCCGGTGACAATGATTCCGTTGGTGGTTTTTCAGATCACCTCCGCTGAGCGGCTCCCGAAGGTTCTTGGCGATGGCGACAGGTTCGACAACGGCAAGGGTTTTCTTCTAGAATTCTTCCACAAGATTGGGCGAGCTGCGGGAGTTGGCGGTGGTGGTTGATGTTTTGATTTCTTTTTGTAGGGTTTGCTTCATGTTTCTTCCCTTCTATAGGTTTTTCTCCCTGTTTGCTTGTTGTGCTGCCGGGTTGGCGTTTGAACTCCGAGTGTCTAGTCACCTGTGTTGTGATCCACCTTCATCCTGGCCTTCCTCCCTCCTCCAACTATTGTTTGTCCCAGAAACCCTAACCCACTATGCAGCTTAATTTTCCGGAAAATGAAAGGAAAACCAAGGAATATCCATTGTTTCTATTCCCATTCCGGATGAACCAAACAGTATAAATGATAATGAAAACGGATTCATGGAATCCATATATTCCCGTCCAAACCAAATACCAGACTGAGGATCCCATTCCCTGAAAATTATATCCCGGGGAATTGGAATCTCATTCGCAAGTTCGGATTCCGTGAACCAAACATGTCGATCCCTACAGGAGTTTGTTAGTTGTAGCTTAACCCTACACGTAGAAGAGTGGAGGTAAGAGGGGTGTTTGGCATCATTCTGGAACCGTCCGTTTCTATTCCCAGTTTCATAATTTAAAACTAACGGATAGTATTTGTTCTGGTGGAATGAAGGACTTCGGAGTGGTAAGGCAAGGGAAGATCAAATGTAGATCCTGAGTGATGGATCTGGACCGTTCCCTAATATACAGGAGAAAAGGGAGCAGTCTGATTGTATGTTAAAAGGGTATGAGTGCAGTGCACGAGACGTGGCTATGTTAAGTATAATCAGGCTGCTCTCCATTCTTCTATCAACGATCCAAATGCATCACTCAGTATCTACAGCAAAATCCCCATGTAGCAAAAGAATTTCCACTACTTATAAAAATAAGGCCTTTGATGTTCCATGTGGCATCCTCCCCATTCCCCCCTCTTCCATCTCTCCCTCCTTTAATTTCTTTTAATTAAAAATGTTCATACCTCTCTCTCTCTCTCTCTCTCTCTCTCTCTCTCTCTCTCTCTCTCTCTCTCTCTCTCTCTCTCTCTCTCTCTCTCTCTCTCTCTCTCTCTCTCTCTCTCTCTCTCTCTCTCTCTCTCTCTCTCTCTCCAATGGGGACATGGCGCATTGCAACCGTCAATACTAGTTTATGCATAAACCTAGAACACTAGGTATGGAAGCTCAAGTCGTCTCCTACTTGAAAAGTGCCCTAAATGTATTTCTTTCTCAACATAAATCACATTCAACAAACAAATAATGTATGACATGCCTGATAGATTCAATATTTGATCCCTAAATCCGGTGTAAGAATATCAAATATTGATATTATTGATATTTTTCAAACATCTTGTTATCCTTTACAAAAAAAAAAAACAAGTAAAGTGGACTGATTAAAAAATAATACAAGATTTACTGTTTTCGAATGTTTTAGAGAAATGGTTCGATCCGATCAAAAGATACGCTTTTATTTGATTTCATCTTCCCAAATTGATCTTAGATGTCAGATCTAATATCCCAAAATTATTTTTCAAAGAAAATCACGCTGGAGTGGTTAAACAGGCTGCTCAGAAGGGTTAGGGTCCAAGTGTTCAGAGCTTAAAATTTAGGAAAAATTTAAAATATTTAACCCCCAAATTTTGCTTCGAGGGCCTTAAAAAATACAAGTATTTTATAAAATTTCAAGAAACTTTGAACTATGTGCGCAACAGAGTATCACCGAACATTGACAGTCATCCTTCTATTGCTAAGACATACAAGAGAAAATGAAGAGGCCCCGGAAATGTAGCCTCCAACCCATCAACCACCAAGCATTTCCTTAACATAAATCACATTCAAATACAACTTTCCCATATTCAATGAAGGAACAAGATAGGTTAAGGCCGAAACTGAATCACAACCGTCTGTTACACCCATCCTGATTGGAGAATTGCACTTAGCCCCAAGGGTTTGTTTGTATTCTGTTAACAGACTAATTAGTAAAGTAAATGGTTTAAAAATTTTACTTTGCTACTGTTTGGATTCAAAAAGTTGTAGTAAAGTAAATGTCATGAAATTTTCTAGTAGCCAAAAAATTTTACTCTGGAAAAGGCACGTAAAATTTTTTATTTACTAGTAAAAGGCTCCATTGACCCATACACATCAGCAACGGCATGATCGAGAGAGCATCCCCAAATCGATTCGACTTCTCTCAACTGATAATCCCAGTTTCAACGACTGTGATCTTTGGATCATGGGATGAGCCCTAAGGGGATGCCACCACCCCCGACTGTCGTCGCCCCAACGTGCATCATCATCGCTGGTCACCACCCCGTCGGCCGCCGCCCTGCCATCCACCACCCCCGCCAACCACCGGCCGTGCACCCGCCACCGCTCCAGTGGCGAGTGGCAGCGGGTCGTGGCAGATAGGGCGGTGACGGGCGACCGATGGTCGGCGGGGATGGTGACCAGCGGCGGGTTGTCGTTAGCCGACATGGAACGGCCGCTGGCGTGGTGGCAGTGAGCGATCAGTAGATTTACTTTCCAATTTACTTTACTAGCCAATCCAAACAATTGTTCAGAAGTAGTGGCTTACTTTACTAGTCAATACAAACAACAAGAAAAAAATCAAATTTACTAGTCGATATGAAAGATTTACTAGTCCACATCCGATTTACTAGCTTTTACTTTGCGGGTCTGAAAAGCAAACAGGTCCCAAATGTCAAGCAACAGGACGGACACTCAACCCCAAATGAACGGCTGTGGCTTTACCCTACAACCACAGAGGATCAGTGCCCGGACGATAATATATCATTCCATGCGTGCGTTTCTATGCTAACCGGAACGCTGAGCTATCAAATTACATTAAAAATAGTAATTGGAATGATTAACCTCTTCTGGATGAGATTTAAGCAGAACAATTATTCCTCATGCCAACCCCGCTCTAAGTTACGTGAATGACAAATTTAGAATCTATCTTGCCAACTTGGTGAGTTCCGACAAACCAGTGTGAGTGTCGGCGCTAAGATATTTTCAAGACAATGACAACTACAATCTAGGTCCGGGCTCGAACCTCCGAACAACTTTACCTATGAACCCAAACCTACATATTGATTCGTGGTCGAGAGTGCAAGAGCCAGGATTAGGTTTGTGGGTACAAATACCCAGCCCATAGCCTCTGATGATGGGCAAGATCCAGCCACCACTGCAATAGGAACATGCAAGTTGCAGACTTGGACACTAGCCCCAGGCCTACTTGAGGATCATGGTCGTTTTAAAGTGCCAGATGAGATCTTACCAAGTTTGTGGGGGATATATGGGCACCACTAACAGTATTCTGGACTTCGTCCACAAGGGGACAGCAACATATGCAGCAGGAGTTGGGAAAGCTTATCCGAATCCGTCTTTCCGCAACGGAACAGGAAGTTGCGTAGGGCAGGATGCGCTCGCCCAGAGGCCGGAGGCCAAGTCCGAAAAGAAAAAAGATAACGAAACGAGAACAGAACTTCATATTTGGTCACTCTCGGATATGTAGCGGTGTTTAACCTACGATGCAATTTATAGGTTCGCTGCTTCACCGTACTCCCGCTAGATGGGGATCTCACAGCTCCGTAGTTTATCCGTAATATCATTACGGACTGCAGGAGATTACCCTCGGAATTCGATCATTGCGAGATCCATCATGTCCTACATTCGGGAAACAATTGCGATCACGCCGTAACCTTACATCCTCCGCAATGGTATAACCTTCTCATCTGGTGAAATGCTAGATTGTTTCGCTTCTCCATATCTAAAGGAAGTTTCACCTCAGGAGGTTTCAGATTCTCTTGTTTGTAATAACGGCCTAATTAGCCTTGTGGCAGGAGCCTCGACTTTCCGAGCAAAAAAAAAATGTAATAGCGAAAATGGCTAATATTGGGACAAATGAAGCAGATGATTTACCCATCATATCCGCCAAAGAAACAAAAAAATGTCAAATTGTTTTTTTTTAAAAGGACCAAGTGGTCAATACATCACATATTACTATGCCAGGACAGGATAGACCAATGATCGAAACTCGCCATAAGAGCGTGAGAAATTCCTCGATTAATAATAGCCCCACCGGTTGAAAGGCTTTCCACTATGACGAGAGCTAGGGAGATTTGCCGCTAAAGAGCGGGAGGAAATATGATGTATCATTATTCGAATCCTTAACCAAGGCCACAAATTGATTGTGTTACCAACTGAGCTACCAGTTGGAGACAACGCCAAAAAGTTCAAATCGACAACTAATATCATTGATTCATTTCAAAATTCAGTAGTATCAATCGTCCATGTAAACTTTTTTCAAATATATTTTACTTTATTGCTGGAAAATACAAACATCGCCTGCGAGATCGGTTATGTATGTATTGATATTTTATCAACAAACAACGTACTTGTACTAAAGAGGAACCGTAACTCCTTGGTGTTGAATTCAAAATTTTTTATCTTTAGATGACCAATAATGTCAATCATATAGAATGGAGTCGAAACTATTGATCCCACTTGTACATATATCCCACATTTGTCAATTTCACATCTTTTATTATTATAGAAAATTTTAACGTTGATCAATAAAAAATATTTATTTATTCAAAAGAAGAAAGTTTTCAATTGTGTATAAATATTAGTTAGCACAAGTATATACTGCAATTGATTAAGATAATTAACAATTAATTTAGAGCTAGTGATCTATGAATAAAAAAGAAAAACACAAAAGTACCAAATGATCAACATGTTCATTAGACAATATGAGAAAATTCAAAATAATTCATAGACCATGTTTTAGTAATGTGTCTGATCGATTTAAGGTTTATAAGAAATATGTTGGTAGATGATTGTGGCTCAAGATGACACCGTCCTATTCGAGAACAATTATGATTGAGTAACCACCCATCAGGGGATAGTAGAGTTTGCAAAGCAATTGATTCTTTGCTGAGGAGGTTGTGGGTTCAACTCCTTCTCTCCTCGATTTAACTAGGAGTGAAGTAGGAATTATTGAATGGGTCAGGCTTCATTGCCGGAGGGATTAGTCCAAGCCGGAAGTGGGCCATTGTCCAAAGGTTTCGGGACACTCGTCGATCTCCAAAAAAAAAAAAAAGTTGAATAGCCTGGTGAATATAATTTTAATGTTACTTTTACCTTGTATATCTCTATTCACTATTTCTTTATTTATCTTTCTGATTTGTGTAGTATTTTTACCAGAGGTAATCACAACCCATTGTAGCATGTATATATATTGGCCTTGGAGGCCTAATACAATTTACACAACTCTTTGGTCATTTCTCCCTATGTTTATATAGAATCAGAGTCGTTGGTAGTAGCGTTTGCAACGTGACAATTGTAAAGAGTGGGGAATTCTTATATATTTATTCATCCCATCATGGGGTATATTTATAGGGTAGAGATCCATAGACCCATCGTTTTTTACTCATACTATTACGTCTTATCCCTGCCCTTCATTGAGACCGATCCAATGATAAAATAAGATGATGATCTGGCACACTTAATTAAGTGAAATCGTTTGATCGGCTCGGCTTAAAAGCCGTTAACCTCAATGTCCAGCAAATATACGAGAATCACATGCACCCCACAAGGAATGAAAAAATTTCTCTTCATCTTTTTCATCTCTTCCTCACAATTGTCACGGATCAAAATGCAATTAAGGAGTTACACCCTAGTGGCATCGAATGAAAAAGGTGATTCGCATGTCCAACAGAATTAGAAGGAGAGGAGTCATACCACACAACTAGCCCGCTTTCTTTGCGCATTGTTCATATCCTTCTCCAGCTACCTATTCATCATCTCCTGCATAGCAACCACGGGATTGGACGGATAGGAGTCGTGCCCAAAGAGATCGGAAGAAGAGGTGCCTTTCCCAATGGGGTTTGAAGGATAGAAGTTCCGACTAATGAGATATGAGGTTCTCCCCTTTTCTTTACCCCCCTACTCACCAACGGGATATAAGGTTTTCCCCTTTTCTTTACCCTATTCCTATTCATGACCCCCAAATTGCATGTGCACTAGGTTTTGATAAATATTATTGTGTAAATGTGTTGTTTCATTGTGTTATTTTCATTGTTTGCTTTCCCTTTAAACTTGATATTTTTCCTGATGGTTTATCATGTTGGTGATGAAGTAGCAGTGATGTGTCTTTCTTGGTGTACATTCTGGTGCAACGTTGAACTGATTGTCATAGGTTTTTGCACCGTCTCTTCCAACCTTTAATTTAATATTATAGCTCATGAGTTATTCCATTACTGCATGAATCTTGTTCACTTTTATTTATATAATTTGGAACTGAATTCCTATAGGTTTTATAAAGTAAACTAGCTGATTAAGCCAACTAAATATCAAAAAAATTTATTAGAGGTATAAGTAGGGGTGGGACTTGGGCGGGTCTGACCCGAACCCGACCCGCCCAACCCGAACAATGGACAAACATGGGCAAAGCTGGTTAAAAACTTGGACGGGTTTGGACAAAAAAGGATCAACCCGATTTCAATTTGGACGGGTTTGGGCACCGATCTCCCCAACCCGAGGAACCCGAGGAAGTGATAGTTTTGATAGTTTTTTTTATGGAAATCAAAGACCACCTATTTTATGTTGAATGCTAAGAATTCGTTTGAAATATGTGAGGATATATGGGTTGGACTTTATGCTTTTGTTATGCAAATCAAAGATTTTTTTTATTCAATTTAAAAATCTGTTGAATTTTTTTTCCATCTATTTTTGTGCACAAGCATTTATAATTGGGCAACCTACCCAACCCGCTTATTATTTTGCAAATTGGGCAACCCGAGGAATTGGAATGGGCAAGCACGGGTTGGGCTTCCACGGGTTCCACGGGCAAAACGGGCAAAGGTTTGTGCAAGTCGGGTTGGGCATGGGTAGACCCTTCAACCCACCCAACCCGCCCAAGTCCCACCCCTAGGTATAAGACATTCTAGAGGTATAATGCTTTGTGTAAATATCATGTTAGTAAATCTTTGAATGATTGCATCATCGTTGCAGTACCCATGTGCATCGTAGTCGATAGACGACACTCACTGCATAGCGGCCTTTACAGCCATAGATAGAATGTGTTCTGGTGTCAGGCTACCGCACTCAATGTCTTGAATCAAGCGTGATGCATGACTTCGACAACGATAATTCAATTTCTGTAAATACGATATTTATGCATTGCATTCCTCAACATTCTAACATTGCATTGTTTCCCATATACTATTATTAAGTGTAAAGAGATGAAAAAAGTGCTCAATGAAATTCAAAAGAGATTTCCAACTGAGAGTGGACCCACCATGAAGTTTAACATAAACAATCATCATTGTGGCAATTTCTAATAAGACTGATCAAGTTGTATATGGAAGTATGATAATCACAGACCTAGTAAAAGGTTAAGCAGAAATAGTGATGTATTATAAATTATAGTGTGGTTTCTGGTTTGTCTTAATGAAATTTGTTACTTTTATGTTGTTCACGATTAAACAATTATTACTATGATTCAAATATCATTTATGTATAATTTAGTAGATATGCTCTATTATTATTATATAATTCAAGGATTTATTAATACATTTAAAGGGAAAACTCCATAGATATATTAAATTGATAAACCTGTTTTTTCTTTCCAGTTTTTTCTTTTTGTTGAGGCATATAACATGTCCCACTTTTTCCCCTATCTTAGTCGCTCATTGTTGATTCTGCTGCATACAACTTTATTTGTTCTTACTAATTTTATTTTTTCAGTACTTAAATCATCCATATTAAATTTATATTTCTTGTAGATATTTTCAAGAAATGGATGTCAAGTGGTTGAAGAAAGTATGAAAATGAGACAATCTACTGACAATGTTGAAGTTGGAGCATTTTCGAATCAAGTAGAGAGCAGTAATTTTGATACTCCCATGAAAGAGAATGATGAAATTAATCCGCCAAAAGTTTGTATATATTTTGAATCATTTGATAGAGCTAGAAGTTGTTACGAAGAGTACGGTAATTAAAAGGATTTTACAATTCGAGTTCGATCAACTACAAAGACTTAGAGACATTCAGACGAAATTAATGATTACAAGCTTATGTGTTCACACGAAGGACAATAGAAATAAAAAATTAGGAAAGGTGCACTGAAAAAATGTAGGAATACCTCAACGAATAGAGAAGGGTATAAAGCTTGTATACAACGAATTCACAATAAATGAAAACTAACGATTTTCTCGGATAGACATAATCACAAATTTGTCAATCCATAGGAGCAAATTCATTTAAAATGCAATAGAAATATGCCTAATACAGCGAAGACTTTGGTTAAAATATTTAGTAGCGAGAATTTACAAATAAATAAGGTTGCATCAGTTCTTGTGGGTGATGTCATTGGATTCAATGGTAGAGTATTGGAACTATCTACGTTCGGGTAGGCATAAAGGCCTAGATATGGGAGATGCCCAATCAGTCCTTAATTATTTTCAAAAGAGGCAAATTAAAAATCCATAATTCTTTTATACAATACAATGCGATGCAGAAGGGAGTGCAACAAATTTTTTTTCTTGATAATGCAAATTCACGTATGTTGTAAAAACAGCTTGAAGATGTTGTAACTTTTGATACTATATACATGATAAACAAGTATGATATGTCTTTTGTGCCATTTACTGGTATGAATCTCCACTTCCAGTCTATACAATTGGTTGTGATTTTTTACACGATGAGACAGAAACTACCTTTATATGGTTGTTCCAGACTTGACTTCAAGCTATGGGTGGGTCTCCTCCAGTTTCTATAGTTACTGATCAGTATATGACAATGAAAGGTGCTATGTCAGAAATTTTTTCCATAATACATCACCGTTTATACATTTGGCATATTAAAAAAAAAAATTAGAAAAAAAATGGCACATGTGTACTTTATGAAGTCAAAATTAAAAATTGAATTCAAAAGATGCATTTGCCAATCATACAATATTGAAAAATTTGAAGAGAGGTGGAATTTCTTGATGATGGAATATGGTTTAGTTGATAATGAATGACTAAAACATCTCTATGAAATTTGTGAGTCATGGGTGCTTGTTTACAATTGTACAATATTTTTTGCCGGAATGAAAAAAAGGAGTCGCAGTGAGGGTATTAATGTTTTTTTTGATGGTTTCGTGACATGGAATTTCTCTTTCTGAATTTGTTGTAAAATATGAAGAAGCATTAAAGAAGATATCAAGAAGGGAAAGCAACGAGGATTATGAGTTTGAGCATAAGTACCGAGTCATTAAAGAAAATAATTTGATGTTAAAACATGCATCAAAAATATATACAAGAAACATTTTTGATAAATTCAAGGAGGAACCAGATGAAATCATTTGATACAAAGTTGATGAAGGAGATAGAGATGGTGAATATCGCACTTATATTGTGAAGTTTAAGATTGGTGCACTTAAGATATTTCTTGTGAAAATAAATTTAGAAACTCGTGGGGTAACTTGTGAATGTCATTATTTTGAGTTTGTCGGTATACTTTGTAGGCATATCTTTGTGGTGTTTAATCGTCAAGATATTGATGAGATTCCAATACACTTCATTCATAAAAGATAGAAACAATGTGCTAACAGGTTCAAGGTAACTAATGGAAATCAGTTGAATGAATATCAAGTCTAATAAAAAGTAATAAGACTTAGCCATATTTTTCAAGAGGCAACTCAAATGGCATATATTGCAACACCTCCCAGAGAAGTCATACAAAATTGCTATTGAAGGTATTAGGGAGCTTATTAAAAAAAAATTAGAGATTGAGTCTGAACGATATGTTGGTATTATAAAGGTTCCAATAGTTTCTTTTACAAAGAGTAACACTCTCTTCAATAATAAACCATCACACTTGCTTTTGAATCCAAATATATCATAGAAAAATGATAGAAAGTAAAATGAAAAACAGAATGAGAAGAATAACTACACTGCAAAATCAAGAGTCCAATTGAGTTGTCACAAACTAAGAAAAAATGGAAGTGTGCTTTTATGTAAAGGGTTAGGACATTACAAGCGTATTTGCCCTATGAACCCTAAGAGGAAGCAATTTGGTTTTAACGAACAAGGTATGAAAGTTTCGTTTGTGTATCTTGTTTCAACCTTTTATTTTACTTTTTAATGCATTTGTCTTTGTTTTTTGAGTGGTAAATAAATATATTTAAAAATAAAAAAGTGGAAGTACAGTTCACGGCTTTCTAAGGATAAGAGAGTATCCGACACCAGTGCAAGTAATAGAAGATACCACTAACTCACTTAGCACCCTTGCTTCTAGTAACTCTATATAATGCATTTGTCTTACTTATATAACAATGGAGGTTGAGAATGAAGACAATGAAGCAATAAAAGATTTGGATGGTTGAGCATATAGTGGAGAGCACATCACAGGTTTGTACTTAATAAAAGAAACTGAGTCATTAACTATCAATATTATTACAACCTAGGTGGGAGCTATTAACCCATTTAACAAATGACAAAATGAGTCATGTTTTTTTAAGAAATCAAAAGGAGTCATATGTTGCAGAGCAACTCACAACTGTATCATTAAATATAAGACAACAATAAATACAAGTTTGTTGATTTACAACTCACATCATTACGTATGTTGTTTGCTTGGTAAAAATATCTACCAGTAGATGTGTAGTAGGTACATAAGCAGTCTGAATCAATCCTGATTGGATCTTCTCACGAATGAGGTGACAGTCAAGTTCTATATGCTTTGTCTATTCATGAAAAACAGGATTAGCGGTAATATATAAAGCTGATTTGTTGTCACAATATAGAGATGCCGGTCGAGGATGAGGAACTTGTAAATCATTAAGAAGATAACGAATCCATGTAAGCTCACAGCTAGTGGTAGCCATAGCTCGATATTCTGCTTCGGCAGATGAGCGTGATGCGGTAGCATGTTTCTTAGTCTTCCAAGAGAGTAAAGAATCTCCAAGAATGGTGCAAAAACCTGTGGTGGAGCGTCGTGTCATCGGACAGCTTGGCCAATCTGAATCACAATAAGCCATGAGAGAGAGAGAGAGAGAGAGAAACTCTCAGCCGAATATAAGATCCCTTATCTAGCGGATTTCTTAAGGAACCGAAGTACTCGCATAGCTGCATCTGGATGAGGTTTTTGGGGCGCATGCATAAATTGGTTCAAGGTATGAATAGAGAACATGATGTCTGGGCAAGTAATTGTGAGATAAATAAGACGTCCCACCAAGCGTCGGTAAGATGAGGAATTTTGAAGAAGTTTTTCTTGCTCATTAGATGTTTCAATTATTACTCCATAGGAAAATCCGTAGTGCGAGCTCCAAGGAAACTTAAGTCAAAAGTTGGGTATTCGATTAATTAAATAAGTTGAGGTTAGAATACATTCGCCCCAAAAGGATAGAGGCAAAGATGCATGAAAGCGAAGTGCTCGAGCAATATTAAGAAAGTGACAGTGCTTTCTTTCCGCAACACTGTTTTGTTGTGTAGTGCAAGGACAACTATGTTGTTGGACCACACCACAATCATGAAAGAAGGAAATTAAATCGTGGGAAAAAAATTTGGCACCATTATCGAAGCGAATACATTTAATCCAATGATTAAATTGATTTTCAATCATGCCAAAAAAGGAAGGGAGAATGTCAATCGTTTCGAATTTAAATGCATGAGGTAAACCCAAGTATAACACGAATAATCATCCACAGTAGTAAGAAAATAGTGAGCACCAGATAAAAAAACAATAGAGTGATCACCCCAAATATCACAATGAATTAAATCAAAAGGTTAACTAGAAGTGATAGAACTAATTAGAAGAGGTAGGCGAGTCTGCTTCGTCAATCGACAAAACTCACAAAATAATGACTAATCAAAACTAATTGTGTAGAATGAGTTTCCCAGTGTGTCGTTTAGATGACGACAAGTGTACCGCGAAACAACCCAGCCATGCCCGGCCTGGAGGTCCAAAGAATCGGACCGTGCGGACCGCGTCTGATCCTGTCTAACCTGGCCCGCGGGATGTGTGTAAGCCCTGTAGAACGACCATGTTGACTTGAGCTCCCTGATGGGAACCAGGTCAGGGAATAGGTTGGGCAGGTCGTGGACTTGCCCCTGCAACCCAGATCTCCGAGAAGACTGCTTGATCGACGGCGGAGAGCCGTTCCTGGAAGAGGAAAGATCAAAAGACATTCGTAACGGCTAGAAGGCCTCGGCGGACTTCTAGGGGTTTACCAGGCTAACCGACCCCGATGATATCTTGCCCGATAGAGTTGTGGGTACCCATGCCCAATTAGGGGCCCACGATCCATGGGAGCATAGAACGATAGATACGGAAGGCGTCCGATCGTGAATGATCCATCGTAGTTATCCTGAGTTTCTCAGAGGAAATCTCGCATACGCATGAGAAGAATGCGCGCACGCATGAAGTCTATTTGGCAGAAAAGCAATTTCTCGCTCTCGAGCCCTAGGCCACGCTTGTGTTGGTTCCCTTCCCTGACTTGAGCATCGGAGGGGCTTTGGCTCGGAGGTGAACCTCGGTCTTTTTACAGGTACTGCGAGAAGGAGGTGGAAGCGAGCTTGCTCCATCTGACAATCGGGTGTGGCCAACGGGAAATCCCCCCCCCCCCACACACACACACACATTCTCTGGCACCGTTTGTGGGATTCGAGAACTTATTCTCTCCTTTATTTTTCTAAAATCCTAAGCAATCATGACGACTCGCCAGAGCAAAGACCAGGCATTGGCGATGGCATCCTCCACAAGCGCACCCCCTGGTGACAGGACTTGTGTGGGAGTAGAGGAACGGAGGTCTCATGACTCTTATCCTCCAAGTAAACTTCTGGAGTACTTCTTGGCTAACCAAGAAAATTTGTTCGAAAGAATGGGTAGCTTGATGGAAGAAAACTGAGCCCTCCAGCGGGCACACCACGATGAGGCCCGATGCCGATCTAGGACTCCGGCCAGAAGCCGTACTCAGGAGAGGTCTTCTCGGCATTGTCACACACCGAAGAGGAGCCACTAAGAACCCCTGTCGGACGCTCGGATGACCAACGGGATCGAGGATATATTGTAGGGCCTAGCGGAGAAAACGAACGCCACTGTTCACCAAGCTCGCGAACCTGAAGAAAAGACTGCCGAGCCTAATGCCTGAACGTTTGGGACCATCTCGGTCCCAAGCCCGCCCTCACAATGGAGTGGCGGTTTGTGTCAGACTCAGAGGGCCATGCTAGTGCAACACCCTCTGGAGGATCGTTATCCTCGACTAATGAACCTCGACATCCTGGACGTTGAGGAAAGGGCGGAGCAGGGCCTGCCCATCGCCTGATGATCCCTGCTCGCGCCCCCCAACACCGGACACCAATGCTTCTGCCAGAAGAACAACCCGGCTTGCTGCAGGACGATCTGGTCAACCGGACCTAATGGCACATAACGCCATCAAGGGGGCGGTGGAGAACCCCCTCACCATGAGGGTGTTGGCTACCCACTTCCCCCACGATTGGCGATCAACTCGGTTCAAGAGATTCGACGAGTTGCGTGACCCATGTACTCACCTTCTGGAGTACAAGAATCAAATGAACCAGTATGACTCGCTAGACGAGTTATGCAGGATGTTCCAGCGAAGCCTTAAAGGGCCCGCACTGGAATGGTATTCCCAACTGCCCGTTGGAAGCATTGACAACATCACCGACTTGGCGCGCCAGTTTTTGGACCAGTACGGGTGTAACCGGAGGCCGCCCAAGGGAATCGATTCCATGTTCAACCTTCGGATGACGCCCTGGGAATCCCTGAAGGACATCACCATCCGCTGCAAGACAGAGGTCCTGGCCATTGATGACTTGACGGGCCAAGGAGCCACGGTGAACGGACTGAGACCTGGCCATGCTTTCCAGAATTCCTTGGTCAAGAAGCCCACCTTGAACACAGGGGAGTTTTACAACAGGGCGGAGCGCTACATCTGCACGGAGGAGGATGCCCAAGCCCATTGAGCCTGTTGTGCCCCAGCAGCATGAGATTAAGGCGGTGACTTCTCATCCTGAGTCATCGAGCAAAGGCGCCAAGTGCAAGTACCCAGAGCGCTCGAGTCCAATGAAGGGGAGAAACAAGGAATTCATCGTCCTCACCCTCCCTCCGCATGAAGTCTTACGGTGAATCCGGAACGAGAAGTACATTCGTTGGCCTGCGCCAGCACCCCAAGGAATAACTGGGGG
This sequence comes from Chamaelirium japonicum, assembly GCA_947650365.1. Lineage (NCBI taxonomy): Eukaryota > Viridiplantae > Streptophyta > Magnoliopsida > Liliales > Melanthiaceae > Chamaelirium > Chamaelirium japonicum. The sequence goes on along the minus strand of OX393556.1, from coordinate 49,526,377 downwards.
GCGGGACCAGAACAAGAGGTGTGAGTACCACCAAGGTCGGGGTCACGACACGCGACGCTGTCGGGCCTTGATGCACGAATTGGAGGATCTCATCGAGAGAGGTCATCTCAAAGAGTTCATAGCACAGACTGACCCTGCTGGTCAAGCCACGAAAGAACACTTGCCACTCCCTCCCCCGCGGCTGGGGAGGCCGCATTGGGGGCTCCTCCACTGCCCGAGCCACCGGACCCCCGGACGGCCCCGCAGCTGAACATGATTCACAGGCACCGGTCGGGACAGACCCTTTCCATGAATTCAATGCAAAGGAGAGCCAAGGAGGCTCTCAGGGTCCAGGCCGTGAATAGCGTTGTACATATCCCCCAGGAGATCGGGGTGTTAGATGACTCTGAGAGCCTCACCTTCAGCAAAAAAGACCTCTAGGGAGTATTACTCCCCCACCAGGCCCCCCTGGTGATACAACTGATATGGGATTTCGAGAGAGAGGGATGGGGAAAGGGTTAGGTCAGCGATTTAAGAGGGGGATCACAATTTCGAGAGAGAGGGATAGGGAATGGATTAGGGTGATTTAAGAGGGATGGGGACAGGTTAGGGTGATTTAAGAGGGAGATTTAAGAGGCTGAGTGGGATTCAATAGTCGGGGCTAGCTCTGGGTGAAACAAATGACTGTGATGGGGAATGGGTTAGGGTGATTTAAGAGGAGGATTTAAGAGGGTGAAATGGACGACTGTAATCGAGTCTATGTTTATCCCACTTCTCTTAGTAAATCTCAACCACTCTTTGCCTTAATTCATTTGTCCCTCCCACAGACATTGTCCCTTATTTTATTTATACATATATATATATATATATATATATATATATATATATATATATATATATATATATATATATATATATATATATATATATATATATATATATATATATATATATATATATATATATATAGGAAACGGGAAATGAGCTGCCAGCCTATTTCAACGAAATCAGCAGTCACCCATTTGAAGCTTTTAGGAGTTTTAAAATGTGATGATTTTTTGTAAGCATATATAAGTACCTTATCGATAGAATACCCATAAAAAATTAGCACATTCTAAAACTTCTAGGGATATCAAATGTTAGAAGTTTTATCGAACATCCGTTGTAACCGTTAATCTGAAATATAATATTTGATGCCTCTAAAAGTTTTAGAATGTGCTAATTTTTTATTGTTTAGTCACACATTGACCAGGGGTTAGTTTTTCCATTTTCTTTTTTTTCCTTGCCCACTGTTGAGCTATTGGGCCAATGGGTTTGCTCTGTTTGCTAGTATCAATGAGCAATCAAATCGATCCATGCGATGGCCAGGTGAGTTTGGATCTCCTCCAGTCAGGTCAGCCCCGATCGGTGGGCTCGACATGCATCACAGCCGCATGCAGTCGGGCTGCAGTACGATTCACTTCAGATCGCCTGCCATCATGCGGTTGTAATGTGACGGGACCACCAACCAAGCGGCCGATTGGACAAGATCCAAACTCGGGCCAGGTTGGTGTGTTTTTTTTTCTAGGTACATCGTGGCCCCCTATCTAGATCCAAGAGTCACCATAAAGGCATTTTTTTACACAGCCACAGGAGAAAGGCCCACTTGGCCCACAATAAGTCGTTTCACCAGCGATCGGAAGCACCACACAGAGCAAAGGGAAGGGCTCACCTGGCCTCAGAAAGTTGCCGCACGAACGAGCAGGCGGGAGTGCCACACCGGGCGGAGAGCTAGTTTCGAACCCGAACCCGAACCCGCACCCGCGTTACTAATGTAGGATATGACGAGAAGCTAGCCTCAAGCATCAATTAGCATATCTAAAATGGGCCAGCCCAACGCATCCCCATCAGCCTAGAGGATAGATAGAGGTGGCAACCAATAGAAAAGGACAAGATACTAGCAGGCCCAGGCCTAGGCCCAGACCCAGGCCCAACATATCTCACCTATGTTGTGTAGTGCATAGAGATGACACAGTAGGCTGCAAAGGATGCGCCAACTTCCACTCAATTTATAGCAAAAATCATATTTTTGAGACTAAGCCTTTTTAATACTAAGCCATCTTAGGGATGGCAATTAAATGGGTTGGGCTGGACAGATTTGGGATGGAATTAAATGAGTTTGAGCGGGTTTGGAGTTGTTTGAAAGAATCGGACGGGATTTGGGATGGTTCGGGTTTAGCCAATTTCGTCTTGAAAACCGACTCAATTGCTTATACATATATCGATTATCATATACATAAACATTAGTTGCACTTGCCATTAGAGGCAGTAATGGAGTCCAAAACCCGACCCAAAACTTCGAGTATGGATTAAGATTTTGTACCCGAAACAAGTTTTGGATAGGCATGTGTGTTTATTAAGTTTTTAGGTATGGGTATGGGTGCCTCAATTCGGAAACTCATACCTAATTTCCGACCTAACTTGTGTATATTAGATAGTATGGTAGGACTCAAAACTCCTTGTAGTATACCTAAATTCTAACCGACATCGTATTCCTACCCAAATTAGGTCCTAACTCATACCACACTTAAACAAAAACAATAATAAATCATAACTTATTAACATTTCATTGTAATACATTGATTTTCTTATATCCGAATGGGTATGGGTCGGGTATGGACCCTATTTTATCCAAATGGGTATGGGTATGAATAAGGATATGGATAGAGTCCGACCCGACCCGTTTCCACCCCAACTCGTCATAGCCCAAAAGTTTCTTTCCATGAACATTTCTTTTTGTTAATAAATGTATAATTGTCTATCTTTTAGTTTAAAAATATTACTATTTCTCTTTTAGCTCAAACCCGATACAAATGTGATTCATCTCATCCAAATATAATTAGGACGGAATTGGTTTTGGTTTTGACTACTATAAATGGTACGAGTTTGGAATTTTTTCTTCAAACTTGACACGAGTTTGGAATAAGATATTCATTGACAGGATGCGTTTCGAGATAGGGCTGACCCATTGCTATCCCTAACATTCCATCTAGCCTGAAAACTCTCTCTCTCTCTCTCTCTCTCTCTCTCTCATTGGATTGGTCTAGAAAACCACCCATGCCGTCTCTTCAAGCAACCGTCCACCCGCTCTCCTGCATATTGAATCTCCATTTGGTTCGCATCTGGTGCAATAAGTTGCTTTGAGGCAAGAATACCTCATGCGATTATCTATTTTGTTTGAAGCGAGTCGCTTTAAAGTAAAGCATTCAACTTACCTCAAGTATGTCGGATACCCCATAACCCAAGCATACCAATACAACAATGATACCACAAAATCAATAGCAAGACAAAAACCGGATCTCACCGATTGCTCCTGATCCCAATTCAACGACGATACCACCACCGTCGTTTGTCAAGCCACCGCCAAATCACCCCCATTGGTCACCGAACCATCTCCGGTCATGACCACCATTGATCGCCAAACCACCACCACCAACCGCTGGACCATCGCCTCCGACAACCGAACCATCAATGATTGGTTGCCGTACCATCATTAATATTTTAATTTTAATTTTTTTTTTTGATAAACTTCCAATATTTACATGAAATCTATTTCAAACCAAATAAAATAAGGGGAGGGATAATTTCAATTAAGATGCAGCCAGATATGATCAGGCTATCTGATGTCCATCAAACGGCAGATGAAGAAACTTCGAAATATTTTTTCTCCCCTTTTAACGTTACCTTTTTACTAAACGAAATTTACAAACTGCGGTTAGAAAAGAAAATTAAACGAAAAAACGGGCAACTGAAAGGCTCCATCAGATGGCCGGCAGTGTCTCCTGCCGCCACGAGATATCATAGAAATCAGACGGCCCGTATAGCTCGTCGGGGTAACCGAAGACCCCGCCATCTTCCGCCGGGATCCCGAAACCCATCCCGTCGCCGTACAAGCCCGAGGCATCGTCGTCGAATCCCCAGATCTGGCCGAGCCCCACGTCCTCCGGCTCCCCGTCGAGAACCACGACCTCCCCCCCGTCGTCGGACGCGGAGGGGACGGGCGTCGGAGGGAGCCCGAGCTCGTCGTCGGAGGCCTCCAGGAGGTACACGAGGTCGGCCTGGCCAGCATCCTCCGGAGGCGGAAGGGGCCGCGGGAGGCCGATCTCCTCCTCGAAGCTCTTCATGAAGCTGGCTATGTCCTCTCCCGCCGGGTCCCCGGCGTCGGTGTCGTCGTCGAGGATCTCGAGGAAGATGTCGGCGCGGAGGCGCTTCGCCTCCTCCGGCGACTCCTCGGCGTCGCGCCGGTGCCTCTTCCGGTTGGCCGCAGCGTCCTCCATGGCGAAGGAAAATGGTAAGGGGAGGGGGTCGAGGAGAGAGAAAAGAATGGAGGGTATAAAGGGAAGGAGGAAAGTGAGTGGGGTTCTGGTCTAGAGTCTAGAGAGAGAAGAGAAGAGTTGGTTGGGTGGTGGGTGTTTTGGGCAGAGGAGGAGGCGCGGGGGGGTTTATATAGTGGGTGGGTTTGGGTTAATTATGTGGTGAGGTTATATTTAGTAATAATTAAATATTTGAGATACGTTGAAGATAGGGACAACGGACGGTGGGGGGGGGGGGGCGGGCGGGCGCGTGGATATAGGGGGTGATGCTTCGTCGATCACGGAGGAGGCGGAGGGTGAGTTGCGTAACTTGCGTTTGGCCGTTGCGAAGAAACAAACTAGATTTGAATTCCGGGGTGGGATCCGCGAGGGACCACCGACCGCGTCAGCGCAGCTCGGCTCGGCTGGTGTCGGCTCGGCTTCGTGGTCGTCTCTATTCGGCGGGTGGGGTCCGCGCCCCGCAGTAGTTGATTGATTCGGTGGGCAACGCTTTTTCCGGCGGTTTTACTACGTAAAAATCTCCTCCCGGCATGGGGAACGACTGACGTGGCGCCTCGTTATACCCATCCGTGCACTCCATCCCCACCGTTGAACCAAACTCAGCACCCGATCGGCAGGTCAATTTTAAAATAGATCGGACGGTCTAGGTTTAACTGTCCCGTGAATTAGCACTACAGTAGCCTCATTATATAATAGATTTGTTGTTGGCACTAGGGATGGGTCGGGTTTGGAACGGGTCGGGTTTGGGACGGGTCGTCTCTATTCTGAATCCGTCCTGTTATAATTTATTCCATTTTATACTCGTCCCTAGTTCGCATCGGATTTGGGGGACAATTTATAAACCCGTCTCAATTAGCACTAGAAATATCTGTGCCCGTCTCACCCCATTTATACTTTGCGGGTCGGGTCGGGTCGGACCAGATCGGCCTTAGAAAACAATATATAAGAATTCATCAATAAATGAAGAATGATTTAGAATTCGATAAATATTATGATTATGCTTGCTCTAGAAAAAAACATTCAGTAAATATTAATTCATGAATAATTGAAGAATCATTTACAATTCAAAAAATAAATACTCTACGAACTTAATACTGTGGACTTTTACGGAGTTATTCATATAAGCTATATAAGCGGGTTGGAGCATAACCCGATCCAAACCCGATCGGGTTTTAAATTTAAATCCCAAATCTACCTCAAACCTATTTTTGAGGATCCTAGCTAAATCAGTCCCAATAGGGTTGGGTCAAGTCAAGTAACCCGATAAACCCGATTAGTTGCCACCCTGGAATTAGTGATTGGATGGCTAACAATGCACAGATTAAAGCCGTGGATGCCTAATCCGTTTGAGTACTTATTTCTGATGCATAGGTTGGGGTCGACCTAACCCTCTCCAGACTCTAAGTTGATATTATCTTTTGAAAAGACAAAAATGATATTCAGCCATCCTGGTTTCCATCCAAATCCAGCCATCTTGATGTGGCACTAATCACAGCTGTCCATTGCCTGCAGCCCTGAATAGTGATCCGTCAAAGGGCCAGTCCTGGCATGGTCAGGTGGCACCTCAGGAATGAGGATGGCCAGTCCTGGTCAGGTGACACCTCAGGAAAGAGGATGGCCCCATCAAAAAAAATTAATTTTTTAAAAAAAAAACAATACTTCAATCGAATGTATGTGTTAAGAGGACATCAGCAGTTAGCTACCTATCTATCTCTCTGTAGTCTATTTATACTACTCTTCTTTAGTATCTAATTAAATAGTATAATACTAAAATGGAAGGCTCTCTTCTGTGTTGTGATACATGAATCACTTTAGAAGAGCCCGAAATCTTCCTCTGTGTATCAAAGCAACTCTCATAAATCCTATTAAAAACCTACTATAAAGATGTTAATTAAGAAAATCATTAGTAGTATTTCCCTCTAATAAGTGAAATCACTATCCAATGAGTGAATACACTCACTCCAGGTTGTGCGCTACTTCGGACGGCTATGATGTTGTTTGTTTTTATAAAGCCGAGGCCTTTAGTGACATTTTACAGCCTCTCAATTCCCCCCCTCTTCTATCTCTTTCTCTCTTCTTGTTTAATTTTTTTATTCAAACATGTTCCCCCCCCCCCCCCCCCTCTCTCTCTCTCTCTCTCTCTCTCTCTCTCTCTCTCTCTCTCTCTCTCTCTCTCTCTCTCTCTCTCTCTCTCTCTCTCTCTCTCTCTCTCTCTCCACACAAGGCGGGGAGCTAGATTTGGTGCCAGATGTGCAATCCGTTAAAGCAGCAATGCAAGTGCATTGCTCAGGATCAGTACTAGTCTAATAGTATAATACTAATTAAATGGAACACTCTTTTTCATTTTGTGACAAGTGGACCACTTTTGAAGAGCTAGAATCCTTCTCCCATGTGTGAACAAGGCTCTCTCTCAAAAATCCTATGAAAAACCTACTATAAATATGATATGGTGGGAATAGTCCCACATCGGAAAAGGGGTGAGAGTTTCACGTCTTTATATATTGTTGCCCCTTCCCTCTCATCATTGGGTTTGAGACGCACGAGAATCGTAATATGCTATCAAAGCTATGTCTCACCCCAACTCTCCTCTATGTGGTCTCGTCGCACCCTCTTTCTCGAGATCTTCTACCTCCCTCTGATCGAGAAGCGCTCTGCGTGTGGGCGGGTGTTGAGAATAGTCCCACACATCGATAAAGGGGTGGGAGTTTCACGTATTTCTATATTGTTGCCCTCCCTCTCATCACCAGTTTTGAGAGGCACATGAATCGTAACATGATAAATACCCATGCAATATTAATGGTATTTAATGATCATTTTATTAATTAGAAAAAATAGCATTATTAAGTCTCTTTTAGTGCATCAAATTCATCCGGACATTGCTGAGGTGTTTTACTAGTAGTATATATATATATATATATATATATATATATATATATATATATATATATATATATATATATATATATATATATATATATATATATATATATATATATATATATATATATATATATATATATATATATATATATATATATATATATATATATATATATATATATATATATAGAGAGAGAGAGAGAGAGAGAGAGAGAGAGAGAGAGAGAGAAAGAGAGAGAGAGAGTAGTGATACATTGGCCAGGGTTAGGGTGCGGCTTTCGTGCGGCCGGCCAGGGCTTGTACGAGCCGTCCTATCAACCGATCGAACGATCGGGATTGCCCCCGATCGCAGCCCGACCGCAGCTATTACTGTAGAGGGCACAGTAACAACGATTTTGGTGGGGTTGAACACCGGCCGTCCGATCGTCGTGAATCGAACGGTCCAAATCCTTTCCGCCCCGGTTTTGGTGGTCCGGATGAACCCCAACCGTCCGATCGGATTAAATCGAATGACCCAAATCCTTTCCATCCGTTTAGAACGTGTAGTCGTTCGATCGAATGATCGAACGGATGAGATCCCATGGGAAACAATCAAATAGGACAAAAGTAATGATTACTATCATTACTTTTTGTCCTATATGATTGTTTCCCATGGGATCTCATCTGTTCGATCATTCGATCTAACGGCTACGCATTTTAACCGGACGGAAAGAATTTTAGCCGTTCGATTAACAACGATCGGACGGTCGGGGTTCAACCCCCACCGAAATCGCATTTACTGTGCTCGCCATAGTAATAGCTGCGGTCGGTGGGAGGGGTGAATCCCGATCGTTCGATCAGTTGATCGGACGGCCCGTAAAATCCACGGCCAGCCGCACGAAATCCGTAGCCTAACCCCAGCCGGCCGCACGGAAGCCGCAGTCTAACCCCGACCGCACGATAGGAGTAGTGATACATTGCGGCCGGTAACGTGCGGCCACCCCCTTCGGGGGTATTTTTGTGTTTTTTTTTTTTTGAGGATTGATCACCAACCCTTGGATTGGACACACAAAAAATTTCAGCCCAATCCAAGACCTGTAGGACGTCCAAATGTGTTGATCTTTTATCGGTCGTTCATTTTTATCGCCATATTGATCAACACATTTTGACGGCCTACAGGTCTTGGATCGAGCTGAAATTTTGTGTGTGTCCAATCCAAGAGTGGGTGATCAATCCCCAAAAAAAAATACCAAAAATACCCCCGAAGGGGGTGGCCGCATGTTAACGACCGCAATGTGTCACTACTCTATATATAGAGTAGTGATACATTGCGGTCGTTAACGTGCGGCCTTAACATGCGGCCACCCCCTTCGGGGGTATTTTTGGTTTTTTTTTTTTGGATTGATCACCCACCCTTGGATTGGATACACAAAAAACTTCAGCCCGATCCAAGACCTGTAGGCCGTCCAAATGTGTTGATCTTTTATCGGTCGTTCATTTTTATCGCCATTTTGATCAACACATTTGGACGGCCTACAGGTCTTGGATCGGGTTGAAATTTTTTGTGTGTCCAATCCAAGGGTGGGTGATCAATCCCCAAAAAAATAAAATACGAAAAATACCCCTGAAGGGGGTGCCGCACATTAACAGCCGCAATGTATCACTACTATATATATATATATATATATATATATATATATATATATATATATATATATATCTGAATGAGAAATGAGATGCTGCCTATCAAAGCAGCGTTTTTGCTGCTTTGAGACATTGTTTGACCATCCTAGAGGTTTTGGAATTTGATGAAATTTGGTGAGGGTGTTGTCTAGAGTAAGATGATCATCCTTACAAATTTTCATCAAATTCCAAAACTTCTAAGAGGGTCAAATGGTCGAAGCCAAATGCTGCAGATTTTAACGGGGACTGCAGACGACTGATTTTGCTTCGACCATTTGAACCCCCCTAGAAGTTTTGGAATTTGATGAAAATTTGTGAAGATGATCATCTTACCCTAGACAACACCCTCACCAAATTTCATCAAATTCCAAAACTTCTAAGATGGTCAAACAATGTCTCAAAACAGCAAAAAATGCTGCTTTGATAGGCAGCATCCCATTCCTCTATATATATATATATATATATGAGGAACGGGATCCTGCCTATCAAAGCAGGGTTTTTTCCTGCTTTGATTCATTGTTTGACCATCCTAGAAGTTTTGGAATTTGATAAAATTTGGTGAGGGTGTTGTCTAGGGTAAGATGATCATCCTCACAAATTTTCATCAAATTCCAAAACTTCTAGGATGGTCAAATGGTCGAAGCAAAATCTGCAGATTTTAACGGTGACTGCAGATTTTGCTTCGACCATTTGACCCTCTTAAAAGTTTTGGAATTTGATAAAAATTTGTGAGGATGATCATCTTACCCTAGACAACACCTTCACCAAATTTTATCAAATTCCAAAACTTCTAGGATGGTCAAACAATGAATCAAAGTAGAACAAAACCCTGCTTTGATAAGCAGGATCCCATTCCTATATATATATATATATATATATATATATATATATATATATATATATATATATATATATATATATATATATATATATATATATATATATATATGGGAAATGAGTTCCTATGACATGTCATAGGGAGTACCCTATGACATATGGTGAGTTAGTAGCCCTAGAATATTTAGAATGTTCTGAATTTTTATGAGGATGATCACCCTATCTTAGATAGGACCCCCGTAAAAAATCGGCTCATTCTAAACCTTCTAGAGGCATCAAATATGATTTTCAATTTAAAGGTTAAAATGGATGGCCGATAAAGCTTCTAGCATTTGATGCCCCAACAAGTTTTAGAATGCTTTGATTTTTTGTGGACATTCTATCTAAGGTAAGGTGATCACCCTCAAAAAAATTCAGCACATTCTAAATATTCTAGCATTACTAATTCACCATATGTCATAGGGTACTCCCTATGACATGTCATAGGAACCCAGCCCTCTCTCTCTCTCTCTCTCTCTATATATATATATATATATATATATATATATATATATATATATATATATATATATATATATATATATATATATATATAGAGAGAGAGAGAGAGAGAGAGAGAGAGAGGAATGGGATGCTGCCTATCAAAACAGCATTTTTTGCTGCTTTGAGACATTGTTTGACCATCCTAGAAGTTTTGGAATTTGATGAAATTTGGTGAGGGTGTTGTCTAGGGTAAGATAATCATCCTCACAAATTTTCATCAAATTCCAAAACTTCTAGGGGGTTCAAATGGTCAAAGCAAAATCAGTCGTCTGCAGTCACCGTTAAAATCTGCAGCATTTTGCTTTGACCATTTGACCCTCTTAGAAGTTTTAGAATTTGATGAAAATTTGTGAGGATAATCATCTTACCCTAGACAACACCCTCACCAAATTTCATCAAATTCCAAAGCTTCTAGGATGGTCAAACAATGTCTCAAAGCAGCAAAAATGTTGTTTTGATAGGCAGCATCTCATTCCTCTCTCTCTCTCTCTCTCTCTCTCTCTCTCTCTCTCTCTCTCTCTCTCTCTATATATATATATATATATATATATATATATATATATATATATATATATATATATATATATATATATATATATATATATATATATATATATATATATATATATATATATATATATATATATATATCAGGTTTAATGGACACTGTTTTTGCACTTAAATTTTTACACCGATTTTCAAATCAACTAGATAAAGGTTTCAGAATTTCTTGATTTTTTGTGAGCATAATCACCTTGACTTAGATAGCACGTCCGCAAAAAAATCAGCACATTCTAAAGCCTCCAAGTACATAAAAACTAAAAGGCTTTATCAACCGTCCATTTTAATCGTTAATTTGAAGAGCACATTTAATAAACCTAGAGATTTTAGAATGTGCTGATTTTTTGTAGATGTGTTATCTAAGACAAGATAATTATGCTCACAAAAAATCAAGAAATTCTGAAACCTCTATCTAATGGTTTGAAAATCGATGTAAAAAATTGAGTGCAAAAACAGTGTCCATTAAACCTGACCCTATATATATATATATATATATATATATATATATATATATATATATATATATATATATATATATATATATATATATATATATATATATATATATATATATATATATATATATATATATATATATATATATATATATATATATATATATATATATATATATACTAGAATGGAAGCCTCTCTCCCGTGTTGTGACATGTGGACGTCTTTTAAAGAACTAGAATTCTTCTTTCGTGTGTGAACGCGACTCTAATTTAAATCCATTTAAAAACCTACCATAATGCTCTCTCTCTCTAACAAGTGAATCACACTCCCTTTAGATTTCACATTTCTTCAAATAGTTGCGATGTCGTCTTTGCCAAATGGCATGCATCAAGCACATTCGAGCATTGCTCGGATTTCTTACTAGTATAATACTAAAATGGAGCTATCTCTCCTGTGTTGTAACACGTTGACCTCTTCTGAAGAGCCAAGGCTCTCTCTCATAAATTTTATCGAAACCTGTTGTGACATGTGGACGTCTTTTAAAGAGCTAGAATTGTTCTTTCATGTGTGATCGTGTGTGAACGCGACTCTAATTTAAATCTATTTAAAAACCTACCATAATACTCTCTCTCTCTCTCTCTCTCTCTCTCTCTCTCTCTATATATATATATATATATATATATATATATATATATATATATATATATATATATGAGGAGTGTTACGTTGCGCTGTGCGCTGCCCCGCCTAACAAATGCGCTGCGCGTTTCTGACCGTCCGATCGCGCGGATCGGCTGAAACGGCGCTCATATATCCCGCTTAAACCTCTGGCCGTCTGATCCTTTCAGTCAGCCGTCCGATCGGATGCATGCACAGCCGCCCGCCCGTCCGCTACAGTTTGTTCGATTCCCATCCGTTGGATCGATGGGAATCGAACGGACCGAAACAGTTTTCGCTGTTACTGTAGCGGCTACAGTAACAGCGAAAACTGTTACGGTCCGTTCGATTGGAATCAATCTAACGCACAGCACACAGCCACCCTTTTGTTCGATTCCCATCCGTTGGATCGATGGGAATCGAACGGTCGAAAATAGTTTTCGCTGTTACTGTAGCCGCTACAGTAACAGCGAAAACAGTTTCGGTCCGTTCGATTCCCATCGATCCAACGGATGGGAATCGATTGAACTGTAGCGGACGGGCGGGCGGCTGTGCATGCATCCGATCGGACGGCTGACCGAAAGGATCAGACGGCCAAGGGTTTAAGCGGGATATGTGAGCGCCGTTTCAGCCGATCCGCGCGATCGGACGGTCAGAAACGCGCAGCGCATTTGTTAGGCGGGGCAGCGCACAGCGCAACGTAACACTCCTCTATATATATATATATATATATATATATATATATATATATATATATATATATATATATATATATATATTATATATATATATATATCTAACAAGTGAATCACACTCACTTCAGATTTCACACTTTTTCAAAACAATTGCTGCGATGTTGTCTTTGCCAAATGGCATGCATCAAGCATATTCGAGCATTGCTTGGATTTCTTACTAGTATAATACTAAAATGGAGCTCTCTCTCCTGTGTTGTGACACGTTGACCTCTTCTGAAGAGCCAAGGCTCTCTCTCATAAATCTTATCGAAACCCAATTATAAAGATAATAAATACCCATTAAATGACACTTAATGGTTATTAGGAAAATCATAGTACTATATCTCTCTCTAATAAGTGAATCACACCCCAACGAGTGAATCATCCTCACTCGATATTGCACACTTCTTCGGACAACTGTGATGTCGTCTATGCCAAGTGGCATGCATCAAGTTCAACTGGCATTGGCCGGGTTTCTTACTAGTCTAATATAATAGTCAAATACTAAAATGAAGCTCTCTCTCCCGTGTTGTGACTTGTGACACGTGGACCACTTTTGAAGAGGCAGAATCATTCTCTCGTGTATGAACGCGGCTCTCTCATAAATCCTATTAAAAGCCTACTATAAAGATGATAAATACCCATTTATTGGTTATTAGATTTTAATTAGAAAAATCATTAGTAATAAATCACTCTAGATTATATATTTTTTCGAACAACTGTGATGTCTGTGCTAAGTGGCGTGTATCAAGGTCATCCGAACATTGACCGGGTCTATTACTAGGATAGTTATAATGGTGAGTCCTTGGGTGCCACATGGCACTCTCTCTCTCTCTCTCTCTCTCTCTCTCTCTCTCTCTCTCTCTCTCTCTCTCTCTCTCTCTCTCTCTCTCTCTCTCTGTGTGTGTGTACGTGCGACCTTCATCACCGCACTCTGTGCATTGCACAGGAGTTCAGATCTTCTCTAGTCGGTCACCCTGATCAGTGGCCCCACATGCATCACAGCCATACAATGGCAAATGATCCAAAATTGAATCATACTCCCGCTGACTGCATGCGGTTGTGATGCACATCGGGCCCACCAAAAGAGGCCGACGGACTGGAGGAGATCCAAACTCATTGCACGGGAGTTGCACTAGTAGTATTCAAAAGATGGTGGTGTCATACATTTCAATCTTTGGAACGTTGATTGCCTTTTTATTTTTGAAAGGTAAAGGTTAGATTGTCCATCAGGCCATTAAGTCTAACATATTGGCTGATTGATTGGAGAATCCCATTAACGTAAACTAACTGTAATTTGTTGATTTCATGAGGAGGTTATCTTCTCGACTGTGACTATGACCACTTAATAGCAACTTTGACATGATCTAATGCCCTTGATCACACGGCTCTCCCATCATATTCAACATAAAACCCCACTACATTTGAATATTTACTTCAACGTCACATTGTAGGACTCAAATTAGTATAAAGAAAGTTTCTTTTTTCTTTTCTTTTTTTTTTTTTTTTTTTTGGGGGGGGGGGGGGGACTTTATGGTCAGTACGTCATCTATTAGTACTTAGAACACAAGATAGATCTGTGACGACTAAGATCCAATAGTCAATAGCCAAGACTCCTGAGCCTGAGATGCTAAGATGGATGAGGTGAGGTGAGGTGTACAAGGGCACGAGTTAACCCCACATCCCTGAAGAAAAGGAGATCATGAGCTACTTATATAATTTTTCCTTTCAAACATAGAAGACGTATTCTAAAACCGTGAGCCGCTACGGATTTCATAAGAACTCCGTAGTTAAGCTCGGACGAGAGCAGTACTAGGATAGGTGACCCCCTGGGAAGTTCTCGTGCGAGCACGAGTAAAGCGGACAATATCTTGTGTGTTTGGAGGGATGTTACAAGATCAGGGTTCAAATCTTATCTTGCCCATAATATCGTCACATAGGGTTCGGCTGAGTCGGATCGGCCAGGCGTTTGGTTCGGACGAATTGCTCGGAATCAATGGAGGAAGATTTTCGGGTGTCTCGGTTAGAATTGAACGGTGTGACGGTGGCTAACAGCCCTTTCGATGCGATTGGGCCCAACACTTGAATCGCATCGAAACCTTCTTATGCAGGCAATCACACTAGGGGACAGTCGCAGGTACTAAAGATTGATTTCCTCATTCTCATGGGTTGTTTTGTCATGCAATGATTTTAAGATTAAAAAAAAAAAAAAAGGTTGCTACCCTTTAATTTTTTGTTTGAGTTACCGGTTGAAAACGATCAGTGACGATCTAGTAGTGCCCAGGGCCGTGCGATGCTGAATCTGTGTCCATAATATGCGTATCGCCACTAGTGACGAAAATATACCTACACATTGAAGCTACTGATCGTGCATCACACACGTCAGGGTGCTACTGACTCGTTACTGTCCATTTTCATTAATGGAGCAGAGTCGATCCCATACCCACACAGATACCATCCCACCGACAATGGCACACAACTAGCCTCCACTAAGAAGCCATCACCCGCCATACTTGGCTGCCACATCGTTCGTCGCACGTCACATCATCTGCCTGCAAGGCGCAAGAACGCGCCACAAGCTTCCCACCGACAGGTGTTGAAGCGCATGGCTCCTTTATCCGATGTGAACCGTTGGATGATATTCAGCTGTTCAGAGTTCTGACAGATACGGTCCCCGGTGAAATGAATCTCGCTAGTGATATTCTGTCAGAACTCCAAACGGAGACAACCCGCAAGATCGAACTAGTGACCACCATTAGGTAGCAATTGGGGACAAAGTTGTTGCACTCTCATTGTCAGCAGAGTCCCCCAGCTGGAACCAGGTTCTACATGGGCTTGACAATGATCCATCCACCACCAGCAGCCTCATCTTGCTCGACCAAGGAGGCTGTAAATCGCACCCAACACGCAATCCACGAAGAGGTTTGGGTCCACACCCGGTTGTGTTGTGTACGGTGCAATGGAACCATCCGGTGGGCGAAGCTTCCGACCACCGGAGTCCACATCAACGGACTCGTGCCGGATTCAATCACCAGTATCCTTCCATCTTTTTTTTGGGTTATTTTGACTTTACCCCCCAAAATTTGCCTTGAATTAGAATTTACCCCCTATCTTTTCATTAATTAGACTTTATTCTCCAAAACTAACTGTTCCGTCAGCTCACCATCTAAGAGAAAGGGTGAGCTGACAGAAAAGATATAAATTTTTGGGGGTGAGCTAACGGAACAGTTAGTTTTGGGGGGTAAAGTCTAATTCAAGGCAAATTTGGGGGGCAAAGTCAAAATAACACCCTTTTTTTTTCCCAAACCTTTCACGATCACTATATCTGGCCATCCGTATTGCGTGTCAACCAAAGCTTGGACCATTGTTGATGATGCTTTCGAGGCATTCACCGTCGATCCCCGTCGGTGTTTCCTTCTCTGTCTGCCTCTCCTGGTACCTCTGGTCAAGTTGCCCATCGTTGCGGGCAACACATGCTTTCATGGACTTTTTTTTTTCCTTGGGAGGCCGAAGTCTGTACGGCTCTTACAATGTTTCTTTGTTCCATCCTCGACTTTGTCCATTTTATTAGTATTGGTGAGTCGCAATGGGCCAACATCGAGGAAGATACGGAGAAAGTACAAATTAACACTAGTTACCCGGAATTTCTTTTTAAAAAAATACAGAGTACAAAAGCATAAGCATACCCAACTCATAATTTTTTTGAATAAATTGGTGGTAAGTCCTTATAACAGATGATCTTTAGTGATGAGGAAGCCAAAAAGGTTTTAGCGATAGGTCCTTTCGTTTGGAAAAATATCTATTTTACGTCTATATGTAGATGTATAAGGAAATCACACGAAAGAGTAGTAACAGTTCGATAATATAGAGTAACATTTTCTATAGTGATTTCACTGTAACAAAAAATATGAAAATTTTTAAATGGGATTTTTTTTATAAAAAATGCTACATTGATTTTACTGTAGCAAAGAGTAAAAGTTAGTAATAGAGAGTAACATTTGCTACAGTGTAGATTGTTACTATTTACTGTAGTGAAGAGTAACATTTGTTATTTTAGTATTAGGAACAGTTTTGAGTTTAAATGGGAGAAAAGTCAACGGAGGGACTTGCTCTAAATTTATCTTTTTTGGGAGGGATCTGGTGCAAACCATTTTATTGTCTGTCTTTTTCACTAAACCGATATCTCATAAGGAACCTAAGACTAAGTCTCCCTAATGTTTTACTAGGGTAATAGTTGATTCCAACTGCTACCAAGAGCTCAACAGCTAATATGCCATGTAGTGATGGCCTTGATAGAAACACAACCACAATTATATGTCTGAAAAAATTTATTTATTTTTATTTTGAAACATCACCTGTTAGAGCTTAGAGCTCAGATAAACTCACAACAAAGACAAGATATAAACCCCCCAAAAAGATGGAGTCCAGCTCTTCTCCAGTAACGATCAAGATTGGGATGCAGAATTAAGCAGCGACCGCGATGCATAAGGGTATTATTGTCATAATTGGGCAACAAGTAGCAGTGCATAAGAGCCTTTTTACGGCCGCTTTCATTAATGGCGAGAGTCGAACTAAAAAAGGTGGGAGAAAAGACCACAAAGATTTGATACCACAATCTACCAACGGAGATGCAAATGTTTTTTTTTGTTGTTGTTGCAAGATACAAGTAGTGTTTTATTAGAGCATCTCCAACGGAAGACCCATCCACTGAGCCCCACCCCAATATGGATAAAATAACATAATTTTTGGGTTCTAGCGGCTGACCTAATCCTGTGGTCCTCACATAATTTATGCAAACCCATTTGCAGAGATATAAATGGTTTTTCTTGCCCCAAAAGGACACGTAACGACGAGAGAAAGAATGATGGAGATCGAACGGAGTCAATGTTTTTTTTTTTTTTATGAGAACCCCTCCAGAAGGAGGGAGGGCTAGGCAGCCTCCGACCAGTGGAGCCAAGTTACGTACCTATCGCTTTCGGTCTTAATTTTCAATACCTGAAAATATCTAATGTATAGTCTGCTGGAGATCAGTTTTTTTGATATTATGTATATACTGGCATGGATGTCCTTTAACGGTGCATAGTACAAATATATATGGGCCACCCGCTAGAGGTGCCCTTAAACAATGGAGCAGGATGCTGCAACCTTGATTGCAGCAAGCTATTACTTAAGTAGAAAAGACAACCTACATGTCTTAAGTCCTTTGGTAAACTCCAATTCTCCAAACTTATAAAAACAAAAAAAAATTTAGGGAGCAAGAAAAGTTTAGAAGTACATTTTTTTTTTTTTAAGGGTGCATTCTTTTGCACTTCCACTAACTTAAGGTAATGAAAATGAAGTTAGTTGACATGGTTTCCGCAACTTTTTTTTCCTTATCTTATTAGTCAGCCATTCTTTTGGGACAAAGAAATTTTTTTTTTATATACTTCAAAGGGGGAGGGCACCACCTTACCTTCGAGAGGCGCCATATGCTGGCGCTACAAAAGACCAACAAGGGCAAGAAGAACCACCACCAGTCAGCAGAGGACAAAGGAAACTAAGCGAGAAAATAAAATTCAGTTATTCCTTTTGACAATGAAATGGAAATGCACTTTATAATGATTGTTCTTTTTATCCCTTCTTCCTTAAAAAATGCAGCAACTTCCAAACTAGTTGTCAAAATACAATTGGAACAACAATTTCTCAACATTGCTCAAAATCTAAAACTGGTCAAAACAATGCAAATCTATATCACTTGCAACCAAATCCCTAAAAACATTAAAAAGAAAATCATCATATGATCAATATCTCAAGGTTAGGTTTAGGGTTTATCAGCAGAGTATTGGAGAGAGATCCCAGTTGAAGACCGAAGCCATCTTTTTCCACAGGGAGTTGTGCGCACGACTGTGGGAAGTCGTGCGCACGACCTGGAGGCTGAGAAAGTCGACGGATCTTTCTACAAAAAGGTAAATTACCTACAGGCAGTCGTGCGCATGACCTGGAGCTCGAGTTTTCTGACGCTTCTTTGACGAGATTGTCGTGCGAACGACTGTGGCTGACAGCACGCAGTTGATCCAGTCTTGCACGACTGGACTTTTCTTTGGGGGCTGTTTTGAGGGGAATATCGGAATTGAGCATATGTAACCTATTCCCTCTATATATAAAGGGGTCTAGAGTTTTGTGGTAGGTAGATTTTAAGAGGGCTTTGGTTGAGAGATCATTGTTTGCTTGAGATGAGAGATTAGAGAGCCGTCATTTGTTGTACATAATGGAATTGACGACCACAAAGGGAAAAGAAGACACCAATTTGTTATACGCTGCGGAATCGGTGACCACAAGATCGCCTCAAATACTAATGATACAAAACAAAATATATGGAATATGCAAAGCAATCAAACACAAAGGGAGAAGAGGACACGTACCACAAAGAACACTAGAGATTTTAGGTAATTCGACAATCTTGTCTATGTCCACTGGCGGCACCATGAGAGAGATCCACTATCAAATAAAGAAGAGAGTACAATGGTTCCTCGAACCCTACAATGAAAACCTTCAATGAAGGCTCTCCAATCTCTCATATCAAGCAAACAATGATCTCTCAACCAAAGTCCAAGGACCAATCCTTGGCACTCTAAGATAAAGTCTGAGGCCGCCGTCGCTGCCTCGGCATGCACCAAGTCCAAGGACCTATTCTTGGTACTCGAAGACAAAATCTAAAGCTACTGACGCCACCTCAGGATGCACAAAGTCCAAGGATCTATCGTTGACAAACAAAAACAAAGTTTGAGGCTGTCGTCGCTGCATCGACATTTAACAAATCCAAAGAGACAGCCTTGGCATTCGAAGATAAAGTCCGAGACCGTCGTCGCTGCCTCGATATTTAACAAGTCCAATGAGATAACCTTGGCACTCGTAAACAAAAGTCCAAGGCCGCAGTTGCCATCTCGGCATGCACAAAGTCCAAAGACCTATCCTTGGCATTCAAAGACAAAGTCCGAGGTAATCATTGCTTCGGCTATCAACAAGCCCAAGGACCTATCCTTGGCACTCAAAGACAAAGTCTGAGGCGCACGATCATCGCTTCGACACTCAACAAGCCCAAGGACCTATCCTTGGCACTCGAAGATAAAATCTGAGGCGATCATCGCTTCGGCACTCAACAAGCCCAAGGACTTATCCTTGGTACTCGAAGACAAAGTCCGAGGTGATCGTCACTTCGGCACTCAATAAGCCCAAGGACTTATCCTTCGCACTTGAAGATAGCGTCCGAGGGGATCGTCGCTTCAGCACTCAACAAGCCCAAGAATATATCCTTGGTACTCAAAGACAAAGTCTGAGACGATTATCGTTTCGACACTAAACAAGCCCAAGGACTTGCCATTAGCACTAGAAGACAAAGTCTGAGATGATCGTCGCTTCGGTACTCAATAAGCCCAAGGTCTTATCTTTGGCACTCAAAGATAAAATCCGAGACGATCGTTGCTTTGGCACTCAACAATCCCAAGGACCAATTATTGGTACTCAAAGACAAAGTCCGAGGTGATCATCGCTTCGGCACTCAACAAGCCCAAGAACCTATCCTTAGCACTCGAAGACAAAGTCCGAGGCGATCATCACTTCAGCACTTAACAAGCCCAAGGACCTACCCTTGGCACTCGAAGACAAAGTTCAAGGACCTATCCTTGTCACTCGAAAACAAAGTTCGAGATCGTCGACGCCGCCTCGACATTCAATAAGTACAAGGAAACAACCTTGGTATTCGAAGACAAAGTCCGAGGTCGTCGCCGCCGCCTTGACATGCACAAAGTCCAAGGACCTATCTATGACACTCAAAGACAATGCCCAACGATCTATGATTGGCACTAGAAGACAAAGTTGAAGGATCTATCCTTGGTACTCAAATACAAAGTTCAAGATCGTCGTTGTCGCCTCAGTATGCACCAAGACCAAGGACCTATCCTTGGCACTCAAAGATAAAATATGAGGCCACCGTCGCCGCCTCGGCATGCACATAGTCCAAAGACCTATTCTTGGCACTCAAAGACAAAGTCCAAGGATCTATATAATCTTTAGTCCCTTTTATTACTAGTGCCATGATTTGACTCGGGTGGTGGAGAACACCGTCAGAACCCGATCGATCATCTGACTAAGTTTTGATGACTTATCATTTATAACGCCACACATCTTTCGGTGCTATGCCTAACATCCAAAATGTCATCAGTCATATTAATAACCACCAGGCCTGAATTAATTGTGTGGATAGATTGACTAATCAAAATGCACCCATCTATCACTGGACATCGGATAACTTATTGGGATTGTATGTCACTCTAGCGTCAGCCGGGTAACCTAACGTATCGTGGTATCGGACTATGAAAGGTTCGCACATGTTGGCATATTAAATCACCACACAATTGGTTTACTCAATGTGCATGGTCCCTCAGGGTTGAGGACATATTATCTATAGTAATAAGATAGTTTATGCACATGCTCTGATACACTGATCCATGCACTGTCTTGGTTTATGTTCAACATAATTATCGTGCTTGGTCAGGTGAATATGAATCTAACATTTCTGTGGTGGAGATTTCACCACATCCTCTACCTGCCAATAGCTTATTCCTAGTGAAGTGATCGGTATCACCAAAGCTATGAACTAGTTCTAGGTCTATACAGAATCGATCCACTAGGTCTACCAAGCTTGAACCCACCATGCATCTCAGTGGCCTATTGTATTCCCTAGGATCCTTTATTATATATGAATCATAATACACCAAAGTAGTATTCTAATTAAAACAATAACCAAAGTTTTTTTTATTAATGTTAATATAAAAAATCCACACTCATGACACACGAGCTACAACAATGTGTTCCTATTGGCAGAAGGTGGTGTCTCATGGAGTAGAACCAAACAGATCCTTACAGCATCGTCGACTATAAAAGTAGAGTTCATTGCACTCTACAAGGCAACATCACATGCGTCTTGGCTAAGGAGTTTTGTTACAAGGATTAATTAGGATTGTGGATTTTATATCCAGACCTGTCAAGATCCATTGTGACAATATAGCTACTGTGTTCTTCTTAAAGAACAACATGAGCGGAAGTCATAACAAGCAAATCGACATGAAGTATCTTATCGTGCAGGATAATCAATCAACTGATAAGATCATCGTTTAGTATATTGGTACAGAGCTTATAGTTGCAAATCCAATGACCAAGGAATTACCACCCGTTCAGTATAAGGGTCATGTGGATAGCATAGGGTTTCGAAGCTCATTATATATTTGAGTATGTTTGTACCTTTTCTTTTCAGCAGCTAATAAAGTTTTTATTTTCGTCTCACTCTGGATATATATACTTAAGTTTATGAGACATATAGTAGGACCTCAGAGTAAGTTTGTTTATTACTCATAAAGTTAGATAACCATATAACGTGCTTATTCAAGGAGGATTGATCATAGTGTATAATGCGTGGAAGGGAGTATCTGCTCGTAAGGGCATAACCGTCACAATTCATATGACTATGAATCTATGTCTAAGTGAAGGAATACCTCTTAAAGTTATGAGTTTAGTTTGTTTTTTGCAAAATACAATGTGTGCGTACTAAGGTCTCTTCAAACTGAGTCATTATCCATTAGCGTGTGTGTTTTTTCAAAATAAAATTTTGTTTTGTTTTGGGGTTTCGTTTGCCAAGTAGAAGAGTGTTGGGTTTTGGCTCGACTTCACCCAGCCGGTCTTGGACTCAGTCGAGTTAGTGGGTAATAGATCGGGATCAGAGGTATGTGGTTAAGTCATATTGAACCAACCCTAATCCTACAGTTGTCAAAATTAGTTTTAGGGTTTGAGAGGGTGTGGGTCCCAACTTCGGTGCAACAAGGATGCGTCACACTTGGCGCACCTCATTAGCAAAACGCAAACCTGTAGGAGACCCTCTTGAGGAAACACAAAAACACATGGGAGTTGTGGGTCTACAACGGTTATAAGGGGGGTGCCAGCCGTCCATGTGCCACCCGTGCCTTGGCTGCTGCACGAAAACTGAGAGGAGAAAGAGAGAGAGAGAGAGAGAGAAGATCACAAGTTGCGATCTCCCCCCCCCCCCTCTCCCTGTGTTTGTCGGTCCGCATGTACCAAGAGAGGGGTTGCGGTTGTGCAACCCTCCCTCTCCCTTCGGTCCTCTTCTCTTCTACAGATACCCGAGAGAGAGAAAAAGAGAGAGGCCGGACAAAAATGCAGCCCCTTCCCCTCTATTCTCTCCTCCGTTCTCCTCTCTCCTAAAGCCGAAAGAGAGAGAGAGGATTGCTGCAATCGCAGCCCTTTCCCTCCCTCTGGTACTCCTGGTTTTGCAAGAAGGAGAGAGAGAAGGCTCAGCTGCCCTTCTCCCTCCCCTCGAGGTTTTCTATTTCGGTTAGATTGAATTAGAGATAGAGGATTGTCAGGCTTGCAATCCATCTCTCGTCTCGTCAATCTTTGCAGGATCTCCACAAGTTTTCGGTCACCAAGAAAAACCAGAGTTGAAGGTTTCCACCCGGGATTATCGGATCCCATCGCTCGCCATCTCGTCCTCAATCGCGATTAATTAGGATCTCACGAGAGGAAGACACGACTGCATCAATTCAATCGCGGATCGTCATCTTCCGGCAAATTATGGCCGGAGGTACGTTTCGATCCACCGCTTCCGCATAAAGTCTCTATGTTCATCGTTTTCAAAGCTAATGATTTTCGATAATAGAAATGTTTGCATGCTTTTGTGTACAATACGGCAGGCCGCCGGATTAGCTGGAGCAATTTTGGCAGGCTGAACCGTCTAAAAACGGATGCACCTACCATATAAACAACATGTTACATACGGACCGCCGATTTTGATGAAATATGTTGTGGTGACAACACAATGAGTCATAACTTACACGCGCACATAATATTTGAGTGCCGTGTATGATACAAGCAGCTCTTATAATACATTCCAGCTTACCCTCTGATGGAAAAGGGGGGAGGGGAACTTGCAATGACAAATTTTGACGTGCCACCTAATCCCAATCGTCTCTATTGCTTAGGTTGGAGCTGAGTGCGATTTACCATTTGAGATTGGTTGCATCATACGGCTGCTATCAAGTGCCACGTCAGGATGGCCAAACCCCGATGGAAAACTGAATGGATAGAAGTATTTTTCATCGGATCATGAAGCCATTCCTACGTACCATGACGACCTTGACATGGCAACTGATTGCAACTCTGATGCACCTAACACCATCTGGTGAATCACACTCACACCGGCCCACATACATCAGACGGCCTTAAACCATTTCCATGTTAGGATGTCCCTACGTTTTCATATAGGTTGGGACATCCCATCATCCCCTGGCCCATGATAGCACCTGCCAGCTGGCAACTTAGCGTGCCTTTGCACACTTGGATGGCAGCTTTCCACGGCTAGACATTTTTCGTGAAATCCACATTCATCAAAATTAGTTCAGTGACACCTATGTTCGACTGCGGACTAGGGCTGGCAATTTCGGACCCGACACGGCAGACCCGACACGACCCGACACGAAGTTAGCGGGTCTGGGTCAGGGCTAAACGGGTTCGGGTCGTAAACGGGTCGACACGATAGACCCGTTTAATAAACGGGTCGGGTCCGGGTTTAGGGTCTGGACACGGTAGACCCGGGAAAACCCGTTTAGTATTCAACGGGTCGGGTCGGGTCGGGTCTACCCGCAATCCGATACTATAATATATAATACCAGCGGGTCTTTCGGGTCAGGTCGGGTCGAGTCGGATTGGGTCGGATCGGGTCAACTGAACAGTCCCGGGTGATAAACGGGTCTTACCGGGTCTTATCGGGTCTACCCGTTTATTAGCGGGTCGGGTATGGGTTTAGGATCTAGACACGATTAGTTAAACGGGTCGGGTCCGGGTCTGGGGTTTTTGGACACGAACACGACTAGACACGACACGAACACGACACGACCCGACCCATTGCCACCCCTACTGCGGACCCCATATTCGGCATAAATAATTATTTTATATAGAGCTAACAATTTCAGACCCAACACGAAATTAGCGGATCTGGGTCAAGGCTAAACGGGTTCGGGTCGTAAACGGGTCAACACGATAGACCCATTTAATAAACGGTCGGATTCAGGTTTAGGGTCTAGACACGATAGACCTGGAAAGACCAGTTTAAAATTCATCGGATCGGGTCTACCAGCAATCTGATACTATAATATATAGTATCAGCAGGTCTATCGGGTAATGTCGGGTTGAGTCGGATCGGGTTAACTGCATAAACCCGTGTGGTAAACGGATCTAACATGTCTTATCGGGTGTCTACATGTTTATAAACAAGTCGGGTCCGGATCTAGGGGTTTTGAACACGATATGAAACTAGACATGACACGAGCCGATCCGACCGGACCCGACCCATTGCCACCCCTAATTTTATACTGACAGCAACATTGGGCGGCGAAAATGCTAGTGAATGACAAATGTGGACGCCAACACCTATGGGGTAAACACTTTGAACAACTGATACAGCCACTGTCGTCCCTCTAGGTGAGTACGATTTACCTGACGTGCTGCTAACCATCGGACGGCTGGGATGAATCAGACCCACCACCGCACGATACGGGAAGCGGATGTAATGATCCACAAGGTGTCCCGTGCGCTAAGGTGACGTGTACATCTACACCGCAGAGGGGGAGTGACAGACTCGTAGATCAGGCTACGTGTCAATAGGCATTCATTGGTGGGAATAGCTGTTCGCTGGTTTTGGCAGACATCTTTACGCTCGTTGGGTTTGGTACCTGTCACACCTTACTCATGGATCATCAAACCTCGTCGCCGTCCCGAATCCCTCGTGACCTACACCAAATTTGGGTGTTCGGATCTCCTCCAGTCGGACGGTCCCGGTCGGTGGGCCCAGCACGCATCACAGCCGCATGCAGTCGGCTGGAGTACGATTCACTTACGGGTCACCTGCCATCGTGCGGATGTGATGCGTGCGGGCCCACAGACCGGGGCCGACCAACTGGAGAAGATCTGAACTCCAAATTTGGTGGCTCTCCTCCGCGACTCCAACTGCCAAGCCGGAAAAGGCCGAGCCGACCCGAGCTGAGCTAAGACGTTCTAACCGAGACACGGTGGACAGGTGTCGGTTGCTCTTACGACCGATGCAGTGGGCTCCCCGTGCGTTCCGGCGGGATGGCAGCGGCAGGGGACATGTGTAAAGAGAGACGGTATCGTACGTACGTACCGAGGCGGTTTATGTGGTGTGTCACGTGAGTCAGGTGACCGTTACAAATGACAGAAGGTACGAACCGGATGGCAAGACACGTGAACACCCATGGGTGACGTCGGTCTAGGCTTGTAAACGGGCCGGGATCCGGTCGGCGAACCCTCAGCTCAGGTCCAACCCTAGCTCAGAAGGGATGACCAAACCCGGTCCGGACTTGAGCCCGTCCAAACCTTTAGGAGACGTTTGTCTCCCCGACCTGTGGAGTAAATAGCTTTTTTTTTTTCGGAGGAGAAGTAAATTCATTCAATCAAATAAACTTATCATGAAAGGATAAAATATTCTATTTTATAGTCTTTGATTTGCATATTGCATTTCAATAAATTGAAGGGTTAGTTTGATTTTGCCCCCCAAATTTTACCTTGAATTAGATTTTACGTCCCATATTTTCATTAATTAGATTTTACCGCTCAAAATTAATTGTTCCGTCAATTCACCCCCCAAAATTTTATTTATTTTCCATCAGCTCACCGTTTCTTTTAGAAGGTGAGTTGACGGAATAGTTAGTTTTGGGGGTTAAAGTCTAATTCAAGATAAAATTTGGGGGGCAAAGTCAAAAGATCCCATAAATTGAATAGTGAAGTAACATTATTATGACGTTTTACGTTGCATTATTCATTTTATTTCAATCGCACATATAAAGAAAGAAGAAACAAAAAGCCTATTATACTATTGCACAAAACAAATTATTTTTTCAACACTAGATTGTTTTGCTCCAACACAATCCAAAAGACTTTACATAGCTGACAAAATATCAACATAAATTAGTTTTATAGCAGACAACCTAACAAAAAAAAATTATTACCTTTCAAAAAAATACATTATTACTACAATAAGAGAAGAAAAAAATCTTCAATTATTTTGATTTAATTTACTGTGACATAAGTGAGAAAGGGGGTGGGGTGATAGGTAGAAATAAACCATATGCAATGGAATGTTAACGTGGGCAAAGTCAAACAACAGGGTTACAAGTAACTCGGATTATTTACTTGGTTTTTTTGAAGTAAACGAAAAGGCCGTCTAGTCAAGTAAAAGTAAATCATTTTGATTTACTTTATTTGTCTTTTTTTTATACAAGCAAGTTCAAGTAAATCTTGTTGGGTGTGTGTGTTAAAACCACACAAAACTACACAATTTTTAGTCCCATATCGGTAAGGGGAGAAATCCCCTACCAACTTATAAGGGTTTGCCCACTTCCTCCCACTAGTCATCACACTAGAGGAGGGGCTCCACTAGCTCACACGCGCGCGTGCGTGCCGGGCCGGGCTTGGGCATGGGCTGGGCGGCGCGTGTGTGTGCGCCCGCAGACCCAGACACGATAGCACCTCCGAAATGGGCTGGTCCGCACCTGGCCTATTTTTGTTTTTTACTTTTAAGTCCTCCACCATTTATGAAATTCCTTTTTGGCTACTAGCCGTTCTGCATACGACCCGTTGCTGCATGCTAGCCGTTACAACGCTGATCTCTGCGAGCTGTAACATGCGAAGTTAATGGGCTTAATCGCAGCCCATTAACCGCTCCCCTCTTTCAGCCTCTCATTAACAGCCCGAGGCCTATATAAGGCCCGGTGCAGCCATGGGATGTGTACAGTCTGAATATCGGAATTATTCTCAAAACTCTGTCTCTCCCTCTCCCATTCTCTCGTGTTGTGGTGCTGTGGTGCTGCTCCTTTGCTCCGAGAAGACTCCCTTTCTCGGATCAAAGCTCTGCTGCGGTGCTGCCTCCCTGCTTCGAGAAGTTCCTCATCAAGTCGCTGGGCTCCTGCAAGTTGTACGAGGTTCGCAAAGCCTTCTTGGAGTCGTGCCGACGAGAAGGAGGTCGCCTGACCGGGGTTGTCGTATCTCCGAGAACCATTGCCACGAGACCCGCACGAGGGGGCCAATAAGTTTCTTGAGACAGTGCCTAGCACGCTTCGACCACAGGCCAGAGTTTCTAACTCTTCCTTTGTCCTAATATTAGATCTAAAATAATCGACTTGCATCTAATAGAGAAATCTAAATAATTAGATATATTTTAGATAGATTATTTCTCTCTTTTAGAAAAGTTCGGCAAGGTGAATGACGGTTCCATAGAACCCGCTCTGCCTTGGCAAATAATTTCTAAAAGAATTTTGTTACTTGATTTTGTTTGCGTGAAGAATCATATTTGCTGAATAATTAATTATTTAATATAAAGTACTTGATTAATTCTTAAGTTTGCTAGTATAGAACAGTTAGATTTCCAACAATCCAAGAAACTTATATAATATTTAATCGTTCATCATAGCTAAAAGAAAAATTTATCATTTCCACTTGTGCTTACTAAAACAAATGTTAGCTTTATTTCATCTGTTATCATAGATTAGATTGTTTGCACGATTATCTATTAGTTGCTACTAGTTACAAAATTATTTTCTACAAACGTTAATTAGAAGCATAGATTATAGAAAAGACTAAAAGTCGTCAATGAAATATTCCACTGCCTAAAGTGTCTAGAAAGGCTTGTCAAACCGGCATTAAACTGCCCAAGGTAGCTTGGTATTTGAGCGAGCCTAGTGCTCCACCTCCTACCTGGAGCCCATCTGGCCGTTAGGATTTGGAAGTTTCATTTGGACTTCTAAAAGTCGAATCTATCTAAGTGTGCTTTAAAATTGACAAAGCTTATTTTTCGACCACAGATTTCAACTCATTACTTTGGTCCGAAATGGCCTCACCAAACCGTGAAACCCTTAGTGCCAAACCCGAGAAGTTTGACGGGTCTAACTTCAAGAGGTGGCAAAACCAGATGCGATTCTGGCTAACCACACTTGGGTTACTGTCAGCCATAGGTGAAACCGCACAAGGAGTACCCTGTGGGTCTAGTCAAACACGTCGTACCCGAGCCTCCACTTCCCAACCTGATCTCAAACCGACTTCTGGCATTCCCACGAGGACCCCAGACGAAATCAACTATCATGGCCTTCATAGGATCCTAGGGGCATTATCTGATGACTCTATGATATCTATTATACCATTCAAAACCCTAAGAACCTATGGGATACCCTAGAACGTAAGTATGGCCTAGATGATGCTGGAGTAAAACGCTTCAAAGTGTCTGACTTCAATAGCTTCAAAATGGTTGACTCCAAACCCATGAATGATCAGATTCATGAGTTTGAGAACCTAGTCCAACATCTGAAGACTAATGGTTCCACCCTTGATGAAACCTTCCAAATAGCCTGTCTTATAGATAAACTCTCTACTTCTTGATCCGAGTTTTCTAAACACCTAAGTCATACCCAAGGTAACCTAACCCTAACTCAAGTTCTAAACTCTATTAGAATTGAGGAGAAACATAGGCTTAGGGAAAAGGGATCTTCTGAATCCAAACCCAAAGTCAACAACATAGAGGGACAACCATCCAAGCCATTCCAAAAACCTAGAAACAAGTTTCAGAAGAAACCCTTCCATCCTAAGCCTAAACCCTATACCAAGAAGTCATACCATAGCAACCATAACCCAAACCATCCCAATGACCAAAAGAAGGAAGGAGTGCGTTGCTGCTACGTCTGCGGTCGGACCAATCATATGGCCAACCAATGCTTCTACAAGAAAACAGCACCACCTCCAAATCCAAGAAGGAATGGTCAAATACCACCCGGCTCCCAAGTCAACATGGTGACCTTTGGAGCTGGCTCTTCTGGGACCGCTTTCAGGTCTGTTATCTTCACCCCTAAAGTTAACATGACCTTTCAAGCATTTGATTGGGGGATTGACACAGGAGCTAACATTCATGTTTGCTCTTATCAATCTTTGTTTTCCACCTATCAGGTCTCAAGTGGAGAAGCTGTAAGCATGGGGAACAATACTGAGGCTTGTGTGCTAGGGATAGGACGGATCGACCTGAAACTGACGTCGGAGAAGACCCTAACCCTGCGCAGAGTCCACCACGTTCCGGAGATTAGGAGAAATCTTATTAGTGGTTCTTTGTTAGTACAACATAGGTATAAGCTTGTATTCGAGTCCAATAAAGTTGTAATAACTAAGCGAACAAATTTTATTGGAAAAAGATTTCTCTGTGATGGCTTATTTAAATTGAATGTCTTTAATCCTTCATCTACAATTCTGAATATTGAGTCTTCAGTTACTTGGCACCAACAAGAAACTCATGACCTTAAATATTATTCCTAAATCCGATACTAGGAATCTCGACAAGTGCGAGATATGCGTAGAAGCCAAACAACCTAAAAAACCCTTTAAAATCATCGATCGAGACTCCAAAATACTTGAATTAATTCATAGCGATGTCTGTGATTCTAGGAGAACCTCGAGAGATGGTAATAGATATTTTGTAACGTTCATAGATGACGCTTCAAAATATTGCCACCTATACCTTATTAAAACTAAGGATGAAGTACTCAGTAAATTTAAAATTTACAGAGCTCTGGTTGAGAACCAATTAGACGAAAATATTAAAATCCTTAGATCAGACCGAGGAGGGGAGTACACTTCAAATGAGTTAAGTGAGTACTGTGAAGACTATGGAATACTCCATGAAGTCACAGCTCCTTACACTCCCCAATCCAATGGTGTAGCGGAGAGGAAAAATAGGACCCTAATGAACATAGTCAATTCTATGTTACTAAGCTCTGGAGCGCCAGAGAACTTGTGGGGGGAAGCCCTAATGATGGCTTATTTTATCCTTAACCGTATTCCTTTCAAACACAATGACTTGACCCCGTACGAAGTATAGAAACATAGAAAACCTAACTTAGAATATCTAAAAGTGTGGGGGTGCCTAGCTAAGGTAAAAATCCCCGATAACAAAAGAAAGAAGATAGGACCTAAGACTGTAGATGCCATCTTTATTGGCTACGCTTCAGACAGTAACACTAATCATTTTTTAGTGTTTAACTCTGAAATAAGCGAAATAGCCAATAACACCATAATCGAAGCAAGAGATGCTTCATACTTCAAAAATATCTTCCCTTATAAGACTAGGATTAATACCAATAACCAGGCCTCCAGTTCTAATCAGGTAACTTAGATCGAACCCGAAGTCCAATTAGAACCTGAAGACCAGACTGAACCGGTAACCCAAACCGAACCTAGGAGGAGTAAACGCGCCCGTGTAGAAAAAGTCTTTGATGACTTCTATGCACTTCTAGTAGAGAACTCTCCCTTCACCTATACAGATGCAATAAAGTCCATAGACTCACCTTTTTGGAAAGAAGCTATAGATAACGAGATCCAATCCATACTTCAAAACCATACCTGAGAACTTACCAATTTACCTCCTGGTTGCAAAACCATAGGATGTAAATGGGTGTTTAAGAAGAAACTTAGACCCGACAGTACCATAGATAAATTTAAGGCACGACTTATAGCCAAGGGCTTTACCCAAAAACCAGGGGTAGACTACTTTGATGTCTACTCACCTGTCGCTAGGATAACCACGATTAGGATCCTCATCGTATTAGCTTCAATCTATAAGCTAGTCATACATCAAATGGATATTAAGACTGCTTTCTTAAATGGTGACCTTAATGAGGAAATATACATGGACCAACCCGAGGGATTTACTGCACCTGGACAAGAGGAAAAGGTGTTTAAGTTAATTTGATCCCTCTATGGACTTAAACAAGCCCTAAAACAATGGCATATGAAATTCGATGAAGTTATCTTATCCTATGGATTTGATATCAATACAACGGATGAATGTGTATACCATAAAGTAAATGATAACAATGTTGTCATTTTATGTTTGTATGTTGATGATATCCTAATATTCGGTTCAAACATACAAATCATAAATGATATCAAACATTTTTTGTCCCAAAACTTCGACATAAAAGATCTAGGACAAGTCGACGTTATTTTGAATACTAAGATCATTATGAAGGATAATGGTTTAGTGTTATCCCAATCCCACTATGTCAAGAAAATCCTTAGGAAATTTTACGACCCCGATTGCTAACCAGTATCCACACCATATGATCCAAATACCCATCTGACAAAGAATACTGGACTTCCTAGACTACAGAGCGAGTATGCTCAAATCATAGGATCGCTAGGTTTTCTAGCAAACTATACTCAACCCGATATCGCTTACGCGGTAAATAGACTTAGTCGTTATACGTCTAACCCAAATAAGTCTCATTGGAACGCGTTAGAAAGAGTTTTTAGATATATTAAGGGAACCATATCATATGGTCTCCACTATAGTGGATATCCAGCTGTATTAGAGGGATACTCTGATGCTAACTGGATTAGTGACTCAATAGATATTAAGTCCACAACTGGTTATGTATTCCTACTAGGAGGTGGAGCCATATCTTGAAAATCCACCAAACAAACCGTTATAGCTAGGAGTACCATAGAATCAGAAATGATAGCGCTAGATACCACTAGCACAGAAGCAGAATGGCTTCGAGATCTTCTATATGAGATCCCATTGATAGAAAAGTCTTTACCGGCTATATCTATCCATTGTGATTGTTGATCAGCTATTGATAAATGTAATCAAGAAAACGCTGACGTGAAAATAAATCGACATCCGAAAATGAGACATAGATCTCTCAGATATAAGATGAAAAATCAAATAATTGCCCTAGACTTTGTTAGATCCGAAAAGAATTTGGCGGATCATCTAACTAAGGGTCTTTCTAGGACAGTGGTCTTAGAATCGTCGAGGGGGATGAGATTAAGCCCATAAGAAAAATCACCGCAGTGGGAACCCAACCTCACGGAGGTTCAATAGGTAGAAACAAACTGTAGTAGTGATTGAAAATGAGGAGCACTGAATAATGCTCCCGTCCCTATGACGTCAGTGCTTATTAAAAGCAAGGGGTAGGATGAGTTTAAAACTCTTAATAAGTCCAAGACCCATGAGGCGGGGTGTCGCCTTGCTCACACCTCTATTAGGACTTACCTATATGTATGTCGTTGTGAGGCCGCAACTCTGGGACCAGGGCTGCTCCCTAGAAACATACAAGAATAGATATATGCGCAAGGCCATTAATAGTGCAACCCGCTTAGAATCATCGAAAACTGTACTACGTGTACTACTTGTAGAAACCCGATAAATGAGACTGGTTCAAGGCGTAGTCCACCAAGTTCTCACGGATGTATACATCTGTACTAAGTGGAGGTTCAAACCGTAAGGTACCTACATCTACTGCGTAGTATAAGGAATCCAGCAAAGTCCTTTTACTTTACATTTTGAATTTTTTAATTTATTTAATATTTAGTGGTTTTAAACACATGTGGGGGATTGTTGGGTGTGTGTGTTAAAACCACACAAAACTACACAATTTTTAGTCCCATATCGGTAAGGGGAGAAATCCCCTACCAACTTATAAAGGTTTGCCGACTTCCTCCCACTAGTCATCACACTAGAGGAGGGGCTCCACTAGCTCACACACGCGCGCGCGTGCGTGCCGTGCCGAGCCGAGCCGAGCTGGGCCGGGCTTAGGCTTGGGCATGGGCTGGGCGGCGCGTGTGTGTGCGCCCGCGGACCCGGACACGATAGCACCTCCGAAGGGCTGGTCCGCAACTGCCCTATTTTTGTTTTTTGCTTTTAAGTCCTCCACTATTTATGAAATTCCTTTTTGGCTACTAGCCGTTCTGCATGCAACCCGTTGCTGCATGCTAACCGTTACAACGCTGATCTCTGCGAGCTATAACATGCGAAGTTAATGGGCTTAATCGCAGCCCATTAACCGCTCCCCTCTTTCAGCCTCCCATTAACAGCCCGAGGCCTATATAAGGCCCGGTGCAGCCATGGGATGTGTACAGTCCGAATATCGGAATTATTCTCAAAACTCTGTCTCTTCCTCTCCCATTCTCTCGTGTTGTGGTATTGTGGTGCTGCTCCTTTGCTCCGAGAAGACTCCCTCTCTTGGTTCAAATCTCTGTTGCGGTGCTGCCTCCCTGCTTCGAGAAGCTCCTCATCGAGTCGCTGGGTTCCTGCAAGTTGTACGAGGTTCGCAAAGCCTTCTTGGAGTCGTGACGACGAGAAGGAGGTCGCCTGACCGGGGTTGTCGTATCTCCGAGAACCATTGCCACGAGACCCGCACGAGGGGGGCAATAAGTTTCTTGGGACAGTGCCTATCACGCTTCGACCACAGGCCAGAGTTTCTAACTCTTCCTTTGTCCTAATATTAGATCTAAAATAATCGACTTGCATCTAATAGAGAAATCTAAATAATTAGATATATTTTAGATAGATTATTTCTCCCTTTTAGAAAAGTTCGGCAAGGTGAATGACGGTTCCATAGAACCCGCTCTGCCTTGGCAAACAATTTCTAAAAGAATTTTGTTACTTGATTTTGTTTGCGTGAAGAATCATATTTGCTAAATAATCAATTATTTAATATAAAGTACTTGATTAATTCTTAAGTTTGGTAGTATAGAACGGTTAGATTTCCAACAAATCTTTCCTTAGTCTACCTATTGGTAAAAGCGTTGATCGGATACAAACGTGCCCTTAGTGTAAAGTTTTGTATGCTCCGAGCTTAATTTGTTTCTCTACTAAAAGCAATAGGAAAATTATAAGGGGAGTTTGCATTAGGTCTCCATAACAATATTCTGTTAACTGTAGGTCCCGACAAAAAGGTTATATCTTTAAAGTTTCAATTTTGAAGATCAAATTGGATTAAGTTCAGCGGGTCTCAAAAATACATACGGTCATTAAAAGTTTTTGAATTTACAAAAATAGATCTGGTCTATTCGAAAAGGCAAGTTCTAAAAACGATCATTTAAAAACCATAAAACCATCAGGTTTTACACCAAAAATATAGCAATAATTAAAAAAAAAACCATCAATGACTCATTTCTCACATATTTTATAAAATTTTGAATTCTCCGTAGTCATCCATGGTTGTTCACGAGGAATTATATGTGCATACATGGTGTGATTTGTAGTGTAAGGGAAAATGTCGCAGATAAAGATATGGGATGCCAATTGAAGATTTAAGTGGCGGAATACACTGGACAAGGGCATGTCTTTCTTATCATTGGTGTGACACATGTTTTCTACTTTAACTTAATGACGTGAAGGAAAACGTCATGCTCATGATGGTTGAGGCTAATTGTTTGCCGCTTTTGATAAGTGCGTCGAACCTTGTATTTGTTGTAGAGGAGCATAACATTCAAAGTAATAATGTATTTGTTGATTGTATCATGCATGATTGAGAACTATAATATCTCTTTTTTTTGGATGACTTCCCTACATATTTCCATCTAAATCCTTGCTACTTGCGATATTAATGGTGCATTATAGACTTTTTGATCTATTGATAAATCAAGTTTTATAAATACTTGAGTTTCCTTAATAAGTGGAAAGTCATCAGTTTTTTGATAACATCACATATTTGCTTTGAAGATTGATAGATTATGTTCTCAACTTCATGTTCAATATCTTAAAAATATAGTTGTATGTAAGATGTTTGCCTGTCCGATGACAACAATTCATTGATAAATAATAGATTTTTTACAAATCAACCCGTGATATTATGACTAATTGTGTTTAAACCCTTCATATTATATTTTTTGCTCATTGACTCTACATATATTTTATGTTATGCACATTAGACCTTCCGTTATAATTACTTTCCTTTCAGTTAACCGTGGATCAAGATTAACCAAAGGGATAAAAGATCAATTTGCCTCTAAATAACTTAATTGTCCCCTCTCTCTTCACCACAATGGTTGTTCAACGCCAACCACCATTATTGCCATCGCCATACACTACCCACTAGCACCATCCAACGCTCGACCACACCCAAGCACCACCATCGCCACCCACCACCCAGCCTCCACAAACATCTACTTCCACTATTGACATTCATCTCCACCACCACTCACCACCCACAGCAATTTACCTCCACCAACACCACCCACCCACCTCAACCATTGTCGTTGCCCATAACCAATCCACCACCAGCCCACCTCCACAATCATCGTACATCCACCACCACCCCACCTCCACAATTACCGTACATCCACCACCACCGTCGTCCAAATCCACCACCGCTTACCACCCACAACCATCCACCCCCCACCACTACCGTTATCCACTTTCACATCCACCACCACTACAACCCAATTCCACATCCACTGCCGCTCACTTTCACCCCCACCACAGCTCCACCACTACCACCGCTTACAACCCACCTCTACTGCAACCGCTCGCCCACTTGGGCCACCGTTGCCCACTGCCCAGCCACCACCACCTATTTCCTCTACTATAGCTCACTTCCATCACCATCACCCACCACCCACTTCCAACCCCACCACGACATGCACTTTCACCACCGTAGCCACCCACCGCGCCCACCGCCCAAACACCACCACCACCAACTACTTCCACCACTACTTACCATCCACCACCATCGCCCACCGCTTACCAGCCCACAACCATACGCCACCACCGCTCACCACCCGTCCAACACTATCATCGTCCATTATTTTCATCATTTTAAATCTCTAAGGATACTTTCATTCAAGAAAACCTCATATTTGAAACAAACAGACAAACAATTAAAGAATATTTTAAAAATATTCCTCTAATATAGATGACAGTTAACTAGAGGGGCATATATGCGCGCACAACTTAACATGTTTGCATGGGTCGATATGCAAATAGTCTAATTAGAGGGGTGTATACACAATTAACTCTAATTTTAGGGATCGATTTGTAAAAAAACCCTAAAATAACATATTTATCCTTGTACGTTCAAAGTATGTACACTTTAATTTTCTTTGCTAAGTTCTTTATCATAATTAACACCAAGATGTAAATGTGTATGTATTGTTGTATTTTAGAACACATTGATTAAATTAATGGTATCATTGTCTTTAGTTATAAATAATTGTTGCATGATCATGTTGATTAGCATGAAGCGGGCGCCTTCAGCACGACCAACCCCCCTACCCCCACCCGAGAGAGAGAGAGAGAGAGAGAGAGAGAGAGATCGTGGGGAAGAGAGAGAGAGAGAGCGTGGGGAAGAGAGAGAAAGAGATCGTGGGGAAGAGAGAGAGAGAGAGAGAGAGAGAGAGAGAGAGAGAGAGAGAGAGAGAGAGAGAGAGAGAGAGAGAGATCAAAATGGTATGGTTTGGGAAGGGATTTTAGAGATCGTGGAACTAACGATTGGTGCGCTGAGGGTTGGTGTTTAGACGGGATTCTCTTTTATGGATGATTCTGAGTTTTTAAATTGAGCGGTCTGAAGTGTCCCAGTCAGTATCGTACACTTGTAATTTTTTCTCAGATTGTTGTAGCATGTTATATAGATGTATAAAGTTTTTTTTTTAAAAGGTTAGATATATAAAGTTCACCAAGTTCATCTTTAGTTAGGGCTGTTAATGGGCCAGGTTCGGGTCGGGCCGTCCCATGCCCAGGTCCAGCCCAAACTTATGAGTGTGTAACCATACCCAGTCCAGGCCCAATTTAAAATTTTCAGACTTAGCCCAAACTCGGCCCGAAACTTTTTTATGAAGCCCAAGCCTAAACCCAGCCCAAATTAAGCCCGCATTTCTAACATGTTATATACCTAAATTTTTTTTGTCTTTATCTTGATCAAACATTAAAGAGTAGAAAACAACATTGATTATGATATACATTAAAATGATATATGTGAAATAATATTCCTATAGTCCGAGGCATTGATATTTGTAAAGTGGGCACTTTAAAAATTACGTATTCATTGTATATACAAAATATAAAAAAAAATATTTCGGGCTTTAGTTCGGAATTCGGGTCGGGTTAGTGGTTGTCCATACCCGGCCAATAACACAGTTGGGCTTAAATATTCAAGCCTAACCTAGCTCAAAGGCCGAGCTAACTCTACCCAAACCGGGCCCAAATCGGGTCCGGCTTGATGGGCCCCGGGCTGGCCAGAGCCCAATAACATCCCTATCCTTAGTAGCCAACAAGACTTCTCCATCAGAACAACAAAATCGTTTGGATTCGCAAGCAATCTTCTTTACCCCACAATATTGTTAAATGGATTCTCTTTTCTTTATGTGAGCTTGAAAAGATTTATTTTGTTTATCGGTTGATACATCTCCAAACAAAAAACAATAGAAAATCAATTATTGATTATTCGATTAATTTTTTCTTCTTCATTGTGTTGATACTTATCTTTCAGATTTTTGGGTTTTTCATTTTTTGGAATAAAATCATTTCATCTCAATACTTTCTTCCTTCTAAAATAGAATCATAATGCAGAAGCAATACATTAAAATCATTAATTTTATCCTAATTTACACTATAATATTACATCGTAATAGAAGGCATTGATTTCTATCGGATCTTTCTCAGCTTTCATTTTAATTAAAAATAGGGTAAATTATACCTAGACCGCTGTTGTTTGATCTATTATAACTTACACCCCTTCATGTTTTAAACCCTACAAATGCCCCCCTATATTTTCAAAACACATCACTTGCACCCCCTCCAGAGGGGGTCTATGTGTACGGTTTTTCAAACTATATGGGGGCATTGGTAGGGTTTTTAAACATGAGTAGGGCTGTAACTTGGGAGAGTTGGGAGGTCAACCCGAGCCCAACCCATGGTGTTGAATCCTCAACCCAAGCCCAACCCAACCCGAGATCGGGTTAGAGTTGGCTAGCCCATGCCCAACCTGAGCTCAACAATTAGAACTCGGGTTAAGATCAGGTTGCCCGTGTTTTGTATGAGGGTCGGGTTGGATCGGGTCCAGGGTTGGAAGGTAGGATCAAGTTCCATACAAAGTAGTTTTGGATTTAAAAAATGTTAGGAGATTAAAGCAAGCTCCAAAAATTACCATTATAAGAACTAAACTAAAAAAGGGAGAAGGTCAACAGATTCAGAAACAAAAGGTGAAACAAAAGAAGACAAAATTCCAAGTAACCCCTGCCCATGCCCAACCCGAATTCATTATAGGGGTTAGGTTCGGGTTAGGTCGGGTTGCCCGATAACCCTGCCCATGCCCAATCCGAATTCAAATCGGGTTGAATATTTTGAACCCAGACCCGACCCGGGAAGGCAAAATCCCAACCCAGACCCACAAAAAATCGGGTTGGGTTCGGATTGGCCCGCCCAAGTTGCAGCCCTAAACATGAGGGGGTGTAACTGATAATTGATCAAACTA
This sequence comes from Chamaelirium japonicum, assembly GCA_947650365.1. Taxonomy (NCBI): domain Eukaryota; kingdom Viridiplantae; phylum Streptophyta; class Magnoliopsida; order Liliales; family Melanthiaceae; genus Chamaelirium; species Chamaelirium japonicum. Next base: position 49,487,359 of record OX393556.1, on the reverse strand, counting down.
CAGGGGGTCTATACGTAATTTATCCTTACAAATATTACAATGTAATATGATTCTAGTATAAATTAGAAGGAAAAATCAAATAAGTTATTGATACACTATGTCAACAAAAGTTGCAATAGCTACTATCAAATGGAATTAGTCATGTATTTGGTCTTAGTGCAATTTCGTTATAATATATTATCACATTCGCACCAGCTATTTCAACACAATCATCTAAAGCCATAATATTGAATTCAACGGAATCCATAACTATCATTCCGAATCTCACTTTTTTATTTCCATTATCTTATTAACCAAACAAGTCAAACATTATCACTCAACATTAATTTTTTTTTTGAGATCAGCGGGTGTCCCGAAATCTTTCGGGCAATGGCCCACTTCAAGCTCGGACTAATCCCTCCGGGAGTGAAGCCCGACCCACTCGGCAATTCCCACTTCACTCCTAAGTAAATCGAGGGGAGGAAGAGTTGAACCCACAGCCTCATCACCAAAGCATCAGTTGCTTTGCCAACTCTCCTATCCCCTGGTGGGTAGTCAACATTAACTTAGACTTATAACCAACGGGGCGTGTGCGAATCCAGGCCGTTGATGTTATGTTACGGGATTATGAAAATAATAAATAGCAGCTATTGGCTGTCTCCCTCCGTTTCGATATTTGGACCTTATAGTGCCATTGCTCTAGCGCCCAGTCCTCTAATCGTCGGGCCGGTCCAGCAAAAAAAAAAAAACTTAGACCTATAACATCTGGTTTTAGAGGGCTACGTTGGCACTGTCTTACAAGTACAGCGAGATAAGGAGTTGTGTACTCAGCCTATCTCCCAAGTTCCACGTCTTTATATATTGTTTCCTCCTCCTTCTTATCAGAACTAGGCCCCACCCGGTCTTCCCTCAATGTGATCCCATCGCACTCTTTTCCTCCCTCCGATTGAGATCTCCTTCCGCTCTCCAATCGAGAAGCGTTCTACGTGCGGGAGGATGTTGAGAATAGTCCCACATCAATTAAGGGGTAAGAGTTTCACCGTCTTTATATACAGTCGTCCTCTTTCTTTCATTACCGGTTTTGAGGGGGCACGGAATTGTAACAAAAAGTAAAGTTTTTACAAGGTTAGTGATCATTTAAGAGGGGGAAAGATCTCTTGATAAAATTAGTTCATTCATGCTTGTCATCAAATCAGATCGATTTTAAATTTTTATTGGCAAACAAAGTTTAGGTGGATGATCATCTGGCTCGAATTAAACCCCGGCCGCGGCCGCGGCCACCATTGTCGCCGGCGAGGTAGCATTAGAGGGCGAGGCTGAGGTCCAAACTGCTCTCCTGCTCCCCACCCTCTTGTCTCCCTTGAATCCCCTCCCCCTTCTTCGAGGGCTCCAAGGGCCACGCCGCGTGTCTCCTGCCGGCCTCCCTCCCGTCCTTGTAGAAGTCCTCCCACTCGAACGTGGGCATCCACAGCGACCCCTTGTTCTTCGCCCTCTGGCTGCTGCTGCTGCTGCTGCCCCTCCAGAGACTCCTCATGTCCCGGACGTCCCGGAGCAGGGAGTAGAACCTCTCTATCTGTCGCTCCTCCTCCTCCTCCTCCTCCTCAACCCCGTTGATCGGAGGAGGGGGAGGGGGCACCCAGGAAGAGATGGGCCTCTTTGCTCTCCTCTTGTTCCCTTCTTCCATGGGGGGGGTGAACAACCCTAGCCACGGGAAGCAGCAGCGGCCCTGATCGATCTGCTGTCCCTCTCTCTGCATCGAGACGCGTTTTATGGAGGCGTAAAGTGAAAACAAAGACGAGACGTCTCTCTCTCTCTCTCTCTCTCTCTCTCTCTCTCTCTCTCTCTCTAACACCCGGGCGGGGCAAGGTTTCGTGGGAGTGAAGGATGCGCTCGCAGTCCAAATTGGAAAAGATGGCGACCACCGGACCCCATGGAATCTGCAGGGAGGTGGAGGGGAATGGACGGAGTTGGCGGGCGATGGGGTTGAGTGATCGCCCCATCTCCTCCTGCACTGATTGGAAGGTTCCCTTTGTGGGGAGGGAAAGCTGGGCCGCCCCGCTTCCTCAGGTGGACTATGGTGGTACGTCAGCTGCCTGACGCCATCGTCTGATCCGCCAGTCCGCGATGACGACGTAGCCCAATGGGTCGAAGCCGTCAGCAACAGAGGGGGGCACGGTGGTGGTAGGCGGAGGAGGCGGCCGACATGGCCATTGAGGAGACCGTTCATGCCATCCGGTTCGAACCGGTGCACTGGTGGTTTGACCCCGGCCGGGGAATCCAAATCGTCTGGTCCATTATTCTGTTCCATCGTAGGTAACAGGCATCACAGCCGTCCGTTGCACCCTTACTTACCTGATCGGTGCGTCGCACCCGGGACAAACGGACTAGCAAGCAAAGGGATGGATGCGATCAATATTGGCTTGCTTAGCACGTGTAGAACAAACCAAGAAAGGAAGCAATTTAGATTTGGTGGTGTTTAAGGAATTGAAAGTGACGTGCTAACTGGGATTAATCAATCATTAATCGGTCACTCATTATGACCCTATGGAAATTGGAGTTCTCAAGTTTGGATATATTGGTATTAGAAGTATTATGTAGTACTCAGAAGACTTGTAATATTTTTTAAGTTATCAGTCTCAATCACGAATAAAAGAGTGGGATTTTAAAAGACCGCCAAAAGTCTAAAGGTACTTATGGGCATCAAAATTAGCCCACAAATTAAATCCGGCCAGCACACGACGACCCGCATGCAAACTCGGTCAGCACATCAAACTTGGCTCCGCGCACAGCGGCCCACAAAAGAGACGGACCGGACCCGACTCAAACGAATCCGAGTGGGCCCACCCATGCAAGTGGGACTCACCGGGCCCACCACTCGAAACCAAAAAGGGGTCGTACGAATGAACTAGAATGGATCGTACGACTGAATTAGAATGACTATATTCGTACGAATGAATTAGAATGGCTACATTCGTACGAATAAATTATAATGGATCATACGAATGAATTAGAATGGCTCTTACGAATGAATTAGAATGGCTACATTCGTACGAATGAATTAGAATGGGTCATACAAATGAATTAGAATAGATCGTCCGAATGAATTAGAATGGATCGTACGAATATAGCCATTCTAATTCATTCGTAAGAGCCATTCTAATTCATTCGTACGATCTATTCTAATTCATTCGTACGAATGTAGCCATTCTAATTCATTCGTACGAATGTAGCTATTCTAATTCATTCGTACGAATATAACCATTCTAATTCATTCGTACGATCCATTCTAATTTATTCGTACGAATGAATATAGCCATTCTAATTCATTCGTACGATCCATTCTAATTCATTCGTACGATCCATTCTAATTCATTCGTACGAATATGGCCATTCTAATTCATTCGTACAAATGTAACCATTTTAATACATTCGTACAGATGTAGCCATTCTAATTCATTCGTACAAATATAGCCATTCTAATTCATTCATACGATCCATTCTAATTCATTCTAATGTAGCCATTCTAATTCATTCTAATATAGCCATTCTAATTCATTCGTTTGAATATAGCCATTCTAATTCATTCGTACGATCCATTCTAATTTATTCGTTCGAATGTTGTCATTCTAATTCATTCGTATGAACGAATGTAGCTATTCAAATTCATTCGTACGAATATAGCTATTCTAATTCATTCGTACGATCCATTATAATTCATTCGTATGAATGAATTAGAATGGTTACCTTCGAACGAATGAATTAGAATGACTATATTAGAATGAATTAGAATGGCTACATTCGTACGAATAAATTAGAATGGATTGTATGAATGAATTACATGACTATATTCGTACGAATGAATTAGAATGGATCGTATGAATGAATTAGAATTGCTCGTACGAATGAATTAGAATAGCTCGTACAAATGAATTAGGTTGTTCCCCCCAAATAAGGGAACAATATCTTGATGGTTATGGGGGGAGATATTGGATACAACTAAAAGATTGCAGCCATATCTCTCCCAACCTCCCCCCTTTGCCTATAAATAGAAGGGGTGGGGGAAGGCATCAAGGATCGAAGGCTGAAGAGGAAAAGGCTCTGCAAAAAGAAGCTCCAACGCTTGAAGACCGAAGGCTTCACGAGGCATGGCAAGTGCATCCTATGGGAACGCTTAGCCCATCAAGTCCTCATCAAAGCAGAAGCCTTGCACTCGAAGATAAAAGCTTTGATTCCTCATATAAAGAAGAAAGCTTGGAGAAGACGGCCCGGAGTCGTCATCATCCCGACGTCTCCAACGATCTTCATCAACTCCGAAGACGTCATAAGCAAAGGCCGAAGAAGAAGATCGAAGCTGACAACACCCCGTCGTCTTCAACAAAGGCGTCGACTCTTCGCACGAAGAAGAAAGCTTGGAGAAGGAGGTCTGAAGCCGGTACTACCCCCGCCATCTTCATTAATAAAAGCCGACGCTACAACCGTCGCACGAAGACCGGTGCTACCCCCACCATCTTTATCAATGAAAACCGATGCCACAACCGTCGCACGAAGATCGATGCTACCCCCGACGTCTTCAAAAAAAGCCTTCAACTCAAATCACGCCAAAGAAGCCCGGAGAAGAAGAGAAATCAAGTTGACACTACAACCGTCGCATGGAGATCGGTGCTACCCCCGCCGTCTTCAAAAGAAGCATTCGACTCTGATCACGCGAAAGAAGTCCAGAGAAAAAAAGAAGTCAAGCCGACGCTACAACCATCGTACGGAGATCGGTGCTACCCCTGCCGTCTTCAAAAGAAGCCTTCAATCCCGATCACGCCAAAGAAGCCCGAAAAAGAAGAGAAGCAAAGCCGACGTTATAATTGTCGCACGGAGATCGGTGCTACACCTGCCATCTCCAAAAGAAGCCCTCAACTCTGATCATGCCAAAATAGCCCAGAGAAGAAGAGAAGTCAAAGCCGACGCCATAACTGTTACCACCAAAATAAAGCCAGAAGAATAAAGAATACTTGAAGATATCGCCATCGTCATTCAAGGTGAAGATCAAGCCAAAGCCAAGCAAAACAAGAGCTACACCCGCGCTAAAGCCACGCACGTGTTGAAGCCAATCAACTACGAAGGATCACAAGCAAAGCAACGCACTTCTAACCGATACGACGCGAAGTCCGAAAGAACGAAAGCACAACAAGCCTCTATGTCTTCTACGTTCAAGAGCTATACGCCAAAGCTACGCCGACGCCAGAGCTACGCCGGAGCCAGACGCAAGAAGCTAAAGTCAAAGTTAAAGCTAAGCCAGAACCAGACGCAAGAAGCCAAAAGCTAAAGCCAGAGCAAAGCCAAAGTTACGCCCGCACTAAAGCCACGCACGTGCTGAAGCCAAGCAACTACGAAGGATCACGAGCAAAGCAACACACTTCTAGTCGATACTACGCGAAGTCCGGAAGAATGAAAGCACCACAAGTCTCTACCCCTTCTACGTTCAAGTGCTAAACGCCAAAGCTACGCTGACGCCAGAGCTACACCAAAGCAAAGCCAGAGCCAGACGCCCGAAGCAAAAAGCCGAAAGTAGAAGCACGATCGACGCCACGAACCGACGATCAAGGACTCCGAGATTTAGCAAGGAGTGAGGGAGACACGAAGACCGAGGAGCGAAGCTAAAAACCCCCTAGCCGAGAAAGCGCGAAGCAAGAAAGGGACAAAAGCAACGACGGATATTCCTTAGCCTCTCAAGAAACCCTCACTCTGTAAAGATCTCTATCCTGGGTAACCCCTTCAGAGCTCTCGCACAAATACCACGTGGAGTCGCGGATCAAAGGGACCCTCCAGAGGATCTCTCCCACAATCTCCTGATCAAATATTTACCGCACCCGGCTCACCACCCCCGAGTCCCCGGGTCCCAGACTCTGTAATCTTCGTGTGTTTGCAATAAAGACGACCCGAATCTTTTTCTGCGCATACATGGCCTTTTCTACCTCATTTGTTATCGAGCAATGCTATCAGCCCTATCCCGAACCCGTCCCATTATATTTTATACCGTCCCATATCCGTCCCAAACCCGCGTCGGGTTTTGAGGAAAATTTCCAAACCCATCCCAATTAGCATTGGAAAAACCCGTGCCTGCCCATCCCCGCCCCGTGTATGCATTGTGGGTCGGGTTGAGTCGGCTTTATAAAAACTGCATATTTAACTTCTTGGGCCCACCTAATCGCAGCTCTAGATAGCAAATGTTTCTCCTATATTAGGATCACGCAGTTATAAGCACAAGTCAACTTATTATATGATCTTGATAAGTTATATACCCGGGTCGGGTCGGGTCGGGGCGGTTGGAGTAAAACCGAAACCCGACCGGATTTCAAATTCATATCACAATCCCGGCCCAAACCCGTTTTTGAGCATTCCAAGCCCGTCCCAATAGGGTCGGGTAACCCGGTAAACACGAATAATTGCCATCCCTACTCCCACCTTGTCCTCCCGGACGGACGGGGTCTCTTAGACATCTTATCGTGGCCATTCAATTGCCTGTCAGTCACACCTGAGTTTAATTCACCAATGCAATAGATGACTGTGATTAGTGTTGTTGGGATTTTACTCTATTATGGCATGCAAACGATGACTAGTAAGAGAATATCAATTTTAACAATCAAATGTAAAAGCAACAAAAAAATAGAACTATGGTTGAGGGAATAAGCATGCAGAGGTTAACACAACAATCAAATAATGGTTTAGAGGGAACCTAAGGCCATCTACAGATATAACAAAAGGGGGAGAGTGTGAACGAGTTAAGGTAGACTAGCAGTAGTTGAGGCTTATGCTAGCACAATACCCTGAAAGCTATTTCGCCGTCTCAATAGGGGCTTGTAGGCTTCCGATGAACGCTCTCCAGGGTATAACAACTGGAGTCCTCCTCAATACCGAAGGGAATCCCTTTGGGACTCCCAACGTACTCCAGACAGCAACCAAATCATGAATGAAAGAATAAAACAAAGACAATGAGAAAGCTCTTGACTTTTGATTGTGTGTCTCTAGCTTAATTGGACCCTCTCTTATATAAAGATCCTTAGTCGTAACGTTCCCCCTCTCACAGCCCATCATATACAACAACGGTTCTCGCACTGAATAGCATTCACTGCTCTACCGGGTGTAACGGTTGCATGCATCCTAGTATAGGTCAAAGTTCAACGAACCTAACTCAGTCTCGTTAAATGTGTAATGGTAGAAATAACTCTCTAATGCAAAAAAAGGCCCAAAGTCCAAAGCACATTCGCATCCACGTGGCTCGCGAGCCGTGACCATAACCTCGGCCCGGCTCACGCGCATGTGCATGTATGGTGGGCTATGATATGGCTCTTGGGAAACTACAAAGCACTATTGAGGGAGTTCCATTAAATATATATACATTAATAGTTTTTCCCCCGGGCAATAAGAGATTAAACACAAAACCGATTCTTGAGAACAAAGCAGGAAGCTAAATAACATTTTCCTTTGGTATCTCCACATAAGAATATAAGATACAATTTTGTAATCACACGATGATTATATAATATCTTGGTCACAAATAGTTCTTAGAAACAATCATTTGATCTTTGGTCTTCTTGATATCGTTTGTACCCAATGGCATGAGTGAGGTGTGTGCAAAACCAGCAGGAGCCTCGCCCGTGAATGCGTACAAGGGTGCCCAAATTGAATTGTTTGCTGCCTTCCCATTTGGTCCAATCCATGTCACGCGCACCATTGGTAGTTGGACGAGTGATATCATGGAGGCTAGGAGGGTGTTTGGCATCATTTCAGATCCATCCGTTTATTTAATTCCGATGTTCATATTTCAAAACCAATGGATACTATTTGTTCAAGTGGAATGAAGGATTTGGCAACGATAATTTATCACTTTGTCTGTTTCTATGTTAACCGGAATGTTGGATCATCCAATTACATTAAAAAATAGTAATTGATAAAAGTATCCTCTTCTAGGCGAGGTTTAAGCGGAGCAGCAATTCATCATGTTTGGTACGAGAGGTTTCCTCTAAATTTTGGCAATAAAAATCTATATAAAGAAAAATGATGTTTGGCACGAGAAGTTTCTTCCCAAAGTGGGTAAAACTACCGTGGCACCCGATCACAACCATTCTTCATGTATAAAGAGGGCCGTATCACTCAAAAAAATAAAGTTTTAAAAACAATAATTGCGAAATTAGTGTACATAACTCCAACAATTTGATCGTTCTTTAATGGAGAGGCCATGTGCTGGTTTCATTCATTATCCTCACCTTTGGTTATTCTTGGCAATAAAGAGAATCAAGAACGAGGAACACTAGAATCAAGTACTTTTAATGGAAGCTAGCTCAATTTTCTTTTTCCTCGATAGCCATGAGTACTTTTGCTTGAAGCATTAAGGACGTAACTAAAAATGCGATGAAGGTTGCATCACGGTGGCAAAATGACCGACCCTCATTCGGCGGATTGGGTAATCGAATCATGTGGTCCTTCCACCCGTATTGGTAGCGGGCTTATCTTTCCATCGTTGTAAGGGGTTTATCTCTGGTTTTGTGCGGCAATATTGTATAATTCCAACATTAATCTATCTTGTGTTCTAAGCACTAGCAGGCAATGTAGTGGGTGTTTGCCATCATTTTCGGGGATATATGTTTCTATCCGCAGTTCCATATTTCAAAATCAAAGGATACTATTTATTCCGGTGGAAGAAGGTCTGGAAAATAAAGGGAATGTTGCCACGGGTTCAATTATTTTTGTGGCGTCTGCTGGCTACTAGTCTTCCACTCAGAGCCCGAATGGCATCCTTCCTGCCCCATCTTTCTCCGCTATATGCGTTGTGTAATCAACATGAAGAGAATGAGACCCACCTCTTTATTGATGGCCTCATAGCCCGTGGTGCGTGGACCACATTGGGCTTCACTCACTAATTAGGCAACCAAGAGGTACCCATTGAAATCCGGATCAACTATTTATGGGATTATGCCTCCCATGATAAGGAGCACCTCCTTTGCGCAGTGTGGAAAGAAAGAAACAGTGCCATTTTTGAAGGCATAGCGACTAATTCTAGCAGAATCACATCGATAGCCCGGAAGCTCATGCATCTATCGGCAACCTCAACTGATGGTAGACCAATCATTGATGATAGCACACCTCCTTCATGGTAACGTCCCCTTGAACGATTCTTAAAACCAAACGTCGCTGCTTCAGTAGGGGTGGACGTACCATTCTGCCTGTGGACTAATTATTTGTAATGAATGGAACATCCGGTGTGTTGGGCGTGTAAATCCATCCCATTTTGCTCACCAATTGAGGCGGAAGCTTATGCTATGCTAGAAAGAATAAAGCTCTGCTTACGCTTAGAATCAACAATGTGATAGTGGAGGATGACAACTTTTAATTTCTATTATCACACTCCTGATGGAGAGGAAACTCCTCCTCCTTTGAAGATCCGTATCACAATTATGGAATGCAGGAGACTGTTCCAGTTGTTTGCCAACTACGAGCTACATCATGTAAGAAGAGATTGCAATCAGGTGACAGATTACATAAGCTTCACAAGCTCTACATTGTAACGCGGATTTTGTTTTTGATTCGCCTGGTTCTCTTTACTCTCTATTTGAAGAGATTCTCTATAAGGATTCTGAAGATAATTAATGAGAATTGCTTCCACCTCATCCATTACTCTTCCCTCTCTCTATCTAGGCCTTCTGGCTTTAAGCAACCCGATGGGATTGGTACCCAGTGTCTGGATAGAGGTTGAGTAAGAAAAGTGGACAGGTTGAAAATACTTTGGAATGGTAATTTATGACTCCATATCTATTTCTATGCTAACTGGACGCTGAAGCATCAGATTACATTCGAAATAGTAATTGACAAGATTACCCTCTTCTCGATGAGGTTTAAGTAAACAGCAGTTCCTCATGCCAAGCACCCCCTAGTGATCGGAAGATCCCTCGAGCAATAAAAAATTTATTAAATTAGTTCCCACGACCTTCAACAACAATCTAAATCCTTATAAGGATAAATTGTGTACCAATTAAAATCGCCGTCAACCAACTATGGAGTATCTTTGAGGCTCCACGCACATCACTAATACGTCGTGAAAATGCTTGTTAGCCAACTTCCCGTTGCCAACTTCAAGTGGCAGGCTCCACCTATAAATGGTCCCGCCAATTAGGTGCAGCCGTGCAGCCGGCGCCCCACTTCACGTGGAGTTGGCAAATAAAAGTTGGCAAACGAGTTGGCTATATTTTACTCATTATCATTGAGGAAGAGTATTGCTATTCAGCCATCAATTTTTCCATTTTTATGGGTCAATTCTGACATGGGCATCTGACCACACCCTTTCTCTCTAGGGCTGCAACTTGGACGGATTGGATCCATCCCATTCCGAATTTTGGATGGATTTGAGTTAATGTATTTAAATATTAAATTGGGTTAGGGTTGGAAAAATATAACTCGAGTTAACTTTGGGTCGGATTCATGTTGAGGGGTCAGGCAATCCAACCCAACCCGAACCCGAGTACTCGTGTATATCGATGTGTTTGTGATCTATGGGTTACAATCACAACCAGCCCCACCTCAGCAAATTGTAGCCGCCTGCATTCTCCCCCACACCATGCCAGAGGAAGGAGCGCCTAATCTTGTCAATCCTCTCTACCACCCAGGACGGCAGGTAGTAAAAGGACAGGTAGTACGAAGGAATCGAAGATAGTACAGAATTGACCAGCACGAGCCTACCCCCTGAAGAAAGAAACCGACCCTTCCATCCCTCCAATCTCCTCTCGACCTTAAGGATTAGCTGCTCCCAATCCTCCCTCCGTAGCGCTCTATCACTGATAGGCAGCCCCAGATACTTCATCGGTAAACTCGCCGCTTTGCAATTCAAAAGCCGGGCCAAACCGCACCCTGCATCCCCCGGCCCGATATAGTACAGACTGGTCTTCTGGAAATTAATCTTCAGGCCCGAGGTCAGCTCCAACCCGTAAAGGAGGACCTTGAGAGAGACCAACTGAAACGGACAGGCAGCTGCGAATAAGAGGGAATCATCTGCATAGTGCAAGTTCGAGGTTGTCCAGCCATGACCGCCAACCCCCCGAACCAAGCCCTCGGCATTCGCCTTCCGGACTGCTGCATCGAAGGCATCAACCACCAAGATGAAGAGGTATGGGGACAGAGGGCATCCCTGCTTCAGGCCCTTATAAACCTTGAAGTCCTTGCCCTGCACCCCGTTAATAAGGCAGGAAAGCTTCGAGGACACCAGGATCTCTCTAATCCAGCCTATCCAACCCTCAGAGAAGCCCTTCGCCTTCAAAAGATCGAGCAAGAAATTCCATTTGATCTGATCGAAAGCTCGCCCAAAATCGATCTTCAGAAGCACTCCTTCTTCTCCAGACTCACGCAGGTGGAAAATCGTCTCATGAGCCGCCGCCACACTATCAAGAATAAGCCTCCCCCTGATAAAAGCGGTCTGGGAATGAGAGACCAATAAAGAGATGTTGTCCGCGAGCCAATTGGCCAAAACCTTCGTGATGATCTTGTAGAGGCAATTCGACAAGGAAATCGGCCTGAAGTCCCGAATGGTCTCTGCAGCAGATTTCTTAGGCAAAAGAATAATCCACGAGTGATTGAGGCAGTGGAGACGCACCTTGCCTGAGAAGAAATCATGAAGTAGCCGGCATAGATCCTCCTTCAAGATGTCCCAGAATTTCTGAAAAAACTCCATAGGAAACCCATCCGGACCCGGGGCCCCATCGCCTTTCGACTGGAACACCGCCTTACGGAACTCATCCGCGGTAAACTCCGCATACATTCCCGATCCGCCTGGAATCCTCGGGAAATCCGCACGGCTCCAGTCATAAGAGAGCCCTGTAGATAGTTCACCCTCCCGGAAGGAGGTCTTGAAGAAAGAAGTAGCTGCACCGAGAATGTCAGACGTGGACGTCAGCTTGCGGCCTTCGTGCCACAAGGAGGCCAAAAAGTTCTTCCTTCTCCGAGCATTAGCAACTCTATGGAAGTAGGATGTGTTCGCATCGCCTAACTTCACCCACTGTTCCTTCGAACGCTGTCTCCACATTCCTTCCTCCTTCCGCAAGAGAAGCACGAGCTCCTGGTTCAGCTCTTTCAACCTCGCGATCTCCGGGGTGGTAAGGGTGGCGAATTCCCCTCTGGCCTCCAGCACCTGAATTTCGGCCAAGGTAGAAACTTTCTGGCGCAAAACATTCCCGAAATGCGCCCTGCTCCAGGATTGGAGCTTCTTCTTGACGAATCTGAGTTTCCTTGCCATGTTCAGAGCCGAGTTATCTACAGACCCAGCTTCGCCCCACCACCTGGCAATCAAATCCTCGAATCCCTCCTCCATGGACCACATCGACTCAAACCGAAAAGGTGGCCGGGTTGGAGAGATCGAATCCGTAGAGAGAAGGATCGATGCATGATCAGAAACGCAGGAGGCCAGACCTGCCTGAATCGAACCCGGAAAACGCAAATCCCATTCCAACGAGATCAAAAACCGATCCAGCCTAGCCAAAATCGGGTCTTCTCGCTTGTTGCTCCACGTGAAAGTACGTCCGGACATAGGTAGATCAATCAACTCCTGATGCCGGATGAACTGGGAGAAAGCCCTCATCGCCGAAGCATCCCCATCACTGCGCAGCCTCTCCTCTGACCCTCGCGTGACGTTGAAGTCACCTGCGATCACCCAAGGCCCCGGAAAGTTCGTCCTGAGCAATGAAAGCTCCGTCCAGAAATCGTCTCCTCTACTATGGTCGGTCGGTCCATAGACGGAGGATAGCATCCACTCCACGCCATCAAGTCTATTCTGGAGGACCAGGGAGAGGGAGAAGACCCCAACGTTGGAGCTCTTCAACAAGAAAAGGTCGTCACTGTACCCTATAAGGATTCCACCCGACAACCCTGTAGCATCTTTAGCCTCCCACTTCGCAATCTTCCTCGTGCTGAGAGAGCGGAAAAAATGACTCGTCGGGTTCTCGCGTTTCGACTCCTGAATGCAGATAATATCGACATCGTGAATTGAGGCAAAAGAACTAGCCGCCCTCCTCTTCTCCGACTTCCCTAATCCCCTAACATTCCAAGACAAAATCTTCATAGAAACCACATAACAACCAGGTCAAGACGAGGCCATCCTCGCTCTCTTCTCCTCCAGAGCCCTGATCGAATCAAAAAAGAAACGAACACTATCCATCTCTGGAGGGGTAATGAAACCACACTTCTTAGCTATATCCAAAATAACATCATCATCCAAAAGAGAGAGGGGGAAGGACACTGAAGGATCAGCCTGGTCCAACTCCAAAAGGCGCATCTTGGACCGCACGAGAGCCTGAGCCAGCAGCGGATCATCTGAGGAGCGCTGCAAAATCTGCCGGAAACTCCTCCTCGCCGACTGAAGCTGGGAGGGTCCTGCCATGTCCGCCGCTGCAACTGGCCTCTCCTGGTCGACGCTCCGATCAGCTATGTCCCGTAACATCCCTTCCCCCTGTCCTGACACAGTGCTCCTGTCGACATCAAGGTTAGTAGCAAGAGATTCTTCCACCATGGGGCTAGCCCTCTCAAAAGGCACATGCTCCACCTGAGGGCCCAAGGGGGACCCCCTCTCCACCGAATCCCCAGGAAAGCCCTCGTGCACATCATCAAAGGGATTAACGTGGGGGACCTCAAAACCCACGTGTGCAAAATCAACACGAGGGACGTCAACATTCTCCCCCGCTCCAAGATTCAAAACAAAACCTGAATCCCACGAGAATTGCTGGAGAGAAGGTGTACCTGGTTCCGGACTTCCGCCCGCCTCGCCGGTCGCCTGGCTCAGCCCCGGATCCTGAGCTGGAGCAGGGAAACACGGAGGCCTGACACACGGTTGTCGGAACCGAGTGGGTTGGGGCGAAGCGATAGGCGGACCGAAGCCCGGGGGGATCACCGGCTCACCGAACTGCATCCTATAGCCGAACGGAGGACCGCCGCCGGTACCATGCTCCAAAGGAGGTAAATGACCAAGGGGGGGAGGTGGCTGGGAGGTGCAGTCTCCCAGAACCTGGAAGGTGAGACGAACCCTAAAAATCCCGCAGCCCAGAGAGAATTGCACCGTTGGAGGGATCAATACCGGTTCAGAGCAGAGGATCGTGGCTTAACAAAACCGCCTGTGAGAGATAGAGGGAAAGACATTGTGGCACTCCCTGATCTCTCCATAAGGCTCCAGCAGAGTTCGAAGAGATCCCTCCCCCCAAGCATCAAACGGTAGCCCGAAAACAGTGACTCGTACTGCCGTCCGCCTCCGCTGAGCCACTGCTCCAGCCAGCTCCTCCCATGGCCGGAAGGAGACAGAAACTGCCCCGAGATCGTGAACTCCTCGACCGACCTCAATTTCCAGGAATTGGCGGAAAGGAAACTCGACCAAGAACTCGTCGTTCCCAATTTCCTACGCCGGCCATTCCCAGGAGCCCTGCCACGCATGCCTGAGATGGCCGGACAGCTCCGCTGCCGTCACTGATCGTCTGAAGACCCGGCAAACTCCAGATCTGTTCAGCACCTCTAACATCTCCTCCCGTCGCGGATCCTTCGGCAGATCCAACGAGGTACCCGCCCCTGCCGCCGAAGAACCAGTAGATCCGGACGACCGGGCCATCCTGCACCTGTGGGAAGTGTGGCCTACCTTCCCACAGGCGAAACACACGGTGGGGTTCCGGCAGGCAGCGACGGCGTGATCCCTCTCGCCGCACTTGAAGCAGTGCCGCCTCGGAAGAGCCCCACGAGAGCGCCGAAAAGCCCGATCGGGAGGTCCGCCTGATCTCGTCGCCGGGGATGCCTGGGCTGGACGACGCACCACATCCGCGAAGGTCACCCTCTGGTGGTGGCTCGATAATGGCTGGTGAGAAGAGCCCCCGGGACGCCTATCCCGGGAACGACTCCTCCCCTCCCCCCTTGCCGAAACCCCCCGCCCAAGAGGCGCAGCCCTAGCACCTCGGGAAGGCGAGACGTTGGCTTCCCCAGATCGACGGACACCGGATCTCGAAGAAGCCCCCCTGGATCTACCCCGGATCTCCCTGGATCTCGAAGCACCGCGGGATCGCCCTCTACCCATGGATCGCCCTCTACCCATGGATCTCCTCTTGAAAATTCACCAGACACTCCTTAATCTGATCAAGAACTGAAAGGAAGCGGCTGAAATGTACCTGTCGGTGCTCAAGATGCGCTGTCAGAGTACCGAATTGAGGCGCTTCGAGCAATCTGCAAAGGCGGCAAGAGACGCCACGATTCGAACAGGTCGTTGGGGGATCGCAGTGAAGGGAGTCGGATCGGGTGCTCTGAAGCCGCCTAGCTCTAAGATCGAGTAAGCTAGATCGTCGGAACCCTCACCTCCCTCGCCGGAGCCCTAGCTCTGAAGCCGCCGCTCACCCCTTGCCGAAAGAGAGAAAATCCGCCCTAGCTTACTCGATCTTCTTCTTAGGAAGACAAACCTGATGCTAGGGAAATGGTGGTGGCGCCTTCAGCAGAATTCTGGAGGATCCTGGAGGGATGTCATCCTAGCCAGATATTTTAAGAGGTTCTCCCCATTGCAGGCTCGGGGTAGATCGTCGGGCAAGATCTCTTGCTTCTGGAGGGGCATTTTGCGGGTTAGAGACCTCTATAGAGAGGCTACTTCGCTTGTTCTAGGTGACGGGAGGTCCATTAGATTCTGGAAAGATCCTTGGATCTCTAACAGACCACTGGAGCAACTCTTCCCAGGCCTCTACTCTCTGGCCAGGAACAAGGGAGCCTCGGTGCGCTCTCAGACCTGTCGGAGACGGGGAAACATCAGGTGGCGGGTGAAGCTTGGTGCTCCGTTGAATCAGGATGATCGGCGGGAGTGGCTTGACCTACTTCCTATTTTGCGGTCGGCCTCCTTCAGGTTATCCCGGGACGAGGTCCGGTGGAGTGCCTCGTCTTCTGGAGTCTTCTCCGTCAGCTCCTTCTACAACCACCTTCTTCCTCCGGCCCAACGCCATGGACCTTCTAAGGCTACCTGGAAGTCGAAGGCTCCCTCTAAGGTGCAGATTTTTTCTCTACTAGCCTCTAGGAACAAAATTCTCACCAAGTCGAATCTTTTGCGAAGGCATCACCCACGTGTGTCGGATGCCTCTTGCACCTTCTGCGGTTCGGAGGAGGAGACAGCCTCGCATTTGTTGCTAGGGTGCTCTTTTGTCAGGCCATTGTGGGATCATTTTGAGAGTAGAGCGGGGCTCTCTTCCCACCCGAGGACACTCAGGGTCCTTTGGACATCTTGGAGACGGAGGTGAATTCCGATGACGATCCGGAAACCGTGGGACGTTCTGGTCATGGCTATTGTGTGGGTCATCTGGCTAGAACGGAACAACCGGGTCTTCAATGCCAAGGCCGCAGGGCAGGAGAAGTTGGAGCAGTCTATCATCTCCCTTTTTAATGCCTGGATTGTACCATGGCGGGATAAGCTAGGGGTGGAGGCTAATAATTTATGTAACATTTTCCTTTCTTAGTTCATAATGACTTCTGGTTGGGGTCCGCCAAACCCTCCCTCCACTGAGGAGGGGTTCTCAAAAAAAAAAAAAAAAAACAATCACAACCAGCCCAAATACTTATATAATATTATCAAAAAAGGTTGTATGATAGCATTAGCAAGAATAAGTTCTTTTTAGATTTTAATCTTCCAATAATTAAATTTTGAACAATAAGTACAGCCTAACCTCCCACAATCCGACCATCCTACCAACTTGGGCCAACTCGAGCCCAATCCGAGCACTTAATTTTTTGCTTGGGTTGGGCTTGGACCGACATCTCGGGTTTGAGTTTGGATTGGATTGGATTAGAATTGTGGGTTTTAGTATTTGGATTGGGCTATGATTGGCCCCTAACCCATCCGAGTTGCAGCCCTACTCCTCTCGTCTGCCAATTGGGCTTTATCAGTAGTTGGGTCTGCATGCAACGGAGTGAACGGACGGCTGTAATGAGCTGCCACGTCAGGATGGCCCGATGTGAGAAAACAGGAGATGAACCCCCACAAGCCGACACGCGTCCGAAAGATAAAAAAACGAATCTAAACAGTTTTTTGGAACTTGGTACCCGCAACTCCAAGCCTGCCTCATCCGTTGCGGTTCCCAAAGCGCTGAGCGCTGGAGGCCCAGCGAGCCCTTTTGGCCCGGCGCGGCGGCAGCGGTTCCTCGTGCAGGAGCACCGGAGCTTCGGCTCCCATAACGTGACACTGCAAGCGGAAGCGCTGTAGTGGATCCACTTAAAAAAAAATACTTTCTTTAAGTTTAATCATTTGAGGTCCAACATTAAGAATAAAATAATTCAAAAAATACGGATGACTTAAAATAGTCGTCCCAAACCACCGAATCACTATGATTCGGAGTCCGATCTGTAACATCCGCCCCAAACACACAAGATATTGTCCGCTTTGTCCGTGCCCGCACGAGAACTTCCCAGGGAGGTCACCCATCCTGGTACTACTCTCGCCCGAGCACGCTTAACTACGGAGTTCTTACGAAATCCGTAGCTGGCGCACGGTTTTAAAACGCGTCTTGGCAGGAAAGGTGGTGAGCCCCCAAACACAAGATATTGTCCTCTATTGGTATCTTGGGTACTCGAACCCTCAACCTCAAGGTTTTGCACTAGCATGGTTACCATCGAACCACCTAGAACGCGTCTTCTATGTTTGGGAGGGGAAATTATATAAGTAGCTCAGGATCTCCTTCTCTCCAGGCGATGTGGGGCTAACTCATGGCCTTGTACACCTCACCTCACCTCACCTCACCTCATCTATCTTGGCATTCCCGCCTTAGGAGTCTTGGCTCTTGGCTATTGGCCTATTGGATCTTGGTCGTCACAATCCACCCCCCTTAGGGCTACACGTCCTCGTGTAGGGTTAGACCCCCCCATAGCGAGGAGAACCACGGGCCCGCACGAGAACTTCCCAGGGAGGTCACCCATCCTGGTACTACTCTCGCCCGAGCACGCTTAACTACGGAGTTCTTACGAAATCCGTAGCGGCGCACGGTTTTAAAACGCGTCTTCTATGTTTGGGAGGGGAAATTATATAAGTAGCTCAGGATCTCCTTCTCTCCAGGCGATGTGGGGCTAACTCATGGCCTTGTACACCTCACCTCACCTCACCTCACCTCATCCATCTTGGCATTCCCGCCTCAGGAGTCTTGGCTCTTGGCTATTGGCCTATTAGATCTTAGTCGTCACAATCCACCCCCCTCAGGGCTACACGTCCTCGTGTAGGGTTAGACCCCCCCATCCCGAGGAGAACCAGCTCTGATACCATTTTGTAACATCCGCCCCAAACATACAAGATTTTGTCCGCTTTGCTCATGCCCGTACGAGGACTTCCCAGGGAGGTCACCCATCCTGGTACTACTCTCGCCCGAGCACGCTTAACTACGGAGTTCTTACGAATTCCGTAGCGGCGCACGGTTTTAAAACGCGTCTTGGCAGGAAAGGTGGTGAGCCCCCAAACACAAGATATTGTCCTCTATTGGTCTCTTGGGTACTCGAACCCTCAACCTCAAGGTTTTGCACTAGCATGGTCACCATCGAACCACCTAGAACGCGTCTTCTATGTTTGGGAGGGGAAATTATATAAGTAGCTCAGGATCTCCTTCTCTCCAGGCGATGTGGGGCTAACTCATGGCCTTGTACACCTCACCTCACCTCACCTCACCTCATCCATCTTGGCATTCCCGCCTCAGGAGTCTTGGCTCTTGGCTATTGGCCTATTGGATCTTGGTCGTCACAATCCACCCCCCTCAGGCAGAGCTGGTTCTCCTCGGGATGGGGGGGTCTAACCCTACACGAGGACGTGTAGCCCTGAGGGGGGTGGATTGTGACGACCAAGATCCAATAGGCCAATAGCCAAGAGCCAAGACTCCTGAGGCGGGAATGCCAAGATGGATGAGGTGAGGTGAGGTGAGGTGAGGTGTACAAGGCCATGAGTTAGCCCCACATCGCCTGGAGAGAAGGAGATCCTGAGCTACTTATATAATTTCCCCTCCCAAACATAGAAGACGCGTTCTAGGTGGTTCGATGGTGACCATGCTAGTGCAAAACCTTGAGGTTGAGGGTTCGAGTACCCAAGAGACCAATAGAGGACAATATCTTGGGTTTGGGGGCTCACCACCTTTCCTGCCAAGACGCGTTTTAAAACCGTGCGCCGCTACGGAATTCGTAAGAACTCCGTAGTTAAGCGTGCTCGGGCGAGAGTACTACCAGGATGGGTGACCTCCCTGGGAAGTTCTCGTGCGGGCACGGGCAAAGCGGACAATATCTTGTGTGTTTGGGGCGGATGTTACACGATCGTTAACATCTGTCCCCACCCATTTGATCATCAGGTCCTTATGATGGGAGCCCTCTAGGATTCTCTCGGTGGTCTATAGATCTTAACAATCTGAAACCGTTCAAAGAGATGAAAATAATAAATATCGGAGTCGGACCCTGAACCATGATGATACCGTGGTTCGAGACAACTAAGTTAAGGGATTTTTAAATAATAGAGAAAATTGATTAAGAATTCCATGTGATGTCCAAAATAACACTCGGTAATGCTTATGGAGCGTTTTCCGAGTGGCCCTATCGCACTTACTCACATTGAAAAATACCATGCTACATACGGATGTTAAATGATTATAGAAACGGAGTGTTCTCTTAATATACCTTAGAGAAATGCTATCAGTCTGAAGATTTCTTCTGAATTCATCGGCTGCGCACAATTGCTGGCTGAACATGTCAATCGGGCCGACGAATTCGAAAAAATCTTCGGGTAGAATTGTTCTTTATGAGCTCTCCTCTCATCCAAAAGATCAGCCTTTTGAAGCACTCGAAAACTATCATGAAGCTGTTTAGCCCTAAACATGTATAAGCCCGAATGATCAACAAGAATGACATATTCCAATCACACCCTTCTTGTCAACTACTAAATTTTCTGGTTTGATAAATTTTATCTTATCATAACTGAATTGAAGGGGGGTGAAATGTAGTTTATTAAGGTAAGGGGTTAAGTGATTTTGGGCTAAAACTTCAAAGGAAGAAGGGAGAGGGGGTAAAGTGTAAGCTATCCATGAAAAAAAACCCAAGAGGATGATTATTCATTTACTCCGATAGGTGCAGAAATCCAATCCCTATACCTCCAAAACTCCTCTCTCTCTCTCTCTCTCTCTCTCTCTCTCTCTCTCTCTCTCTCTCTCTCTCTCTCTCTCTCTCTCTCTCTCTCTCTCTCTCCGACTGTTCCACAGTTTGTATTGTCAAAAACATATCACGCTTAATTCTCAGGAAGGAAGTTCGAGCCCAAGTTCCACCTGACGCATCTCATCATCCCAGCCGCTCATCGCCCGCTGTGCCTCCGTGGCAACGGAACAAGCGGCTCGGCCACCGCCGCCAGCCGGTTCGAGCCCGAGTGTCAGCTCCAGCTCCGCTTCGCCCTCGTCGGCCCGGCTGGCCTCGTGCTTCGGCTCGCCCTGGCTCACGTGCGACGCCTCCACCGTCTCCACCGATAACATGCTCTCGTTCTCCCGGCTGTCCCGGTCCCCGGAGCCGACACCCACGGCCTCTCCAGCAGCCGCCTCGGACTCGTGGCTCAGCTCGCGCTGGAAGCCGACGGGGCAGCACGGGGTCCAGCTGAGGCGGCAGAGCAGGTCAGAGGCGGTATCGACGGGCTCATCGGTGGCAGACACCGCACCGGGCCGCCGATTCTCAGCGGCGGCGGCGGTCGGCGAGGAGCGCTTGAAGCAGGTGCGGGTCTTGGCCACCTTGTGCAGCTCGGCGGAGGCTCCGGAGACGTGGCCCTTGGACACGTGGCGGATGTCGTAGGTCTTGAGGGGCGGGACCGGGGCGGAGGCGGCGGCCTCCAACGGGATCTGCATGATGGGGGCGCCGCTGAGCACGGCCTCGACGGCGGCCTGGCAGAGCTGCCAGCTCCCGGACCAGAGCAGGCCGACCGAGCCGTAGATCGGGTTCACGATCCGACCGCAAGTCTCGTACAGCATCGACCGGAATATCGCTGCGATCAAACCAAACACAGGTTAAGTACCAGTCCCAGTTCATTGTCATAATTAAACAATAACCCCTCCGATCTTAAATTTTGAAAAGTGATTTCTCAAGGGGTAACACTCGAAAACTAAGGCCATCGGGGTATATTTTAATTAACCCAATTAGGTAGGGGGTAAGGTCAAAAAAACCCTAACAAAATCAATGGATAATAGAAAAGGCGGAGGGGAGATGTACGGACCAGGGCGGAGGTGTTCGGGGCCGGCGTTGATGAGGTTCATGAGTCCGGCGCGGCCGTAGAACTTGGCGAGGAAGACGGTGGCGTTGGCCTGGGACTCGGGGCTCTTGATCCACTGGAGGCACGGCCGGATGCTGCAGCTCTCGCTGCACCCCTTGCGCAGCACCCTGCAACCGTTGCAGCTCATCCTCATGGTGCTCTACTCCCTACTCTCTCTCTCTCTCTCTCTCTCTCTGGTGTCCCTTTGAAGCCTGATCTTCGACTGGTACTTAAAGCGAGCGAGAAACTGGGAGGTGAAGTGAAGGGTTGAGTCAAGGGAATCGGTTTCCAAAGGGTGTGAAAACGGAGAAAAAACAATTCTGGGGGCTTAAACGGATACCGTATTTACAAAAATACCATTCAGTCTCCTCATCCTTGGCGCTTATGGATCAGAGGTTCATTTGGTCATTAAGAAGGCGGGGAGTCCTCCTGAAGAGCTTAGAGAGAGAGAAAGAGAGAGAGAGAGAGAGAAACGGGCATGCAAGTGGGTCCAAAACTGTGGATAATGGGAGCGCAGCGCGTGGCGCCCACGTACAGAGCAGGGAATGCGTGTGTATCGCCACGTATCCGGGAGTGGGGAAGCGCCTCCGAAGTCCGAACCCACAACAAACACCGACCCTCCGCACCCGCGCCCCCGTCTTCTGGGATTCGTACACATCCCTATCACTGATGCCGCTTTCGACTCGGATAGTATGACATCACGATCTGACCGTGCGACGCATTACACTGTAGCGAAGGAGAATATCTGGAGCCAGGGGCATATATGCTTGAGCATCTGCTACAGTTCTATGGGTGTGCATTATTTCTCACCGGCGTCACCGCCGTTGCTTGTGCAGAAAATTTAGGGTAAATTACACTTTGCCCCCTGAAGTTTAGAACAAAAACGCTTAACCCCCCGATAGTTTAAAAACTATATTTGGCGCCTTTCAATCCAGTTCTGATATGATAGTAATGGTAAAGTTTGACATAAGTCCTTTTTGACAGATGGTTTTTAATTGCAAGATATGTTAATTTTGAAATATAGTTCAACTCCCTCCCGACAAATATATATTCTTTCTGAATATGAATGTATATTTATAGGGACCTTTGCTAATATAGCAAACTATGATGTCATGTGGTTAATGTTGTAAAATTGTTAAGGACCTATATCTAATTTGCTCACCAAATAAGGAAATTCAGCTGTGGTCATAAACAGTGTTTTGAAAACCGGACCGGATCGGACGGTTCAACCGGTTTGGATTAGAACCGGAACATGTTTTGGTTCGGTCTTTGAATAAACCGGTTTGTATGTTAACTTAGGAATCAAACCTTCCCATTGAAGAATTTAGTAGATATCTATATAAAAAAATATATTTTTATACGGTTCAAACGGTTGAACCACCGGTTTGAACCGAACCGGATGCATTTTCGGTTTGCCTTCCGGTTCGGCTTTGAAAACACTGGTCACAAAAGGGTGTATTGTGCTAACATTTCAAACTTTAGGGAGCGATTTGGAACAAAATAAACTAAGGGGGTTGGAGTGTTTTTGAGATCAATCTCAGGGGGCAAAGTGTAACTTATCCTAAACAAAAAACATCGCACACCCCCAACAGCACCCATGTTTCCCCGTTTCATTCCCGACTGTGGGCGGCCGAGCAGGACTCGCCAGCGGTTTTCTAGCACCACCTCTCCCTCAAGTTTTTGGTTGCATTGCGTCCATGGGTCGGTGCACCACACCCCTCCACGTGAACCGCACATGGATCCACCACGAAAATTCAGTGGGTGCCAAGGTATGTTGGGACAAATTGTTGGGGTTTTTTTTTTAACCAGGACACATTGCTTTTCAGGAGGTGCACGTAGTAATTTTGTTTGGAATTTTTTAAAAATAATATTTAAAAATTGTCAAACTGATAGCCATATGGCGAGGTTCCGTCGCAAAGCGACCCGCCACGTTGTTTTTTTTTTTTTTTGATGGCCGCAGAAATTGGTATAACGCTTAAAGTCGGCATTCCAAATACCGACTTCAAGGTTTTATAGTTTTATATGGATCAGCTTTCTTTATTTACAGCTTAGTCTTGAGTTTTGTATAAACTTTAGACTTTTACCTATTTAAAGTCAATAAGTGGAATACCGATTTCTGCGGCCACCCAGAAAAAAAAAAAAAAAAAAAAAAACCGATGTGACGAGACGTTTCGGGACATCGTCTCACCACGTGGCTATCAGTTTGGTCACTTTTGAAATTATTTATGACAGATAACTATTATGATAGTTATTTGTTTTTTAAATACTATTTTAAAAAATTTATTTTTTTAAAAAAAAGTTCTTTTTTACAAGAAATAAGTATTTTGTTTCTATTAAATATTTTTTTGAGACACTAGAGCAAGGACTTAAAAGAGGTATGAAAATCGAAAAGAGGCAAACAAAAACAGGTGTTTATTAGTTACATAATCTCGTGAACATGAATGACATCACTGGCCAGGATTCGCATGCGCAAACAAGACACAACAGTCTTGAGAAAAAATAAGCTCCACGATGTCTATACTGGGAGTCAAACAAAAAAAAGCACTTCAATATGGGAGATAAAAAGCTTGTACAACCGGGCCAAGAGCCCGTTGATTCCTTTTAAAGACTTCATTCTTCATAAAACATCCTAGAATAATTTAATTTGTTATAAAATTGGAAAAAAGATCACGATATTTCCTCACGAGACATCATTCTTAATCTCACCCAAATCAAACTTTTAGCGGTATTGATCGATTATCATCATACGTGACCTCTATGTATGTGTGTGCGAGTTCCCACACCCACATACACTATCACACTCTTTTCTCGGTTCCTAATCAGGTCGGCTCAATAGTGAAGCAACTTAAGCAGCTGCCTTAGGCCCCACTTGAGAAGAGGCCCACAATGCTTGTCCACTGGACATTGGGTTTGACTGTTTGGGAGCCCAAATGTGCGCCAAGCTAACAGCTACACCACGTTTGCAGCACTAAATAAGCTGGATTGGAACTTTTTCACTCCATTCCACTATACATCCCCATTCTCAATAAAGGAATTATGGTTAGAAAATATATATATATATATATATATAAAAGGATAGCATGAGAGATATGCGGTAGGGGTGGCAATGGGTCGGATCGTGTCGGGTTCGTGTCGTGTCTAGTTTCGGATCGTGTCCAAAACCCCTAGACTTGATCCTTTCGTGTCTAGATCCTAAACCTGTACCCGACCCGTTTATAAACGGATAGATCCGATAAGACCCACCGTTAGACCTGTTTACTACATGGGTTTATTCAGTTGACCTTATCCGACTCGACCTGACCTAACCCGATAGATCCGCTGATACTATATATGACAGTATCGGATTGCGGGTAGACCCGCGACACGACACGATCCGTTGAATTTTAAACGGGTATTCCCAAGTCTACTGTGTCTAGACCCTAAACCCGGACCCGACCCGTTTATTAAACAGGTTTATCGTGTCGACCCGTTTACAACCCGAACCCGTTTAGGCTTGACCCAGACCCGCTAATTTGTTGTCGGGTCCGAAATTGTCAGCCCTAGTATGTGGGGGTGGCAATAAAATTTCTCATTCCCAAAAGAGACTTGAAAACTATTAGGAGCATGATGCCTAAGATTTGGAGAGAATGAATGGATTCTCACTAGGTGACAAAGCTTAATATATGTACACCAAAACAAAATCCGTATACACATGAAATTTGACCCGGCTGTTAACAAAAACAAAAGTGACACGACGTGACTCCATGTATTCCCAAATTCGATGCATCAAATCCGGTTCGGTAGTGCACTTTCGGGACTGCCTTCCATCGGATGATTGTGATGCCATCAGTCCCCCCAATCCAAACTATATTGAAATTAGAGGTTTTAACCAAAATGACCCTCAACTAACCTATATTGACCTAACTGACCCTAGGTTTTAAATATTTACTTTTGTGACCCTTTTTTTTTTTTTTTGGACGACTTTGCCCCCGCGAATTTCATCCCCTTTGAAGAGGTCGGGAGCGCCGAGGAGGGGGAGACGGAGGGGCAGGAGATCAGGCTCGAGGTCGTCCCCCTCAGGACCGCCTCAGGCGGCAACGATGCGACCGTGCCGAGGAGCAGATCCGAAAAGGCCAGGGAGCGGAAGAAGAGGGTGCTCGGCTTCGCCGCCGGCGGCGGCAAGAGACACGCGCCGTCGAGCACGAGGTTCTGCGACGTTAGGAGGCGGCCATGGGGCAAGTACGTGGCGGAGATTCGAGACCCCTTGCGGCGTGTGAGGGTCTGGCTTGGCACGTACAACACTGCCAAGGAGACCGCCAAGGTCTACGACACGGCCGCCATCAAGCTCCGCGGCCCCGACGTGACCACCAACTTCGCCTCCTCCCGTCCAGCCGCCGAGCTCGCCGCTCAGCTCCCCCCTCTACCGAAGAGCACACCGGAGGTCAACCTGGCTTCGGTTTCCGTCAGGTACGAGTCCGGCGATGATTCGCACAACCTCTCCTTCCCCACATCCATACTCCGGAGCTTCTCCTCGTCCTCCGCCAAGGAGGAGGAGAAGCAGCCAGAGCAGTCAGCCAAGGAGGCGGAGGAGACTTGGATCTGCTTACTGGACGACTTGGGAGATTTCATGCCGTTCAAGAACATGCCGCTCTACAGCGATTTTCTGGAGTTCGGGGCCTCGAAGCCAAGGATTTTCGAAAACTCGCCCTTCTTCTCGGCGGACTTGAACGATTCTATGCTCGGATTCAGATCGTTGAGTTGGTAGTGCGACGATGATTTCCAAGACATCTGCCATTTGTTTCCTATCGAGCCCCTTCCCGCCTGAGCCTCAGTTGACGTTTCGCTTGCCGGACGCCGGTTAAAGTATCGACTGATTAGACCTTTTTTTTTTTGGACGACTTTGCCCCCGCGAATTTTATCCCCTTTGAAGAGGTCGGGAGCACCGAGGAGGGGGAGGCAGAGGAGCTGGTCAGATTCCCGGGAGGGGATGATCTGACGGTCCACGACATCCTGGAGGCCCCGGGGGAGGTGGTGGGGAAGTCCAGCTACGGGACGCTGTACCGGGAGAGCCTCCAGCAGAGCGGGGCGATGGCCTTGCTCCGCTTCGTCCGCCCGGCGTGCGTCGGTCGGGCCAGCGGCATCATCCCGGCGGCCAGGGTCCTGAGTACATGCCATTATTTCCATACTCAAATGACCTTATGGAAGTAACATCGGGCACAGATTGTTGATTGCAGATTTCCGATGTTGCAAAGTTTGGATGCTGCTGCAGAACCAAATCACTCTTTAAAATAGTTGGACCATGACCCTGGATAGCAGCACTTCCATTCATCTGGTTTAATTGATTTCCCTGCAGTAAAGACGGAGGTTAATGAATTATATTCACAGCATGAGTAAAAATTACTGCACAAGGGACTTACACTTGGAGTCCTGCAATATTCTTGGGTAGAAGGATGATATAACAACGATGACGGTGAATAAGACACTGCTGGTGGAGCTGGCAAAGATGCAAGAAGTGCTAATTCAGGTAGAGACATCTTCCATTTGGAGTTCCCCATCCACACCCTCCAATACGTGATGATGCCTGTATTGTGAAGTGAAAACACAATTCCCTGGCTCTTCTAAAGAACTGCTAGTTTCAACTAGCAATTCATTGCCATTACCCTTGCAGAAACCTCTAGGAAGATCTTCTTCATCATCAAAAACATTGGAGGATAAAAACCCAGGCAGCTGAAAAGTTGCATTGTTGAGAGAAGAGAGCATTTTTATAAGATAAGCAACATACTTGCATGGATGCAAATGATATGTGAAGTGAGAACTGCAGAGCTAAAATTAGAAAAAATCATAGGTTAATTACAAGGAGTTAAGCCTTAAAAAAATCAGAAAACTAAATACTACAATTGCAATATTGAAATATCCATGCAATTTATAATTTAGTTTGCAGGATTTTTATTTGTCAAAGAAAATTTATTCATTAAGGGAGAATACTCTTCTTTGCAGGGAGTTGAAGATCTTAAGTACAAATGAAAATAATCCACCTGTCTAAACCCGTTTTTGCAAGGCAGTTCACCTCCTTAGCACATAAATCAAACATGTGAACATTTCTTGCCTTCACCCGCAAAGAAATTGTCTGATTTCCTTGATCAAGGGCTGTAACCTCTGAGTCACCTTTCCAATGCTGTGTAGAGAACACATCAAGACCATGCTTTAAAGGGAACCTTGTTTCAGCGAGGTAGCATCGACAATTTTGGTCTAGGCAAATGACAGCAAAACAAGATTATGATCCTTTCCAAACAGCATTCCAAAATGAAACCGAGAGATTGGCTTCTCGGAAAGAATGGACTCATTGTTATGAAATGTACAAGGAGAAGCATCACATGGGAACACAAACTAACTAACGAAGCATCACAATGCAATTTTGAATCTTATCATTCAAAGACTAGTTTGCAATTTATCCTGTCCAAGAACCTTTTGTTAGACTAAACATATTTAAAGATCATGGCCCACAGACTAACATCCACCAACTCAATGAAATGATGCCAAATGTTAAGCAACATTATAAACTTTACAAGAATTACATCAGCTGATTCCTCGTCTTCTCAAATACATGAGGAAATATTAGAATGAAGCATCATAGTAGGGTTGTCTTTCCGGATATAATCCACCAAGGATTAGCTTGCAATAATGTATTGTACCCTATATTAGAACCTTGCAGTGTAGTCAACACATTTGACGATAATGATCAAAGGACAAAGAAGAATAAACAGTTGAGTATGATTAACTGTTGTAAATCTTGTCACTGTTGTGGAGCATATTACATGCTCCAGTAGAACAGAAGACAGACTGCTCACAACATTATATCTCAGTTGGCTATTACTGTGGTGGAGTATATTGTATGCTCCATATATACTCCACACCAGTAATAGACAGCTGAGATATATGGAGTATGTCATATGCTCCATACCAGTAAAAGCCAGCTGTGATATATGGAGCATATTATATGCTCCATATTTGCTCCACTCCAGTAATTATTACCAGCTGAGATAAATGGTGTCACGCCCCAGAAATCTGAAGACCGATCCCTGGGGTGTGAAATGAGAAAAAGATGGGATTTTGGGTCTGGTCAATTGATTACACCAATTTGGGTTCTCACAGGGCTTCTTCTACGCTCTCTAATATGAAAAACAAGGAGGAGGGAGAAACAAGAGGGAAATCTTTTAAATTTGATTTTTTGAAAAACATTTTTATTAAAAAGGAAAGAAGAGAAATATCAATAGAGATAAGACATTATCTAATCAGCTCGACCTTCAAAAGTCCTATCCTTTCAGTATGTGTGACCTGTCGGTGCCACTACATACTGATAGAAGTCTATCTGAGGGAGCACGAGCCTCAAGCCTCCTACGGCTAGCCACGTAGTCTCATTCACTCCCTAACACTCAGGTGCACCAGTATAGGGTTCCTATCTACAGGGTTAATCAATTTAGTCATTTATATGCACTTATGATCTATCATAAGCTTAGGGCCTTGAGGAGAGGCCTACCCAAAAGAATTCAGCTGGAACCATTGCAACTACAACCATAGAATACTGACTAACTAATAAGAACTCTTATTCCAATACAATTACAATGTCTGAAGAGAAAAGACTACAAGATTAACGTACTAAGCAGAAAGGTAACACTGCAACTCTAACTTCGCCTCTGGAATCCTACTGCTACTCTTGAGCCTCCGGACCTACAACTGAGCCTACTCGTGGGAAAGAGTAGCCCCCAATAGAAAATTGGGAGATTAGCCAAATTAATGGCTAGTGACATCCTAATAGTCTTTAATAATATGAGACGACCAATCTTAATAAATTAAGATAAGATCTATCAGTTCTAGTAGAAACAAAGTTTGCAGAATGATACCTAAACCTATCAGTAGTCTATATTCACATGCAATTCCTACTGTCACTAGGTTATCTAACATGAAGTCCATTCAATGTTCTACAACATTAAAGAACAAATTAAATAAGACGTTCAGATAAAATCACGAAGTCATCATGTAAACAGTCACTCAATTCTAAATTCATATACAGATAAAACACACACTATCAAAATGTGAACCCCGGATATTTTGTTCATCCTGCCCCCGGTCGGGCATTACTATAGGGCCTTTTATTTCGATGTAGAGGGCCAACTCTCTCGCCGTGCATCCACCAACACCATGCACTAGTCACCCAGATGATCATAAGGGGTTTCCCGTCTTTCACGGTGGAGCTCTACCGCCCAACTTGCTTTACTATGGGGACTTCAACTCCCCGGGACGGG
Source organism: Chamaelirium japonicum (assembly GCA_947650365.1). NCBI lineage: Eukaryota > Viridiplantae > Streptophyta > Magnoliopsida > Liliales > Melanthiaceae > Chamaelirium > Chamaelirium japonicum. The sequence goes on along the minus strand of OX393556.1, from coordinate 49,457,824 downwards.
GTTGCTAGGCCAATCCCTACTCGAGGGCACCTCCTATTGGCTTTACCACAATCCTTGCCCGTGACCCCTAACCTACTTAACTTCGGCTGTACGCGCAGGGTGGTTCACGGCCCTTGCGCGCACGGGGTCTCTACCTTCTAACCAGGTAGATTCTCATATAACATCTTTCAACATATACAATGAAGCTACAAAAAGTCTATTTAATGCTTAACAATTTCCAACAATTTACCCCTGATCCCGTACTGCTCTCGCAACCCATGCAACATAATAAATAAATAAAGACACTCATCCCAGTGACCCGTGTGCTAGGGTTGCCATACTCCTCTCAGGAGGGTGGGTCCCGATAATTATTAGTTATTCAATTTATTATTGAATTTAAGGGAATCCTAATTACGGTGTCCATGCAATAAAAAACAATCATTATTATTATTTTATTAATATTTTAAGCATGCGTCGCCGGACTCGTGACTCTGCATGCAAGGCGGGGTCCACTTGACCACATGCGACGATGCCCGGCGGGGCCCGCATGCAGTGTCATGGACACCTACCCTTAGTCATTCTCATTTCCCACTATTAAAGACCACGCAAGGGTAGTAGATGTCACCTGGTTGTCGATTACACATAACTCCTGCTAGCTGCCTCTGATCCGTCTCCGCTGGATCACCATGATCAAGGTCTGATAATAACCACAGCTCCGCATCACAACTCTATCGATTAAAACAAAAGAATCTACGATGAGGGTTCTATGCCAAGGATAGTCGGGCACCCTCGATAGGGGACCAACATTGAGTCGACAGCACGCAAATCCGTGCGACTGAAGAACTCGAACCTAAACAATACTAGGTCAAACAAGTAATTAGAAGCTAAACTTACTCATCGAATCGGGCTTGAAGAACCCTTTCCGATGGTTCCAGTTTCGCTGGAATCCGACTTCGGTCGGATGGTTTCGGGTCAAACCACGTAGAACCGGTGAAACCGATCGCATGGTTGGTTCACTAGGTTAGAAGAGGTTCTAGGGTTATATTCTGGGTTTGATAGGTGGAACTCAATATTCTGAGCACAATGCCGCTGGTTTCGTCCGAATCCGAGTTCGGACTATGAAACGGTGGTCAAACCACGATACCGCGATAAGATCGGGTCAAAGGATAAAACAGGATATTAAACAGTACAATTACTATTCTAGAGTATGACCAACAGGTAGGAATTTCCGAGCCGGACGAAATGGCACTGGTTTCGTCCAATTCCGAGTTCGGACGGAGAAATGGCAGTCGAACCAAAATCGTCTGGTTCACGGGTCTGGTTCAGGTGAACCAGACCGGTTCACTATGTGGATCGGGTCTGCAGTAGGTCTTGTTGGGTCGGGTCGGGTTCAGGGCTAAACGGTTCGGGTCTGGGGTTAATTATAACCTGGAAAATTACAAAACTACCCCCCCTCTCCTTCTTCTCCACGAGACCGAAACCAACCCGGGCTGGTTCCTGCGCGCCGGCGGCCGACGGGAGGGGCGGCCTGGAGCGCCAGCGAGTGCTCGGTCGGCCTCTCCCGCACCACCCCCACGGAGGAGGCGCGGGGGGAGGCGGCCGGAGCGGTCGTCGGAGCCCGAGAGGTCGGCCGGAGAGGGGCTCGCGCGGGGCTTGGTCGGAGGTCGGAGGTCGCCGGGGAGGGGTTCGGTACGGCGGCGGTGTCCGCCCATGCGGGCCGCGGCAAGGGAGAAGGAAGGGGGGGGTCGCGGAGGAGAATGGGAGGAGGAGGGGGTGGCTGACCTGCGGGTGTCTCGGCGTGCTCGTCGGGGCTCCGGCGAGGGGCGGGTCGCTGCTCCATCTCCCTCGATCTCTTCTCCTTCTCCGTCTCCGGCTCTCGCTCTCTCTCTCTCTGCATCCCGTTCTCTCTCTCTTTCTCTCACTCTCACGTTCTCTCTCTCTCTCTCTACATCTCGTTCTCTCTCCCTTTGCATCCCGTTCTCTCTCCCTTCCTCTCGTTCTCTCTCTCTATTTCTCTCGTTCTCTCTCTCTCTCTATCTATATATAAAGGGGGGAGGCTGTTGAGATAAGGGTTGGGTATAGGGTCGGTTAAGGCCTTAGTGGGAGGGGATAAAGATAAGAAAGATAGGGATATATCATCCCAATCCTGCCCGATAATTCCCATCCGAATTTCGAATTAAAACAACTGGGGAGGGAGGTCAAGAGAGCCTAAATTATGCTAGAAGACCGGGAGGTAGGCTCTAGGGATGGTCGGGCTCGGTCCCGAGCCCTGAACCGGGCTCGGTTGGAATCCGGGTGCGATTCATCCATCAACCGGGCTGAAAAGAATAATCACTTGTAACTATCAAATCAGAAGTCGGAATAGGGTTCGAGAGGATTCGTTGGAAAGGTTTTGTCAACGCGAACGCGTTAGCGCTTGGTACATAATTTTTTGACTTCTAGATCTCCCGAAAAGAAGGAAAGACTCCAAAACTTAAAATAGCAATAACTATTCACTCGGGTGTCGGATTGACCCTGACTCAGGCTCATTGGAAGGCTCTCTTAGAGCCTCACCTAACGTATCTTTTTTCGTTACGATCCGATCACCCGATCTCTTACAAGAAACAAAACAGCTACAACTATCGACCAATTATCGTTTTTCTAGGGTTAACCTGCCGGGCTGCCGAAATTGGCTGCGCATACACATGATCGTTGCACGGAACACACCATCGTGACATGCTCGAAGTTACGGAGAATGTGAACGTAAAACATCTCATAGGTTTACGATCCATTTATTAGGAAAAAGCCCAAAGAAAAAGTCTAGCTGCAAAAAGACGAAACTAGCCATGGAGGATTTCTATTATTCTCAATTCTAACACCACAGGTGTTACAAATGGAGCATATCATATGCTCCATACATGCGCCACAACAGTAAATGCTACATAACTCAACCCCAATAACGTCACTATTGTGGAGCATAAATGGAGCATGTTACATGCTCCATAACTCAACTCAGTAATAGATAGTTAAGATATTACTGATGTGGAGCATATATGGAGCATATCACATGCTCCACAACTGTGACATATCATATGCTAAAAATATATGGAGCATATATGGAGCATATCATATGCTCCATACCAGTAAAAGCCAGCTGCGATATATGGAGCATATTATATGCTCCATATATGCTCCACACAAGTAAATATTACCAGCTGAGATAAATGGAGCATATGATATGCTCCATACATGCTCCACAACAGTAAATGCTCAATAATTCAACCCTCAAAAATCACTGTTGTGGAGCATAAATGGAGCATGTTACATGCTCCATAACTCACCCTAGTAATAGACAATTGAGATATTACTGATGTGGAGCATATATGGAGCATATCACATGCTCCACAACAGTGACATATCATATGCTCCAAATATGCTCCACACTAGTAATAGCTCAGCTGACTACTCCTGGAGAATATATGGAGCAAATCATATTCTTCGGAGCCTGTGTCCATACATACTATGCTCCACCCTAGTAATCACATGCTCCATATATATCGTCTACACAACGATACATTTCCAATTACAATCAACATAACCAATTACATTACATGTAGCATCACATCCAACACTTGTATGTCCAATTACAATCAACATAACCAATATTATTTAGATTCAAACATGTCTAATTACATCCAACACAACCAATTATTATGTAACCCATAACATCCAACACAACCAAGTACATCTAATATCATTTGAACTCAAACATGTCCAGTTACAACCAACACAACCAATTACAATGCACCCCATAATATCCAACAAGAAGTATAATTACACCAACCAAAATTTACATCCAAGATTATGATCATACAGATTTTATTTCCAATTACATCAAAACAAATAACAATCATAATTTGTTCATCAAGATTTGGAAAATAATTCTTCTTCGGATAGCAGTCATGTCGGTCTGTTTGAAATCAATATTTCATGAAATTAAGCAAAATATTTCTTTCTTTTTTTGAAAGGCTTTTCATCCATTTATCGTTTGTGCTCCTCCCCTTTAAGCACCCTAATTTTCTTTTGCAGAGAATAAACTGTCGTCTGCAGCGTGAAGACCTGCAAGACTAGTTTATGCACTTTTTTCTCTAACTCGATAATTCTTCTACCCTTACCCCATCATTTCTCACCCTTAGGCTGAACTGCATCAATCATCACAGAGGGAAATAGACAACTGTGCTCATCAGCAATTTTAAGCTCTTTTCCCTCAATGTCAGGCTCCATGTCCTTCTTCTGTAAAACATACTTTGTAAGATCTTCATTCTCATATTCATCACTAGCTGACTCATATTCTACCAATGAGTGAGATTGCATCAGTTTATCTTTAGTCCACTTCAAATCTTCGACAATTTCAACCTAAAAAATATAATACAATGATATTGATTAGTAAATATATATTTCAAAATAAAGGACAATTACATAAATAAAAAATTATACTTACATCATGCATCTCCAATAACGTTCCTACTTCATCGTACTTGTAATATATATGCAGCCCTCTCGTCACATCTGCCTCTATATTGAATAAAATGCATGGTTCCTAACATGTTTGTATTATCTATTAGCAGAATATCTTTTTCTACCAATACGATTAACTTGAAGCATTAGGTTTTCATATTATAATTAGCAATATGCAAGGCAGACCTCTAGTCAAAATAACCGAGAAAAGAGGAGAAAAAACATACCAGCTGAATATTGATGAAATCCTCTATGTCGTCAATGTATTCATTCAGCTGAAAAATGTAGCAAGAAACTACCTTTAGATGTTCAGACGTATGCCAAAAGTAATAAAAAGGAATCCAGCACATGCATTGTTGATTCCCGAAGTCAGCTTGTTGAGGGTATTATCAATGACCACAAAATAAGCTTCCAACAACATTTCCAGCTCGTCTATGTTTTCTGTGTTACTATAAGAACTTTTTGTGCTCTCGTGTCTGCTCCTGGTGCTCAAGGTTTTCTCAAGCTTTCGTAATTCAGGTGGTGAAGAAACAGGAGAAACTGGGGCAGAAAATGATATTCCAGCCCCAGTAGAATTATATCCTGGTAAAGTCTCAACACCATAAAATGATGTTTCCAATTGTCTTTTCTTCTCAGTGAGATACATTTCAGCCATATCGCCATCATCTCCATTTTTATTAGATAATACAATATCATACTTACAACAGACATATTAGGTTGTGGAAAAATCAATCCAAATTTTGTAGCAGAGCTGTAAGTGTTAATTTAAGTACTCCTAGTTCTTATGGATATGGCAACTTCAACAACACATAAGTATTAATCCAGTAAGCAGATGAAATATACCGAATGTATTGAAAATAACAAAATGTTAGGGTATGATATACATAAAATGACTAGAGTTTCTAACAATTTAATCTCTACTTCTTTGAAGGAATCATTTACGCACATAACCGTAAAATACATAGTGAATCTACGAATGTGATGAATAATTGTGCACAGTCCCATATGCCCTCAATCGTTGTCATCATGCGATAATGCTAATGAGCTTAGCAACATCTATTAAATTGCTACCCTCTTGTCACATACCGTTCCACCACCACTACTCGGGAATATACGCTTGGCATGGTCCTTGTACAGTTGTACTAGATCAGTTGCATAATTTATGAGCACATAAAAAAAAAGAATTAAAAAAAAGAACAATCATGAATATATTGTATCAAATCCACAACAAGCTAATATATCGAATCTAATTAATCGATATTCAAAATAAAATGGCTTTCTAGTGTTTCACTGCATGTAGCTTATCCTCAATTGCCATAGTGAGACATTAAACCTTGATTTTTGCAGCACCATGCAACCATTTCCAGATATGGAGACAAACCAATGTGGTCTGTAGTGAATCAATCCTAGCAGGAACAAGGACAAATTTGGTGGGCACCTCCATACCAAAGTAGTGATATACACTAGGCACCTCCATACCTGGTATCATCTCACAATTTGTGCATGCTGATTTATTTTTCTTCTTAAAAGAAAATAAACTGTCTGTGACATATTTGATGCACTAGGCATATCAATAACAGTAAAATATCACGATTGGGGTACCTCATGGTCACCCATGTATAAACCATGTGAATATGTCAACCATAAGCTATCACATTAATATCAACAAGGGAACTCCACAGATTATCAGAATCTTCTGATTAGCAATATCCATCGGCAAACATCAAAAGGTGAGTAAATTTTCAGTTGCTGCTAAAAATGAATTAGTTGAAAATGATGTGTGACTGTGAAGAATATAAAGGAAACCTTCAATAAATTCATGACAGATGAAGCAGTTAAATTGAAGAGAGTCTCTATAGTAAAAGAAAATTGTTCACCAAAGGGTCATAATTAACTAAAAGATGTACATATAAAAAGGGTTCAAGTGCTAGTCAAAATGCAGAACTCTAATAATTTGTGATGCTAACATGCTTAGCCGTAAAAGATCCTGTGGCATCCAGGTCATAACAGAAAAGGCATACAATCATAACAGAATAGGGATCAAATGATGTAAATGGAAAAAAGATACTGAAATTTATTTTAGAAAGAAGACACATACCTTAAGCACCGAATCAAGCTTTCTGCCGCAGAGGCTTCTAACATGGCCTCAATAGCAGCTAGCTGTGCTGCATCCCTATACTTCAAAACTTCCTAAAATAAAGATGTATTGTTAAACTAAGTCTAGTAGCATTAAAATAAGTTCACAAACAAACCAGTGAAGTAAAAATTTATCTATCCAAAATCTAATGAAAATGCCAGAAGGTACAATTCTCAGTTCTTTAAGTGGGCCAGTTTACCACGGGCATATCAAATATGCACTAGGCACCTCAATGACACAAGTATGTCTTCTCACTCCACATGGAATTGCATATTACATAAATGGAGCATATTACATAAATGGATCATAAATGGAGCATATTACATAAATGGAGCATAAACAATTGATATGTCACTGTTGTAGAGCATAAATAGAGCATACTACATGCTCCAGTAGTACAGAAGGCAGACTGCTCACAACATAATATCTCAGCTGGCTATTACTGTGGTGGAGCATATTGTATGCTCCATATATGCTCCACACCAGAAATAGCCAACTGAGATATATGGAGCATATCATATGCTCCATACCAGTAAAAGCCAGGTGCAATATATGGAGCATATTATATGCTCCACACCAGTAAGTATTACCAGCTGAGATAAATGGAGCATATCATATGCTCCATACATGCTCCAAAACAGTAAATGGTACATAACTCAACCCCAATAATGTCACTGTTGTAGAGCATAAATGGAGCATGTTACATGCTCCATAACTCACCCCAGTAATAAAAGTTGAGATATTACTGATGTGGAGCATATATGGAGCATATCATATGCTCCATACCAGTAAAAGCCAGCTGCGATATATGAAGCATATTATATGCTCCATATATGCTTCACACCAATAAGTATTACCAGCTGAGATAAATGGAGCATATCATATGCTCCATACATGCTCCACAACAGTAAATGCTCCATAACTCAACCCCAATAATGTCACTGTTGTGGAGCATAAATGGAGCATGTTACATGCTCCATAACTCAACTCAGTAATAGACAATTAAGATATTGCTGATATGGAGCATATATGGAGTATATCACATGCCCCACAACAGTGACATATCATATGCTCCAAATATGCTCCACACCAGTAATAACTCAGCTGGCTACTCCTGGAGAATATATGAAGCAAATTAGGAAACTCGAAGAGCTCTGGAAAACAGAAAGTGGGTTTCTGGTCTGGAATTTCGGATCTGGAATCATTTACTGGGTTTGTTATTTATAAGTGCTTAGTTTATCTGGGAAATATTCCATGAATATTTCTAGGAATATCCGGGGTTTGGTAAATACCCGAGGGGATTTACCAGATCCTAGATAGTGCAAGTGGACCCCAAGCAGGACTGCGGGTCCTACCGTTGGACTCGTGGGTCCCAGGCGGGGTTGTGGGTCCCACCGTTGGGCGTTAGCCAGATTTTGCACCCACGGAGCATAAAATGATAAAATTCAGTAATAATTCTTGAGATTTTAATAACTATAGCACCAATAACAAATATCTACTTGAGTGCATAATATTCAAGACAATAGAACAATGTTACTCCTGTGACCTTCTTGAACATCCAACAAGAGGTAAAGGATCTGGAAGACCTTTGTCTCTTTCAAGCCCTATCACTAAAAAGATGGAGTTAAGATACATAAATAGAGCATGTCATATGCTCCATAACTCCACCCCTAGTATTCACATGCTCCATATTTCATCTACACGATGATACATTTCCAATTACAATCAATATAACCAATTACATTACATGTAGCATCGCATCCAATACTTGTATGTCCAATTATAATCAACATAACCAATATCATTTAGATTCTAATTACATCCAACACAACCAAATATTATGTAACCCATAATATCCAACACAACCAAATATTATTAGGATCCTTCAACTTCAAAACACAATCACGACCCAACTTGGGAATCTTTTCAAGTACCCAAGACTGTCAATATCAAGTTTAATATGTTATAAGAAAAATAATTGACAACTACCTAGAAATACAAAATTCAGAGATCAAATTATATACCTAGAAAGCAAGCACGTATCCAAATTCCACAACTAGGCTATACAATGAACATCACAAAATCCTGCAACACAAACAGAGAATCTGGATCAAAAGATACTAGATAAATTTTCTTAAACTTGAGAAAGAATACAAAAATAAAACTCTGAATGCATACTTCTGGAGCATATCACATGCTCTTGTAATATATATGCTCTACTCCCGGAGTACATGCTCTAGGACTCTGAATGCATACTCCTGGAATATTTATGGAGCATATAACAGCTCCAATACATGTAACATATCATACTCCTGGATCAATAAAATAAGATCGAATGTTTACTCCTGGAGTATGTAAATATGATTATTAAAATCTGATTTTAAAGTCTGATTCTAGAGAAAAATCTGATTTTAAAATCTGATTCAATACCCGACCATCAGATTTTAAAATCCGATAAGCATTAGAGTTTGAAATCTGATCCAATACTTTGGAATTTAAAGAAAAATTTGATCCAATACCCCGAGTATCAGATTTTAAAGAAAAAATTTATCCAATACCTGAGCATCAGATTTTAAAGTCTGACTTTAAAAAATTTGCATTTTCAAATTTGATTCAATATACAACCAAACCGACCAACATAGCATTTTAAAATCCGATAAGCATCAGATTTTGAAATCAGATCCAATAGTTCGGATTTTAAAAATATGATTTAAAAATCTGATTTTAAAGAAAAATCTGATTGTTAAAATCCGATTTTAAAGGAAAATCTGAATTTCAAATCCGATCCAATACCCGAGCATCTGATCCAATACCTGAGCATTAGATTTTAAAATTGGATAAACCAATACTTCAGATTTTAAAATTGGATAAATCAATACATCCTCCTTAGCAGCTTTATGCATCCTTGAGTCATTCCTATTTAGTATTTACTGCTACCTCTATTATCAATGCATATGATACCCAATTCCTTCTATTAGTGAGGATTACATGTATTGAATTCTTCCAGTGTCAGATTGAAAATTCCTTCATAATCTTCCATTTCATTTTGGGTGGTTCTTTTAAAATTTCAAAGATAGTTGTGTTTGACACTTCATGTACTCATTCTTGTACCAGTATCGAGGCAGCAAAAGTAAATACAAGCTTTTTCTAGGTTTAAGACATATATCTGTAAAAACGTTATCTAAAATGGTCTTTGATCAGAATAAACGTTTTTGTTTTTTAATAAATCTTTAGAGTATTTGTTCTTACTAGATAGACTTCTTTTGTAACTAAGCATTCTCTAAGTTGTTAGTTTCATGATTCTATTTTGATTGCATTAATCAAATATTCTACTTGAAATTCTAATAAGGAATTTTCTGAATTTCTTCAATACTATCCAAGCTATTAAAAATGAAGTAATGACGTTACTAACCATTCATGAAAATAAAGGTGGGAAAAGAGTTCCAAATAATATCAGACTAAAATATAAATCTAGCAATAAATTTTCATCATAAGTTTCAAATTTGCACCAATTCTTATAATTTATGAATATTTTCATCATACGCTCATCTACAACTCTATCTTCAAGCTACAAAAATTGGAACAATTTCAGATTCCTCGAGGGATAGACTTTGGGTCTGACATATTTAAATTTGCAAAATTGCATCTTTGACATCGATACTGGCTTAGGTTATTGTCTGACATGTATGTTAGCAAGGAGTAAAATCAGATACTCTCGTTGGTTAGCCACATTTCCTCTCTGGATAATAACATCAATATTTGATTCAATACACTTTAAAGTTACATGAAGTAAGTAAAGCATAATAACTTCTTATAGCTACCTGAAATCCAAACCAACATTGTAGCCAATGGAGTATATCCGTATAAAAAAATGAATCAACAGATAGAGAATCATGGGTTTCAAAGATGTGCAATTTCATGGCTCTTAGCACAACATATAGAGAATTGAACCCAACTCTTAAGAAAAAAGCAAAGAGTCATGTGTTTAAACATATTGTGTTGTTTTAGCCATACAAGTATACAACAATGTAGGTATATGATTTATTTTTTTTAAGTACAGCTCAGTTAAGAAAATAAATATGAGAAATGACAAGTGACAAAAATAAGATCGAAATGAGCAGCTGTTCCCTCAATAAGCACAAAATTTTTTAATTAATTTTTTTATAGTGACAAAATAAGATTGAAATAAGCACAAAATTATTTTTTTTCATCAATTTTTATTTTATTTATTTTTCTTTCTTCAATTTTAACTAGCTTTTATTATTTGTGTAATATTTTTTACCATACGAACGAAATTTGATCTCGGGATCTATCTGAATTCAAATACGAAATATCAAACCTTGCACATGAGCTAATCGTGAGTTTTTGATTCGCTCCTATACATCTCTCTCATACTAATCCTACCCTGAGTCTAATTCTCACAAGTTATCATATTCTCATTCCTCGCAGGATCTTAGTATTACTTGTATACTCATTACGGATCAAGATCCTAGATTCAGCTTTTTCAGATATTTTTTTTATGAATTAAAGGAATGAGCGCTTAGATGTATCTAAAGTGATGTCAATGTTCTTTACACCCAACCACATAGAGGGGCGATACATAATAAATCAATTAGATAGCATTTGACAAACGAAAAAGATAAAAATACAAGAGTCCCAGATTAACATATGTGACAACACAAAACATGAGCAAAGTTTGAGCCAAAAAAATCAGAAGAACTGCATGTACTCCTAAGCTACAAGCTAAGCCTAACATTACAATAAAAGTCGCAAAGGAATAACCTAATGATATTAAGCCTCAAAAGAATATTATTGTCTCCTACGTGGCAAGACATTGAGCTTTAGTGAAGCCATCCAAATTAGAAGATTCAGTACAAGAGTCTTATATAGAACAACCTGTCTTGCATTAAGATATTCACATTGTTGAGAATTCGAATAAAGAATAATGGAACAAAAAAGAAGGCGTCAAAAACCAGATCCGAACTCAGATGACATTCATTCTATAATTATCACTGATTGACCCGCTAACAAATCAATACCTTGATCAGTTTGCATATGATAAGCTCGATAATCCTGCTTGCCTCCTTGTAAGCAACCTGGCCTTTGCGAAGGATGTCGGAGGCAATGGGAGAGCCGCACAATGGCATATACTTCAAACAAGATGAGTATTTGTTGTGGAATTGCAAAATACTTTTAAAAACATAGCTATGCATAAATTTTACTCCTGAAGTTATAGAGCCTTGGAGAGCCTTATACAATCAAGTAATAGGCCATGCACTGCAAGTAATAATGTCGGTTAGCTCGAGGGGCCTTTCTCTATTTTATCATTTAAAAAATAGAGTTAAAAAAAATAGAGCAAAAATAATCATTTAAAAAATAAAAATAAAGTGAGAGACTTAATGCTCTACACAAAACGTAGATAAGTTTATCGAACCCCAGGGTTAGCTCAAGGGGCCTTTCTCTATTTTATTATTTAATTTCTTCTGTAGAAATTTCGGATGATTTCTATTTGGGATCCTAATAAAATTTTGATCATTTCGAAGAAATTTGTAGCAATAAGCACATCAGATTTGGGGGAAAAGCCGGATCTTGAGGGTCATTTTGATTAAAACCTCTTAGGAAAAACCATCGAATTTTAAAATAAGACTTGGATTTTAAAGAAAAAACCACCGATGTTGGATTTGGACTAATACCAAGACTAATCCAACTCTGTGTTGGATTTGGACTAATAACAAGCTTACTATGTGTTTGGTGTGTATTTTCTTCAAATCATTCAAGTAAATATGTCGGTTTAGAAGAAGGAGCAGGTCAAAATCCGATAGGCGATGCTGGTGATTGGCGTCGAGCAAGATATTCTTCGCCTTGAGATTGCCAAGGACGACGGGTCTCTGCAATCCGTTGTGGAGGTGGTCGAGTCCCCTCGCGACACCCAGGGATAACTTGTAGATAACTTCCCATCTTTGCGATTCCGCACTTCCATCTGATTGTAATCCATAATCAGACATGCATAAGCCAAGCCTCCAAACAAAATAGGATTTGCTTTGAAATCAGGAGATGATTAGAGGATGCGATCATTGCGATGAAAACAAGAGAAACAAATTTTTCTGAAACATGAGAATTTTCGAACATCATACAATTCGAAAAAAAGCAACAACTAATGAGATCAATAGAATCTAGCTTAACATAGTAAGAACCCTTCCCTTCACACAATTAATCTAAAAAAATGAACTTTTATTTCCTATTTCAAGCCAGCAGTCCAAATCTTCAACCCATTCCAATATACATTTTATTCATGATCTGATGGAAATTTTGCTTTATTGAAGTAAAGATTTGGGTGGAAATTTGTCGGTCAAATAAAAATGTTATAAAAGAAAATTTGGAATGGAGAAAAGATGGATTTTTCACAAATAATGATGGAATCTTTTATTGAAAAGATGAACTTTTCAATGAAATTGTTTGGAAAAAAAATATATGAAAATTTGATATCTATAGGGATTTCAGAGAATTTTTATATGGAAACCTAAGAAAAATACATTTTTGTGGTTTGGTGGGAATTTGCATCACCCAGTCCATGAATTTCTCAAATTTCACAAATCAGTAAAAAACTATTAGCTTTGAAGTCAACAGAAGAGGAATTCACCTCACAAAAACTGAGACAGACTACCAGCGGAGTAGAATGGGTGCAGCAAGAGCTTCTCCCCCCGGGGGCCAACGTACAGCACGCAGAGAGGGACCAGATTAGGGTGCCGGACGAGCCCCAGGACCCTAGCTGCCGGGATGATGTCGCCGGCCCGACCGACGCACGCCGGGCGGACAAAGCGGAGCAGGGCCACTGCCCCGCTCTACTGGAGGCTCGCCCGGTACAGCGTCTCATAGCTGGACTTTCCCACCACCTCCCTCAGGGCCTCCAGGATGTTGTGGACCGTCAGATCATCCCATCCCGGGAATCTGACCAGCTCCTCCGCCTCCCCCTCCTCGATGCTCCCGACCTCTTCAAAGAGGGTGAAATTAGCGGGGTCAAAGTTGTCCAAAAAAAAAAGCTCTAATCAGCTGGTACTTTCACCGGCGTCCGGCGAGCGAAACGTCAACTGAGGTTCAGGCGGGGAGGTGCTCGATAGGAAACAAATCGCAGATGTTTTGGAAATCATCATCGCACTGCCAACCCGATGATCCGAATCCGAGCATAGAATTGTTCAAGTCCGCCGAGAAGAAGGGCGAGTTTTCAAAAATCCTCGGCTCCGAGGCCTCGAACTCCAGAAAATCGTTGTAGAGCGGCATGTCCTCGACGGCATGAAATCTCCCAAGTCGTCCGGTAAGCAGATGCAAGTCTCCTTCGCCTCCTTGGCTGACTGCATCTCCTCCTCCTTGGCGGAGGACGAGGAGAAGCTCCGGAGTACGGATGTGGGGGAGGAGAGGTTGTGCGACTTGTCGCCAGACCCGTACCCAACGGAAACCGAAGCCAGGTTGACCTCCGACGTGCTCTTCGGTAGAGGGGGGAGCTGAGCGACGGGCTCAGCGGCTGGACGGGAGGAGGCGAAGTTGGTGGTCGCGTCGGGGCCACGGAGCTTGATGGCGGCCGTGTCGTAGAACTTTGCGGCCTCCTCAGTGGTGTTGTACGTGCCAAGCCAGACACTCACGCGCCGCAAGGTGTCTTGAATCTCCGCAGAATACTTGCCCCACGGCCGCCTCCTTATGCCGCGGAACCTCGTGCTCGACGGCGCGTGCCTCTTGCCGCCGCCGGCGGCGAAGCCGGGCACCCTCTTCTTCCGCTCCCCGATCTTTCTGGATCTGCTCCGCGGCACGGCTGCATCGCCGCTGCCCGAGGCGACCCTGAGGGGGACGGCCTCAAGCCTGATCTCCTGCTCCTTCGCCTCCCCCTCCTTCAAAGGGGATGAAATTTACGGGGGCAAAGTCGTCCAAAAAAAGTAAATAAGGTCACAAAAGTAAATATTTGAAATCTAGGGTCAGTTAGATCAATATAGGTTAGTTGAGGGTCATTTTTGTTAAAACCTCTTGAAATTACGGAGTGATTCAAAAAAGTCACATCTCTCTCTCTTTCCCCCAAAATGATTTTGCTCACCCACCTTAAAGGATTTTTTTTTTTTTTGAGAACCCCTCCTCAACAAAGGGAGGGTTTGGCGGACCCCGACCAAAAATCATTAAAAACTAAGCTAGAATACTGTTACAAAAATGCAGTGCCTCCTCCCCTAATTTATCATACCAAGGGATTATCCAAGTTTTGAAAAAGGCGTACACCGAATGCCGAAACTGCTCCGGTCCTGAAGATTTACCATTGAAAATTCGGTTATTCTGCTCAAGCCAGATGACCCAAACAATAACCATGACCAGCAGATCCCACGGCTTCCTGATTGCCTCTGGAATTCTTCTCCTTCTCCATGAACTCCAAAGGCCACGGAGCGTCCGGGGATGGGAGGAGATCCTGGCCTTCCCTTCGAAGTGGTCCCATATTTGCCTAGCAAATGGGCACCCGAGCAGCAGGTGCGATGCCGTCTCCTCCCCCGAGGTGCAGAAAGTACAAGAAGCGTCCGAAATTTGGGGGTGATTCCGCTTCAACAAATTAGCCTTCGTAAGAATCTTGTTCCTCGAGGCTAGCAGGAAAAAGATCTGAATATTCGAGGGGGCCTTCGTCCTCCAAATTGTCTTCGACGGTTTGTGACGTTGCAGCCGAGGAAGCAGATGCTCATAGAACGATCTAACGGAGAAAACCCCTGAAGAAGTGCAGTTCCACCGAACTTCATCACACGACGGCCTGAAAGATGCCGCCTGCAGAATACTAGTAAGATCCTTCAATTCCCGCCGACTCTCCCGGTCCAGCGGAGCGCCAAGCTTTATGCTCCAACCCGTTGAGCCATGCCTTCTACACGCTTGAGAGCGGACGGAAGCGCCCTTATTCCTGGCCAAGGAGAAAAGCGATGGAAAGAGCTGCTCTAACGGCCTGGTCCCAAGCCAGGTTTCCTTCCAAAATCTGATATTCCTACCATCGCCTAAAGAAAGGGTGGTTGCCTCCTTGTAGAAGTCTCTGACCCTCAGAATGCCCCTCCAGAAATGAGAAATTCTCCCCGAGACCCTACCTCTCGCGTGCAATGGAGAGAACCTCTTGAAATATTTTGCCAGAAGAACATCTCTCCAAGATCCACCCGATCCTTGTTGTAGCCTCCACCACCATTTCCCCAGCATAGATATATTGAACCTGCGCAGGTCTAAAACTCTCAGCCCTCCTAGCTTCTTTGGCAGACAAACTTGGTCCCATCGCAACAAATTGTAGCCTCCCGCATTGACACCCACACCACGCCAAAGGAAGGATCTCCGGATTTTGTCAATCCTGTCTATCACCCATGAAGGCAGGTAGAAGAAGGAAAGGTAGTAAGACGGAATTGACGAGAGCACTGAATTTACCAGCACGAGCCTGCCACCCAAGGACAGAAATCGTCCCTTTCATCCCTCCAATCTCCTCTCGATTTTCAGAATCAGCTGCTCCCAATCCTCCCGCCTTAGCGCCTTATCATTGATAGACAATCCCAAGTATTTCATTGGCAAAGTAGCTTCCTTACAGTTCAACAGCTTAGTTAACCCCTTTCCTGCATCCCCCAGGCCAATATAATACAGATTGCTCTTCAGGAAGTTTATCTTCAGGCCTGACGTCAATTCTAGTCCATACAGAAGTACCTTGAGTGAAACCATCTGGAAAGGACAAGCCATGGTGAATAGGAGTGAGTCATCTGCATAGTGCAAATTTGAAGTGGTCCAGCCGTGCCCGCCCACTCCCTTCACAAGACCCTCAGCATTCGTCTTACGAATCGTGGCATCAAAAGCATCGACTACCAGAATAAAAAGATACGGTGATAGGGGACAACCTTGCTTCAGGCCTTTGTAAACCTTGAAGTCCCTACCTTGTTCCCCATTGATAAGGCAAGATAGCTTCGAGGAGACTAATATCTCTTTGATCCAGCTCACCCAATTATTAGAGAAGCCCTTAGCCTTCAGCAGATCTAGCAAAAACTCCTATTTAATTTGGTCGAAAGCTCTCTCGAAGTCCAGCTTCAGCAACACCCCCTCTTCTCTAGATTCGTGCAGGTGAAAAATTGTTTCGTGAGCCGCTGCCACACTATCCAGAATTAATCTCCCCTTGATGAAGGCTGTCTGGGAGGGGGAGACCAAGGAAGAGATATTGTCCGCTAGCCGATTGGCTAGGACCTTTGAGACAATCTTATAGAGGCAATTCGAAAGAGATATCGGCCTGAAATCCCGAATAACTTCTACACCAGATTTCTTAGAAAGATAGATTATCCAGGAGTGATTCAAGTAGTGAAGACGTACCTTTCCTGAGAAGAAGTCTCGTAAAAAATGGCAGAGGTCGCCCTTCAGCATTTCCCAGTACTTCTGGTAGAAGGCCATTGGGAACCCATCCGGCCCTGGAGCTCCGTCTCCTTTGGACTGAAAAATCGCTCTCCGGAATTCCTCGTCGGTGAATTCCGCGTCTATGCCCATGCCTCCATGCAATCTCTGGAAATCGAAACCGATCCAGTCAAGTGAGACCCCTGTGACCCCTTCTGTCTCCCGGAAGGAGCTTTTGAAGAAGGAAGTAGCTGCCTCCAGAATATCGGAAGTGGCAGTCAAAGATCTCCCCTCGTGCCACAGAGAAGTCAGAAAGTTCTTCCTTCGACGGGCATTGGCCACTTTGTGGAAATAAGTGGTGTTCGCATCACCCAGCTTGACCCACTGTTCCTTTGATCGCTGCCTCCACATCTCTTCCTCCTTCCGCAAGAGAAGGACCAGATTCTCATTTAGCTTCTTCAACTTCGCAGTCTCCAGCTGCGTTAAGTTGGCAGATTCTCCCCGAACTTCAAGGGATTGAATCGCTACCAAGGTATAGGACTTCTGCCTCAATACATTACCGAAATGGTCTCTACTCCAACATAAAAGCTTCCTCTTGAGAAATCTGAGCTTGTGGGTCATATTCAAAGCCGAGTTATCTAGCCTGCCCGCTTCCTCCCACCATCCAGCCAGCAGATCTCCTAAGCCCTCCTCCACCGACCACATGAGCTCAAACCTAAAGGGAGGCCGCGCTGGAGAAATGGAATCGGTTGAGAGGAGAATTGGGGCATGATCGGATACGCAGGAAGCTAGACCTGATTGAATCGAACCCGGAAAGCAAGAGTCCCAGTCCGCGGATATCAGGAACCGATCAAGCCTGGCCAAAATAGGGTCTTCCCTCTTGTTACTCCGGGTGAAAGTGCGGCCTGATAAAGGAAGATCTATTAGCTCCTGCTGCCGGATGAAATGAGAGAAAGCTCTCATCGCGGAAATGTCACCACCACTGCGCAGTCTTTCGCCCGACCCTCTCGTGACATTAAAATCCCCTGTGATCATCACCTTCGCATTTGAGTTGTTTGAATCTTTTGGCACCATACTGATCCCTGCGTGAATCACACCCATCCCATTTTTACAGACATATCAGATGGTTCAGATGGTGAGATGACAGCTCACACATATTGTAGGAGGTTGAACAAAATTGATCTCCTCCTTGCTTGTGTCCGTGAAATTATGACTCTATAATCGCTTTGCTTCGCTGGATCACTCATCTATAAAGCCTAAATCGACATTGCTGTTTAGAAGTAAAACCTCTTGGGGGAATGTTTTTGCCCTGGCGCTTATTGTGATTTATCAATCTCATTTTCAAGAATTTTTTTTTAATATTATTATTAAAGATAATATAATAAATAATATGAAAAAAACTTAATACAAAAGCTTCATTAGAAGTTTTGTTTATAAAAAAAAAGGAGCATAATAATTTTTTTATAATATTAATTATTTTAATTAATTTTATTTATTTTAATATTTTAATATAAAAAGGTCCTATTTTGAAATTTTGCCTTAGGCCAGGTATTTATTTTAATACCTTGGATTAGGGGTGGCAATGGGTCGTGTCATGTTGGATTCATGTCGTGTCCAAAACCTTTAGACCCGGACCTGACCCGTTTAACTAATCATGTATAGATTCTAAATCCGTACCCGACCCGTTTATAAACGGGTAGACCCAATAAGACCCGTTTACCACACGGGTTTATTCAGTTGACTCGATCCGACTCACCTCGACACTACCCGATAGACCAGCTGATACTATATGTTATAGTATTCGATTACGGGTAGACCCGACCCGGTGAGTTTTAAACGGGTCTTCCTGGGTCTACCATGTCCAGACCCTAAACCCAGACCCAACCCGTTTACTAAATGGGTCTATCGTGTCGACCCGTTTATGACCCGAACCCGTTTAGCTCTGACCTGCTAACTTCGTGTCGGGTCCGAAATTGCCAGCCCTACCTTGGGTGGAGACGGTCCTCTAGTCTCAGGCATTACCCGGGGTTTCGGCTCTATCCGCAACCCATGATGTAACTTTGGTACCGAATCGCAAGATTTGATACCGAATCAATCTCCACCATCCATCTCATTTTTCTTACACCCTAGCTGTGGGAGCATTATTCTAGGGGTGAATGAAAATCCTCTATTGCGAGTAAACGTGGCATCTCCTTAGTCACTTGATCATCCACCCTGCAAACCATAGCCATTCGTTACACCCCCTACTCGATAGGTGAATCTCATTCACCCCAACCATCAGGCAAAACAAACGGTTATGATTTGGGTGGCGAATGATCAAGCGGCATGGAAACTACGCGACATTTAATTGTGATAGAAGATTTGAATTCTTCTAAGAGCCATGGGATGAACCCTAGGTGGATGCATGAGAACATAACTCTATTTTTTATTTTTTTTCCTTTACACTTTAGATTTGGACAAAAAGATCTAGAAATGGGTCAATAATACAATACAGGGGAGCTCTGCTTAATCATCAACCCACAATGCTGGTGCGGCTCACCATCTTTGCCGAGTTAAGTCTCGAGTACAATAGCGTTCCTTCAAATGATCCGGAGTCGTGGCCTACAGGATATTGGTTTCTCAGGGGGATGCTTTTACCTGGTGTAACAATCGTCAGGAGAGGGAGCGCATTTTCGAAAGATTGGATCGGTGTTTTGTGAACCCACAACGGACGTTGCAGATTGATACAAATGCTCGGCATCTGCCCCGGTGTGCTTCTAATCATGCCCCGATACTGGTCTCTACTGTCCCTAGCACCAAGCCTTTGAGGACTCCTTGGCGGTTTCATAATTTCTGGATTACTCGGGCGGATTGTTTGCCAGTGGTGCAGGACAATTGGATTCGGGGAGCCAGCTGTTCGGCAAACCTTCTACTTGTT
Organism: Chamaelirium japonicum; assembly: GCA_947650365.1. Lineage (NCBI taxonomy): Eukaryota > Viridiplantae > Streptophyta > Magnoliopsida > Liliales > Melanthiaceae > Chamaelirium > Chamaelirium japonicum. The sequence continues at coordinate 49,437,938 of OX393556.1, read as the reverse complement.
AAGCGGGCATTAGCTTATTGGAATAAGCATATTGATGGAGGTATTCATGGACTAGTGGATGTGTTATGGCAGCAGTGGATTGACTCAGGGGTGATTCGGGGAGAGCCGGGGTCGAGGAGGAGAGGAGTTGGGTGAGGGGGCAACTCGAGTGGGCTTTGGAGCAATATTTCAACTACTCTGGGCCAGAAATTGCGGGATTGGAAGGACTGGATCGACAGAATGACCCCACCCTAAACCCATTTTCTCCAGGTCGTAGGAAAGAGACTTCAAGAGCAATTATACCGACACCCACCTTCAGCTCACCACCCTATCCCTTAACCCCTGTCGCGGAGGTTGCCATCCCACGCGGTGACCCACTGAGGGTTAGCATTCACCTACCCCCAGTCTAGGGATGGCAGTGGTGTGGTTTAAAACCGAGAACCGTGGTAAACCGCACCGCATGGTGTGGTTTAGGGTTCACCCCAAAATATAAAATCACCGCAGTGCGGTTTCGGTTTTGCCCAAAACCGCACCATTTAAACCATTATAATGATAAATCGCGGTGCACCGCACCGCATGGTAATGGTACACCATCTCGGTGTGGCGGTTCGGTGTTGCGGTGCGGTTTTGATTTTGACCAAAACCATACCGAAACCGCACCGTTGCCATCCCTACCCCAGTCGCTCCATGTTGCCAACCAACGTGGTGACCCACTGAGGGTTAGCGGTTCCCCTACCCAGCATCACATCACCATCTCCCTCTCCCACCTTGCCGTTGAGATTCCCGTAGTTCAGCACCGTCCCCCATGTCCCCAATCCCCAGGTACACCCCCGCGTATTTGGGGGATAGGGGGTCAGGGGGTGTTGGGGTGGTGAGGCAACTTGAGAAGGCAGACTGGGCGATCGAGGGGGTAGAGTAGGATAAAGAGGAGAAGTAGGGTATGCCGAGTAGAGAGGAGTGCAGTTAAAGTAGGTGCCAAGCTGAAAATGCTAAATAAGGTTTGAAAAATAAATAAAGGTGATTTATTGATCGGTCCCTAAAATAAGTCCAGACTTACAGTAAGGATATAAATAAATACCTTTTTACATAGTTCCCTGACCATGAAATTTTTTTTTGCTACGGGGACTTGTTGACTTCTAGGATCCATTTCGCACCATGTCTAATTCACAAATAAATATCGTTTTACACCAATATTTGCATCTCGATCGTCAGATTGAATGTAAATGGATATGGGTGAGATGCATCTGTCGTGGTTGTGCGTAGGTACAGTTCAGACAATCCAAATGTAGCTGGAGCATCCCCATCCCCCGTGTCACGCCCCAGAAATCTGAAGATCGATCCCTGGGGTGTGAAATGAGAAAAAGATGGGATTTCAGGTCTGGTCAATTAATTACACCAATTTGGGTTCTCACAGGGCTTCTTCTATGCTCTCTAATATGAAAAACAAGGAGGAGGGAGAAACAAGAGGGGAATCTTTTAAATTTGATTTCTCGAAAACATTTTTATTTAAAAAGCAGAGAAAGAGAAATGTCAATAGAGAGAAGACATTATATAGTCAGGCTCGACCTTCAAAAGTCATATCCTCTCAGTATGTGTGAACTATCGGTGCCACTACATGCTGACAGGAGTCTATCTGAGGGAGCACGAGGCTCAAGCCTCTTACGGCTAGCCAAGTAGTCTCACCCACTCCCTAACACCCAGGTGCACCAGTCTAGAGTTTCTATCTACAGGGTTAATCAATTTAGTCATTTATATGTACTTATATTCTGATCATGATCTATCCTAGGCTTGGGGTCTTGAGGAGAGGCCTACCCAAAAGAATTCAGCTAGAACCATTGCAACTACAACCATAGAATACTAACTAACTAATAAAAACTCTTATTCCAATACAATTACAATGTCTGAAGAGAAAGGACTACAAGACTAACGTACTAAGTAGAAAGGTAAAGCTGCAACTCCAACTCCGCCTCTTGACTCCTATTGCTACTCCTGAGCCTTCGGACCTGCAACTGAGCCTACTCATGGGAAAGAGTAGCCCCCAATAGAAAATTGGGAGATTAGCCAAATTAATGGCTAGTGATATCCTAATAGTCTTTAATAATATGAGACAACTAATCTTAATAAATTAAGATAAGATCTATCATCAGTTCCAGTATGATCAATGTTTGCAGAATGATACCTAAACCTATCAGTAGTCTATATTCACATGCAATTCCTACTGTCACTAGGTTATCTAACATAAAGTCTATTCAATGTTCTACAGCATTAAAGAACAAATTAAATAAGACGTTCATATAAAGTCATGAAGTCATCATGTAAACAGTCATATAATTCTAAATTCATATATAGATAAAGCACACTCTATCAAAACGTGAACCCCGGATATTTTGTTCATCTTGTCCCCGGTCGGGCATTACTATAGGGCCTTTTATTTCGATTGTAGAGGGCCAACTCTCTCGCCGTGCATCCACCAACACCATGCACAAATCACCCAGATGATCATAAGGGATTTTCCGTCTTTCACGGTGGAGCTCTACCGCCCAACTTGCTTTACTATGGGGACTTCAACTCCCCGGGACAGGGTTGTTAGGCCAATCCCTACTCGAGGGCACCTCCTATTGGCTTTACCACAACCCTTGCCCGTGACCCGTAACCTACTTAACTTCGGCTGTACGTGCAGGGTGGTTCACGACCCTTGCGCGCACGGGGTCCCTATCCTCTAACCAGGTAGATTCACATATAACATCTTTCATCATATACACTGAAGTTACAAAAAATCTATTTAATGCTTAATAATTTTTTAACAAATTACCCCTGGTCCCGCACTGCTCTCGCAACCCATGCGACATAATAAATCAATAAAGTAAGACACTCATCCTAGTGACCCGTGTGCTAGGGTTGCCATACTCCCCTTAGGAGGGTGGGACCCGATAATTATTAGTTATTCAATTTATTATTTAATTTAAGGGAATCCTAATTACGGTGTCCATACAATCAAAAATAATTAATTATTATTAATATTTTAAGCATGCGTCGCCGGACTCGCGACTCCGCATGCAAGGCGGGGTCCACTTGACCACATGCGACGATGCCCGACGGGACCCACATACAGTGTCATGGATACCTACCCTTAGTCATTCTCATTTTCCACTATTAAAGACCACGTAAGGGTAGTAGATGTCACCTGGTTGGCGCACATGACTTCTGCTAGTTGCCTCTGATCCGTCTCCGCTGGATCACCATAATCATGGTCTGATAACAAACACAGATCTATATCACAACTCTATCAATTAAAACAAAAGAATCTATGATGAGGGTTCTATACCAAGGATAGTCGGGCACCCTCGATAGGGGACCAATATTGAATCGACAGCACACAAATCCGTGCGACTGAAGAACTCGAACCTAAACAATACTAGGTCAATCAAGTAATCAGAAGCTAAACCTACTCATCGAATCGGGCTCGAAGAATCCTCTCCGATTGTTCCGGTTTTGCTGGAATCCGACTTCGGTCGGATGGTTTCGGGTCAAACCACGTAGAACCGATAAAACCGATCACATGGCTGGGTTGCTAGGGTAGAAGGGGTTCTAGAGTTATCTTCTAGGTTTAAAAGGTAGGACTCAATGTTCTGAACACGATGTCGCTGCATTACAAGAAAAAGGGTCTTTACCGACGAAAATTTCTATTTCCGTCGGTAATAATATAACTTTTACCGACGGGAAACATAGTTTCCGTCGGTATTATAACTAAGATATTTTTAAATTTTTTTGCATATTTATTACCGACGGTTACATACTATCCGTCGGTAAATTCTTCTTTCCCGACGGATGATTATATGTCCGTCGGTATAATTACTTTATACTGACGGAAATATAATGTCGTCGGTATAAAGTAATTATACCGACAGTCACATTATTTCCGTCGGTAAAATGTAACGACGAAACTCAGGGTTTTTACTGGCTCTCTGGAAAAAATGGAACACTGAGTTTCGTCGTACATTATTACCGACGGAAGTTATTTTACCGTCGGTATAAAGTACTTATACCGGCGGTATTATAAGTTCCGTCGGTAATAATGTACGACGAAACTCAGGGTTTTTTTCGGCTCTCTGGAAAAAATGGAACCCTGAGTTTCGTCATACATTATTACCGACGGAACTTATAATACCGTCGGTATAAGTACTTTATACCGACGGTAAAATAACTTCCGTCGGTAATAATGTACGACGAAACTCAGTGTTTTTTTTCGGCTCTCTGGAAAAAATGGCCACCCTGTGTTTAGTCGTTGATTTTTACCGACGGAAATCATAGTACCGTCGGTATAAAGGAATTATACCGACGGTATTATAAGTTCCGTCGGTAAAAACCCTACTAATATCCACCGCAGCCACCGGTTTCTTTTTCTGTTTCGACCTAACTCCTCCGGCGCCCCTCTCTCAATCTCTCTCTCTCTCTCTCACCGACCCGACCCGTCCAACGACCCCGTCCCCCTCCGGCAGCCCCGCGATCCCCTCCGGCCACCCATCCCCCTCCCGGCCACCCATCCCCCTCCCGACCTCCGCCCCTCCCCGGCCTCCCGGCCCTCTCTCTCTCTATTTCCTCCCCCCCTCCCCGGCCTCCCTTCCCTCTCTCTCTCTCTCTCTCTCTCTCTCTCTCTCTCTCTCTACTTCCTCCCCTCACCTCTCTCTCTCTCTCTCTCTCTCTCTCTCTCTCTCTCTCGATCTAAACCCCCCCTTCGGCCGGCCACCCATCCCCTCCCTTGCACCTCCGGCCACCCCTCCCCTTTCTCGCGCCACCGACTGCGACACCAGTGCTCCTCCTCCTTCTCGAGGCCTGCCGACCATCGCTGGTGAGCTCCTCCTCCTCCTCCCTTTCCCCCTTAGGTTAATTTGTTCCAAATTGCATACTAAAGTTTGAAATGTTATCTTATCAAAATTGCATACTAATTTTGGCATCTACTGAATTCCCTTATGAAAATTGCATACTTATTTGATAATTTTTATCTTATCAAAACTGAATTGAATGGGGGGGAATGAGAATGTATCCATTCATACGATTCATTCATATGAGTTATTATCATATGATTCATATGAGTTATTCCAATTCATTCATATGAGTAATTATTATCTTATCAAAACTGCTTAATTCCCTCATTTGGTAATTTTTACACTGTTTTAAAACTCGTCGAGTCGACTCGAAACTCGGCCGAGTCGACTCGACTCGGCTGAGTTTCGATCCGACTCGGTCCAAAACTCGAGTTTCGATCCGACTCGGCTGAGTTTCGATCCGACTCGAGTTTTAGTCGAGTTGTCGAGTCTACTCGACTCATTAAGGTTTCGAGTCGAGTCGAGTTTTCGTGTTTTAAAACACTGATTTTTATCCTATCAAAACTGAATTGAATGGGGGAATGGGGGGCAAAATGTAGTTTTTAGACTAGGGTGAGCGTCGGTTTTGTCGGTCGGTTTCGGTGTGGGTTTTGTCGGTTATATTTTTTTCGGTTTACGAAAAATCAAAACCGAAACCGAAACCGAAACCGAAATGGTCAGTTTTTGTCGGTTCGTTGTGATATGAGGTATGCTAAAGCCATAAATCTACTCGAGCGACAGAGAGAACCGTCAGACCCCAAGTGTTTACTTGATGAGGCTCCCTGACTTGTTGACTTACTGTCGCATAACTTTGGTGCTATGCCTAGCATTCGAACTATGATCAGCAGTTCAAATGCTGGCCACCAACCCTAGGTTTACTATGTGACTAGTCTACTCATCATAATACACCCATCCATTAGGGATGTGGATGGCCTTTAGAAGTTTTGGTTCGGTGTTCCATACCCGGGAACCGAAATCGAAATTGTGCGGAGTCTTATAACATTGTTTGAAATTATATGTCAGGTGTTGTATAGCCAGATAGACGAAGATGTCTTCGATCGATAAGAGTTGGATGCGTAATTCGAATCGCATGAGCCAAGAGTACAGAGAAGGAGTTAGGAAATTTCTGGATTTTGCATTTGAGCGTCTTGCACCGCTTGATGGAAAAATTATGTGTCCCTGTATAGACTGCGGAAGGGTGACTAGGAAGGTTCGAGAGGAATGTGAGGTTGATCTGGTAATGCGTGGCATTGACATTAGCTATACCCGTTGGTTCTCGCACGGTGAGGAGCTAGATGCAGTCCCCATGGCAGCTCACGGTGAAACTTCAAACACAGTGATCACTGATGATAATATTAATACAGACGATGACGATGACATGCAGGGTATGATACATGATTTGCAAGGTGGAATAGGCACGAAAACACCGTCAGGTGATCAGCTCAATATCGAAGCGGACAAGTTCTACAGATTGCTTAAAGATGCCGAACAACCTCTATACCCGGGGTGTGAGAAGTTTTCAAAACTCTCTTTCACTGTAAAGCTTCTTCATTTGAAGTGCCTCAATGGTTGGAGTAATAAGTCATGTAATATGTTGGTAGAGTTGCTGAAAGAGGCTTTTCCTATGGATGAGATAGTACCGAAATCATTCTACGAGGCGAAGAAGACAATTAAAGATCTCGGTCTGGGTTATGAGAAAATTGATGCATGCGTGAACGATTATATGTTGTACCAGAAAGAGTACGAACATGCGCGGTCATGCCACATATGCGGAGCAACGAGATATAAAGAGACGGATGCCGAGTCTAGTACCAGTCGAAGGAAGAAAAATGTATCTGCAAAGGTTCTCCTATACTTCTCGCTTAGGGACAGGCTTCAGAGGTTGTTTATGTCATCGAAGACTGCTGAGCACATGAGGTGGTATGCACGAGAACGTACAGATGACGGGATTATGAGACATCCGGCCGACTCTCTGACGTGGAAAGATTTTGATCATACCTATCCTGAATTTGTATGTGAAGTTCGCAACGTCAGGTTAGGGCTTACTAGCGATGGCTTCAATCTCTTTGGGAATATGAGTGTGTCGTACAGCATTTGGCCAGTTGTCCTAGTTTCATACAATTTGCCTCCCTGGATGTGCTTAAAAAAGCCATACACAATGCTCTCCTTGCTCATTCCCGGACCCAGGTCGCCTGGTAATGATATTGACGTTTACTTGCAGCCGTTGATTGAGGAGTTGAACGAGTTATGGGAAGTTGGGGCCGATACGTATGATGCCTCGTTGCGCCAGAATTTTCGGATGCATGCGGCACTTCTATGGACCATCAACGATTTTCCTGCATATGCCAACTTATCCGGGTGGAGTACTAAAGGAAAATTGGCGTGCCCTACATGCAATAAGGAGACAGATTCATTACGGTTGAAGAACGGAGGCAAGTTCTGTTATATGGGCCATCGAAGATTCCTTGTTGACGGCCATAAGTGGAGGCAGAACAAAAGAGCTTTCAACGGCAAGAAGGAACTTGCAAAGGCCACGGAGCAGCTTTCGGGGGTAGAAGTCTTGTGCGAATTGGATCAGCTTGATGCCGTGGCACTTGGGAAAGGTAAAACAAAGAGAACGCATGAAGATTCTACGCGTGAGCATAACTGGAAGAAGAAGAGTATTTTCTTTAAACTACCGTACTGGAGCAGCCTACTCTTGCGCCATAACTTGAATGTCATGCATATCGAGAAAAATATGTGTGACAACATTATAGGAACACTGTTGAATCTCGACGGTAAGACGAAGGATAATCTTAAATCTTGTCTCGATCTTAAGGAGTTGGGCATCCGAAAATCACTTCATCCCCAAGAGATTGGGGATAAGTATGTGTTACCAGTTGCATGCTACACCATAAGCTCACAGCAAAAGGCAGCCTTATGTGCATTCCTACGGTCTGTGAAAACACCAAACGGTTATTATTCGAATATCGCACGATGCGTGCAAGAGAACGACCGGAAGTTGTCTGGATTAAAGAGCCACGATTGTCATGTTCTTATGCAGTGATTGTTATCTCTTACTATACGTGGGAATTTAACCGAATAGGTGTCCGGTCCGTTAATTGAGCTCAGCACTTTTTTCAGACAGTTGTGCTCGAAGGTACTTAGAGTGGACCAACTTGATCAGATGGAGAGGGATATTGCGATCACATTGTGCAAGCTAGAGATGATATTTTCACCTTCCTTCTTTGATGTCATAGTGCATTTGACCGTTCACTTGGCAAATGAGGCCAAACTCGGCGGCCCAGTTTATTACCGCTGGATGTATTTTATCGAGAGGTAATCGTCTCGTCTCATTCGCACAATGTATTTGATCGTTCTTGATATATTCATCCAAATATTTATTTCTCAAATTAGGTACTTGCGAACATTGAAATCATATGTTCGTAATAAAAGTCGTCCGGAGGGATCAATTGCTGAAGGATACCTAGCAGAAGAATGTCTAACATTCTGCTCAAGATACCTATATGGTATAGACACACGATTCAATCAACTTGAGCGGAACTATGACGGTGGTCCAATAGACTTCGATGGGGGCCTGTCTATATTTGCCGAAATAGGTAGACCTGTAGGAGGAGGCAAAACCCGTAGATTGTCTGTAGATGAGATTCAACAGGCACATATGTATGTGTTGCGCCAATGTGATGAAGTGTGGCCATTCATTGAGTAAGCATTTTACGATCATTTACTTATTCTTTCAGTCCATTCATTAAGTATATGTGCTAATTATAATCTAATTCATAACCTGTAAAACAGTAAGCATAAAGCCATCATTAATAATCGGGGTACTCGAAATGCTCCCCAAATTCATTATCGTGAATTCCCATCGTGGTTCGAGAAACACGTAAGTATTCACATCATTACTGAATTTTATTGACATCCATTACCGAACAATAATTATGTGTTCATATAATGAATGTCATGTGGTTATTATAGGCACAAGAGTTGCACGACAACCACGATCCGCTGATGAATGAGGATCTCTGGCGCTTATCTTGTAGTCCTTTGCAAGACGCAATATCGTACGATGGTTATATCGTGAACGGTTATAGATTTCGGACGAAAGATAGTGAAAAATCACGAAGAACCCAAAATAGTGGGGTTGTCGTCAACGGTGAGCAAGAAGAATTAGAAAATATCGACTTCTATGGCGTCCTCAACGAGATTCTCAAGATTAAATTCCTTGGCTAAAATCGGATCGTATTATTCAAATGCGATTGGTATGATGTTAATAATCGCCGGACTGGTTATAATGTCGACAAATACGGTTTTATCAGCATCAACACTGGCAAGAGATTGAATACCCAATATCAAGATCCATTCATTCTTGCCTCTCAAGCGCAACAGATATTTTATGACATGGGAGACAAGGATGCGGGGGTCGTCGATGATGATTTGGATGCATACCAGAATTATAAGATAATCATTGTCGATGCAGTGCACGACGAAAATAAAGATGTCGACAATATAAACTGGACAGCGAATGCAGATCAAATGATAGAAGAGGGATGCGATGAGAGTAACAGAGATGAGACAGAAAATGACTAGACCGTATGTAAATCAAATTGTTTCATATTTAAATCAAATTGTTTCATATTTAAATCAAATTGTTTCATATATAAATCATATTGTTTTATATGTATATCATATTAATTTATACTGTTTCATATGTAAATCAAACTGTTTCATATGTAAATCATACCGTTTCATATGTAAATCAAACTGTTTCATATTGTTTCATAAATCATACTATTTCATATGTAAATTAAACTATTTCATATTGTTTCATATGTAAATCTTACTGTTTCATATATAAATTAAACTGTTTCATATGGCATCACGGTCATATGTTCGTAGAGGCAGGGGTGGGGTAGCTCGGAGCGCTCCGGTTGCCACCCCAGGGTCCGAGGCCGAGTCGTCCGGATCTGGTAGTGCTGTTCCTCTCTCCACACCAGCTCCTGATATGGTCGCAGCCTCCGGAGCTTCGAGCAGTGCTCAGCACTCGGCTGCAGCGTCTACGCCCACAGGTAATGTTTAGATCTAAAGTTTTATACATATTGTAAATACTTCTTCAGTACTGATGTATATTTTATTTGCAGGGTCGAGGATCACCAGGCACGTAGGCGACCGGGGCGTGACGACAGCCCGGCGCTTGTCGACCTTACGCGAGCCGCTTTCCCTACAGTGGAGCGGTAGGACCTTTATGGGCGAGCACGCTTCTGACGCCGCCACCTGGGTCAGTATTATAGTACGGGAGGAGAGGAATGCCCCGATTATGGGGTTAAGGGGGTGGAAGAACATTGATGCATCCTATAAGGAGAGGATGTATCAGTAGTTTTTGGTATGTTAGTTTCATTAAAACATTTTAGAATAATATCGTACTTCTTTAATTATAATTTGATTTGATACAATGACTTGTTTCTAAATTGATTTTACAGGAGAAATTTAAATGGGAGAACATAGAAACCGACACCCATCGGGAGGACTTGTGGAAGATGATGGGTGAGCGGTACAGGGATTACCGTCACGAGCTCTACCAGCTCTACGGTTACTTGGTCGGCCAACCGGTTGAGGAGGTACAGGCTGCGGCCGGGACGAGAGACGCGCCACCGCTACACATTCTACAGTTTTTGGTCGCTCACTGGGCCACTCCTCACTTTCAGGTATAATCATAATTTTGTTGATCCGTACTTGTTTTAATATTATACTAAAAATTTGTATTGATGTTTCAAAATTTAATCGATTGACACAGGTGAGTTCACGTAGAGGCAAGCAGAATAGAAGTGCCTCGATGACACCTGCTCCAGTGAAGGGGAGGACCTTCATGCCCCAGCTTACCCAGCAGCTGGTAAATGATACAAACATTGTTATTATTTAAAGCTCTATACATGTTATATTAAATCATCTATTTATTTTATATGTCCAACAGACACAGTCCTTGGGCCACGAGCCTAATAGGATTGACCTTTTTGAGGCCTCTAGGAGGCGGCGTACCGATGGGGCATTTCTGGATGACAGGGTTACCTCGCAAGTGGTAAGTAATTAAATTACTGTTAATATATTCTTATACGACTTCATTGAATATCATTGAATATCATTCGTTGTTTTTATATAGAAGAGGATGCGACTTCTGGTGACCCCGTCGGGCGAGGCCGGCTCCTCCTCCAGCTCAGTATCTGTCGACTCAGCGATGGATACTATGCTGAGACCTGCCACGCACGGTCGTGTCCTCTGTACAGGCCTTGGAGTCACGCCCTCCTCCTACTTTGTACGAGAGGGTATGCGCTCGAGGGCACGGGACACCCAGACCGGTGCTATCACTCAGCTGCAGTCTGCGTTAGACGCGGAGCGAGAGCAGAGGCAGGCCCTCGAGCAGAGGGTTGAGGTGGAGAAGAAGGCCCTCGATGAGAAAAGAGAAGCTCGCAGGGAACTGGAGCATATATTTTATGACTTCATAAGCCGGTCTAGCGGTGGCTCATCCTCATGATCAGGTACTTACTAATCTTTATAATATTAGTAAAAAATATGAATCTTACTAATTTGAGTTTAGATCATATTATCACACTTATGATTTTGCAACACTTAGACTCTAAATCGGTGAATCGGAGCGTAAATTGGTCAAATATCCAATTAGAACGCGCTCGCAAGTCCGAAATACGGAATAATTACAACTTCAAATTATCGGATGCCGATCCGATGACGATCGGATCAAATCCAAACCTATTTCATATCCGAAACACGCTAACTTATGATTTTCCAACACTTAGACTCTAAATCCGTGAATCGGAGCGTAAATTGGTCAAATATCCAATTAGAACCCGCTCGCAAGTCCAAAATACGGAATAATTCCAAGTTCGAATTATCGGATGCCGATCCGATGACGATCGGATCGAATCCAAACCTATTTCATATCCGAAACACGCTAACTTATGATTTTCCAACACTTAGACTCTAAATCGGTGAATCGGATCGTAAATTGTTCAAATATCCAATTAGAACCCACTCGCAAGTCCGAAATACGGAATAATTCCAACTTTGAATTATCGGATGCCGACCCGATGACGATCCGATCGAATCCAAACCTATTTCATATCCGAAACACGCTAACTTATGATTTTTCAATACTTAGACTCTAAATCGGTGAATCGGATCGTAAATTGGTCAAATATCCAATTAGACCTCGCTCACAAGTCCGAAATACGAAATAATTCCAAATACGAATTATCAGATGACGATCTGATGATGATCCGATCGAATCCAAACCTATTTCATATCCGAAACACGCTACTTATGATTTTACAACACTTAGACTCTAAATCGGTAAATCAGAGCGTAAATTGGTCAAATATCCAATTAGAACCCGCTTGCAAGTCCGAAATACGGAATAATTCCAACTTCGAATTATCGGATGCCGATCCGATGACGATCCGATCGAATCCAAACCTATTTCATATCCGAAACACGCTAACTTATGATTTTCCAACACTTAGACTCTAAATCGGTGAATCGGATCGTAAATTGGTCAAATATCCAATTAGAACGCGCTCGCAAGTCCGAAATACGGAATAATTCCAAGTACGAATTATCGGATGACGATCCGATTGAATCCAAACCTATTTCATATCCGAAACACGCTAACTTATGATTTTACAACACTCAGACTCTAAATCGGTGAATCGGAGCGTAAATTGGTCAAATATCCAATTAGAACCCGCTCGCAAGTCCGAAATACGGAATAAATCTAACTTCGAATTATCGGATGCCGATCCGATGACGATCCGATCGAATCCAAACCTATTTCATATCCGAAACACGCTAACTTATGATTTTCCAATACTTAGACTCTAAATCGGTGAATCGGATCGTAAATTGGTCAAATATCCAATAAGACCTCGCTCGCAAGTCCGAAATATGGAATAATTCCAAGTACGAATTATCGGATGACAATCCGATGACGATCCGATAGAATCCAAACCTATTTCATATCCGAAACACGCTAACTTATGATTTTACAACACTTAGACTCTAAATCGGTGAATCGGATCGTAAATTGGTCAAATATCCAATTAGAACTCGCTCGCAAGTCCGAAATACGGAATAATTCCAACTTCGAATTATCGGATGCCGATCTGATGACGATCCGATCGAATCCAAACCTATTTCATATCTGAAACACGCTAACTTATGATTTTACAACACTTAGACTCTAAATCGGTGAATCGGAGCGTAAATTGGTCAAATATCCAATAAGAACCCGCTCGCAAGTCCGAAATACGGAATAATTCCAACTTCGAATTATCGGATGCCGATCCGATGACGATCCGATCGAATCCAAACCTATTTCATATCCGAAACACACTAACTTATGATTTTCCAACACTTAGATTCTAAATCGGTGAATCGGATCGTAAATTGGTCAAATATCCAATTAGAACACGCTCGCAAGTTCGAAATACGGAATAATTCCAAGTACGAATTATCGGATGACGATCCGATCGAATCCAAACCTATTTCATATCCGAAACACGCTAACTTATGATTTTACAACACTTAGACTCTAAATCGGTGAATCGGAGCGTAAATTGGTCAAATATCCAATTAGAACCCACTCGCAAGCCCGAAATACGAAATAATTCCAACTTCGAATTATCGGATGCCGATCCGATGACGATCCGATCGAATCCAAACCTATTTCATATCCGAAACACGCTAACTTATGATTTTTCAATACTTAGACTCTAAATCGGTGAATCGGATCGTAAATTGGTCAAATATCCAATTAGACCTCGCTTGCAAGTCCGAAATACAGAATAATTCCAAGTACAAAGTATCGGATGACGATCCGATGACGATCCGATCGAATCCAAACCTATTTCATATCCGAAACACGCTAACTTATGATTTTCCAACACTTAGACTCTAAATCGGTGAATCGGATCGTAAATTGGTCAAATATCCTATTAGACCTCGCTCGCAAGTCCGAAATACGGAATAATTCCAAGTACGAATTATCGGATGACGATCCGATCAAATCCAAACCTATTTCATATCCGAAACACGCTAACTTATGATTTTACAACACTTAGACTCTAAATCGGTGAATCGGAGCGTAAATTGGTCAAATATCCAATTAGAACCCGCTCGCAAGTCCAAAATACGGAATAATTCCAACTTCGAATTATCGGATGCCGATCCGATGCCGATCCGATCGAATCCAAACCTATTTCATATCCGAAACACGCTAACTTATGATTTTCCAACACTTAGACTCTAAATCGGTGAATCGGATCGTAAATTGGTCAAATATCCAATTAGACCTCGCTCGCAAGTCCGAAATACGGAATAATTCCAAGTACAAATTATCGGATGACGATCCGATGATGATCCGATCGAATCCAAACCTAATTCATATCCGAAACATCCTAACTTATGATTTTACAACACTTAGACTCTAAATCGGTGAATCGGATCGTAAATTGGTCAAATATCCAATTAGAACTCGCTCGCAAGTCCGAAATACGGAATAATTCCAACTTCGAATTATCGAATGGCGATCCGATGACGATCTGATCGAATCTAAACCTATTTCATATCCGAAACACGCTAACTTATGATTTTGCAACACTTAGACTCTAAATTGGTGAATCGGAGCGTAAATTGGTCAAATATCCAATTAGAACGCGCTCCCAAGTCCGAAATACGGAATAATTCCAAGTACGAATTATCGGATGACGTTTCGATGACGATCCGATCGAATCCAAACCTATTTCATATCTGAAACATGCTAACTTATGATTTTACAACACTTAGACTCTAAATCGGTGAATCGGATCGTAAATTGGTCAAATATCCAATTAGAACTCGCTCGCAAGTCCGAAATACGGAATAATTCCAACTTTAAATTATCGGATGGCGATCCGATGACGATCCGATTGAATCCAAACCTATTTCATATCCGAAACACGCTAACTTATGATTTTTCAATACTTAGACTCTAAATCGGTGAATCGGATCGTAAATTGGTCAAATATCCAATTAGACCTCGCTCACAAGTCCGAAATACGGAATAATTCCAAATACGAATTATCAGATGACGATCCGATGACGATCCGATGGAATCCAAACCTATTTCATATCCGAAACACGCTAACTTATGATTTTACAACACTTAGACTCTAAATCAGTGAATCGGAGCGTAAATTGGTCAAATATCCAATTAGAACCCGCTCACAAGTCCGAAATACGGAATAATTCCAACTTCGAATTATCGGATGCCGATCCGATGACGATCCGATCGAATCCAAACCTATTTCATATCCTAAACACGCTAACTTATGATTTTCCAACACTTAGACTCTAAATTCGTGAATCGGAGCGTAAATTGGTCAAATATCCAATTAGAACACGCTCGCAAGTCCAAAATACGGAATAATTCCAAGTACGAATTATCGGATGATGATCCGATGACGATCCGATCGAATCCAAACCTATTTCATATCCGAAACACGCTAACTTATGATTTTACAACACTTAGACTCTAAATCGGTGAATCGGAGCGTAAATTGGTCAAATATCCAATTAGAACCCGCTCGCAAGTCCGAAATACGGAATAAATCCAACTTCAAATTATCGGATGCCGATCCGATGACGATCCGATCGAATCCAAACCTATTTCATATCCGAAACACGCTAACTTATGATTTTCCAATACTTAGACTCTAAATCGGTGAATCGGATCGTAAATTGGTCAAATATCCAATAAGACCTCGCTTGCAAGTCCGAAATACGGAATAATTTAAAGTACGAATTATCGGATGACAATCCGATGACGATCCGATCGAATCCAAACCTATTTCATATCCGAAACACGCTAACTTATGATTTTACAACACTTAGACTCTAAATCAGTGAATCGGAGCGTAAATTGGTCAAATATCCAATTAGAACCCGCTCACAAGTCCGAAATACGGAATAATTCCAACTTCGAATTATCGGATGCCGATCCGATGACGATCCGATCGAATCCAAACCTATTTCATATCCTAAACACGCTAACTTATGATTTTCCAACACTTAGACTCTAAATTCGTGAATCGGAGCGTAAATTGGTCAAATATCCAATTAGAACACGCTCGCAAGTCCAAAATACGGAATAATTCCAAGTACGAATTATCGGATGATGATCCGATGACGATCCGATCGAATCCAAACCTATTTCATATCCGAAACACGCTAACTTATGATTTTACAACACTTAGACTCTAAATCGGTGAATCGGAGCGTAAATTGGTCAAATATCCAATTAGAACCCGCTCGCAAGTCCGAAATACGGAATAAATCCAACTTCAAATTATCGGATGCCGATCCGATGACGATCCGATCGAATCCAAACCTATTTCATATCCGAAACACGCTAACTTATGATTTTCCAATACTTAGACTCTAAATCGGTGAATCGGATCGTAAATTGGTCAAATATCCAATAAGACCTCGCTTGCAAGTCCGAAATACGGAATAATTTAAAGTACGAATTATCGGATGACAATCCGATGACGATCCGATCGAATCCAAACCTATTTCATATCCGAAACACGCTAACTTATGATTTTACAACACTTAGACTCTAAATCGGTGAATCGGATCGTAAATTGGTCAAATATCCAATTAGAACTCGCTCGCAAGTCCGAAATATGGAATAATTCCAACTTCGAATTATCGGATGCCGATCTGATGACGATCCGATCGAATCCAAACCTATTTCATATCCGAAACACGCTAACTTATGATTTTACAACACTTAGACTCTAAATCGGTGAATCGGAGCGTAAATTGGTCAAATATCCAATAAGAACCCGCTCGCAAGTCCGAAATACGGAATAATTCCAACTTCGAATTATCGGATGCCGATCCGATGACGATCCGATCGAATCCAAACCTATTTCATATCCGAAACACACTAACTTATGATTTTCCAACACTTAGATTCTAAATCGGTGGATCGGATCGTAAATTGGTCAAATATCCAATTAGAACGCGCTCGCAAGTTCGAAATACGGAATAATTCCAAGTACGAATTATCGGATGACGATCCGATCGAATCCAAACCTATTTCATATCCGAAACACGCTAACTTATGATTTTACAACACTTAGACTCTAAATCGGTGAATCGGAGCGTAAATTGGTCAAATATCCAATTAGAACCCACTCGCAAGCCCGAAATATGAAATAATTCCTACTTCGAATTATCGGATGCCGATCCGATGACGATCCGATCGAATCCAAACCTATTTCATATCCGAAACACGCTAACTTATGATTTTTCAATACTTAGACTCTAAATCGGTGAATCGGATCGTAAATTGATCAAATATCCAATTAGACCTCGCTTGCAAGTCCGAAATACAGAATAATTCCAAGTACAAAGTATCGGATGACGATCCGATGACGATCCGATCGAATCCAAACCTATTTCATATCCGAAACACGCTAACTTATGATTTTCCAACACTTAGACTCTAAATCGGTGAATCGGATCGTAAATTGGTCAAATATCCTATTAGACCTCGCTCGCAAGTCCGAAATACGGAATAATTCCAAGTACGAATTATCGGATGACGATCCGATCGAATCCAAACCTATTTCATATCCGAAACACGCTAACTTATGATTTTACAACACTTAGACTCTAAATCGGTGAATCGGAGCGTAAATTGGTCAAATATCCAATTAGAACCCGCTCGCAAGTCCAAAATACGGAATAATTCCAACTTCGAATTATCGGATGCCGATCCGATGCCGATCCGATCGAATCCAAACCTATTTCATATCCGAATCACGCTAACTTATGATTTTCCAACACTTAGACTCTAAATCGGTGAATCGGATCGTAAATTGGTCAAATATCCAATTAGACCTCGCCCGCAAGTCCGTAATACGGAATAATTCCAAGTACAAATTATCGGATGACGATCCGATGACGATCCGATCGAATCCAAACCTAATTCATATCCGAAACATGCTAACTTATGATTTTACAACACTTAGACTCTAAATCGGTGAATCGGATCGTAAATTGGTCAAATATCCAATTAGAACTCGCTCGCAAGTCCGAAATACGGAATAATTCCAACTTCGAATTATCGAATGGCGATCCGATGACGATCTGATCGAATCTAAACCTATTTCATATCCGTAACACGCTAACTTATGATTTTGCAACACTTAGACTCTAAATTGGTGAATCGGAGCGTAAATTGGTCAAATATCCAATTAGAACGCGCTCGCAAGTCCGAAATACGGAATAATTCCAAGTACGAATTATCGGATGACGTTTCGATGACGATCCGATCGAATCCAAGCCTATTTCATATCTGAAACATGCTAACTTATGATTTTACAACACTTAGACTCTAAATCGGTGAATCGGATCGTAAATTGGTCAAATATCCAATTAGAACTCGCTCGCAAGTCCGAAATACGGAATAATTCCAACTTCAAATTATCGGATGGCGATCCGATGACGATCCGATTGAATCCAAACCTATTTCATATCCGAAACACGCTAACTTATGATTTTTCAATACTTAGACTCTAAATCGGTGAATCGGATCGTAAATTGGTCAAATATCCAATTAGACCTCGCTCACAAGTCCGAAATACGGAATAATTCCAAATACGAATTATCAGATGACGATCCGATCGAATCCAAACCTATTTCATATCCAAAACACGCTAACTTATGATTTTACAACACTTAGACTCTAAATCAGTGAATCGGAGCGTAAATTGGTCAAATATCCAATTAGAACCCGCTCGCAAGTCCGAAATACGGAATAATTCCAACTTCGAATTATCGGATGCCGATCCGATGACGATCCGATCGAATCCAAACCTATTTCATATCCGAAACACGCTAACTTATGATTTTCCAACACTTAGACTCTAAATCGGTGAATCGGAGCGTAAATTGGTCAAATATCCAATTAGAACACGCTCGCAAGTCCAAAATACGGAATAATTCCAAGTACGAATTATCGGATGATGATCCGATGACGATCCGATCGAATCCAAACCTATTTCATATCCGAAACACGCTAACTTATGATTTTACAACACTTAGACTCTAAATCGGTGAATCGGAGCGTAAATTGGTCAAATATCCAATTAGAACCCGCTCGCAAGTCCGAAATACGGAATAAATCCAACTTCAAATTATCGGATGCCGATCCGATGACGATCCGATCGAATCCAAACCTATTTCATATCCGAAACACGCTAACTTATGATTTTCCAATACTTAGACTCTAAATCGGTGAATCGGATCGTAAATTGGTCAAATATCCAATAAGACCTCGCTTGCAAGTCCGAAATACGGAATAATTTAAAGTACGAATTATCGGATGACAATCCGATGACGATCCGATCGAATCCAAACCTATTTCATATCCGAAACACGCTAACTTATGATTTTACAACACTTAGACTCTAAATCGGTGAATCGGATCGTAAATTGGTCAAATATCCAATTAGAACTCGCTCGCAAGTCCGAAATACGGAATAATTCCAACTTCGAATTATCGGATGCCGATCTGATGACGATCCGATCGAATCCAAACCTATTTCATATCCGAAACACGCTAACTTATGATTTTACAACACTTAGACTCTAAATCGGTGAATCGGAGCGTAAATTGGTCAAATATCCAATAAGAACCCGCTCGCAAGTCCGAAATACAGAATAATTCCAACTTCGAATTATCGGATGCCGATCTGATGACGATCCGATCGAATCCAAACCTATTTCATATCCGAAACACACTAACTTATGATTTTCCAACACTTAGATTCTAAATCGGTGAATCGGATCGTAAATTGGTCAAATATCCAATTAGAATGTGCTCGCAAGTCCGAAATACGGAATAATTCCAAGTACGAATTATCGGATGACGATCCGATGACGATCCGATCGAATCCAAACCTATTTCATATCCGAAACACGCTAACTTATGATTTTACAACACTTAGACTCTAAATCGGTGAATCGGAGCGTAAATTGGTCAAATATCCAATTAGAACCCACTCGCAAGCCCGAAATACGGAATATTTCCAAATTCGAATTATCGGATGCCGATCCGATGACGATCCGATCGAATCCAAACCTATTTCATATCCGAAACACGCTAACTTATGATTTTCCAATACTTAGACTCTAAATCGGTGAATCAGATCGTAAATTGGTCAAATATCCAATTAGACCTCGCTTGCAAGTCCGAAATACGGAATAATTCCAAGTACAAAGTATCGGATGACGATCCGATGACGATCCGATCGAATCCAAACCTATTTCATATCCGAAACACGCTAACTTATGATTTTCCAACACTTAGACTCTAAATCGGTGAATCGGATCGTAAATTGGTCAAATATCCTATTAGACCTCGCTCGCAAGTCCGAAATACGGAATAATTCCAAGTACGAATTATCGGATGACGATCCGATGACGATCCGATCGAATCCAAACCTATTTCATATCCGAAACACGCTAACTTATGATTTTACAACACTTAGACTCTAAATCGGTGAATCGGAGCGTAAATTGGTCAAATATCCAATTAGAACCCGCTCGCAAGTCCGAAATACGGAATAATTCCAACTTCGAATTATCGGATGCCGATCCGATGCCGATCCGATCGAATCCAAACCTATTTCATATCCGAAACACGCTAACTTATGATTTTCCAACACTTAGACTCTAAATCGGTGAATCGGTTCGTAAATTGGTCAAATATCCAATTAGACCTCGCTTGCAAGTCCGAAATACGGAATAATTCCAAGTACGAATTATCGGATGACGATCCGATCGAATCCAAACCTATTTCATATCCGAAACATGCTAACTTATGATTTTACAACACTTAGACTCTAAATCGGTGAATCGGATCGTAAATTGGTCAAATATCCAATTAGAACTCGCTCGCAAGTCCGAAATACGGAATAATTCCAACTTCGAATTATCGAATGGCGATCCGATGACGATCTGATCGAATCCAAACCTATTTCATATCCGAAACACGCTAACTTATGATTTTGCAACACTTAGACTCTAAATTGGTGAATCGGAGCGTAAATTGGTCAAATATCCAATTAGAACGCGCTCGCAAGTCCGAAATACGGAATAATTCCAAGTACGAATTATCGGATGACGTTTCGATGACGATCCGATCGAATCCAAACCTATTTCATATCTGAAACATGCTAATTTATGATTTTACAACACTTAGACTCTAAATCGGTGAATCGGATCGTAAATTGGTCAAATATCCAATTAGAACTCGCTCGCAAGTCTGAAATACGGAATAATTCCAACTTCAAATTATCGGATGGCGATCCGATGACGATCCGATCGAATCCAATCCTATTTCATATCCGAAACACGCTAACTTATAATTTTGCAACACTTAGACTCTAAATCGGTGAATCGGAGCGTAAATTGGTCAAATATCCAATTAGAACGCGCTCGCAAGTCCGAAATACGGAATAACTACAACTTCAAATTATCGAATGCCGATCCGATGACGATCGGATCGAATCCAAACCTATTTCATATCCGAAACACGCTAACTTATGATTTTCCAACACTTAGACTCTAAATCGGTGAATCGGATCGTAAATTGTTCAAATATCCAATTAGAACCCGCTCGCAAGTCCGAAATACAGAATATTTCTAACTTTGAATTATCGGATGCCGATCCGATGACGATCCGATCGAATCCAAACCTATTTCATATCCGAAACACGCTAACTTATGATTTTCCAATACTTATACTCTAAATCGGTGAATCGGATCGTAAATTGGTCAAATATCCAATTAGACCTCGCTCGCAAGTCCGAAATACGGAATAATTCCAAGTACGAATTATCGGATGACGATCCGATCGAATCCAAACCTATTTCATATCCGAAACACGCTAACTTACGATTTTCCAACACTTAGACTCTAAATCGGTGAATCGGATCGTAAATTGATCAAATATCCAATTAGACCTCCCTCGTAAGTCCGAAATACGGAATAATTCCAAGTACAAATTATCGGATGACGATCCGATGACGATCTAATCGAATCCAAACCTATTTCATATCCGAAACACGCTAACTTATGATTTTACAACACTTAGACTCTAAATCGGTGAATCGGAGCGTAAATTGGTCAAATATCCAATTAGAACCCGCTCGCAGGTCCGAAAAACGGAATAATTCCAACTTCGAATTATCGGATGCCGATCCGATGACGATCCGATCGAATCCAAACCTATTTCATATCCGAAACACGCTAACTTATGATTTTCCAACACTTAGACTCTAAATCGGTGAATCGGATCGTAAATTGGTTAAATATCCATTTAGACCTCGCTCGCAAGTCCGAAATACGGAATAATTCCAAGTACGAATTATCGGATGACGATCCGATCGAATCCAAACCTATTTCATATCCGAAACATGCTAACTTATGATTTTACAACACTTAGACTCTAAATCGGTGAATCGGATCGTAAATTGGTCAAATATCCAATTAGAACTCACTCGCAAGTCCGAAATACGGAATAATTCCAACTTCGAATTATCGGATGGCGATCCGATGACGATCCGATCGAATCCAAACCTATTTGATATCCGAAACACGCTAACTTATGATTTTGCAACACTTAGATTCTAAATCGGTGAATCGGAGCATAAATTGGTCTAATATCCAATTAGAACGCGCTCGCAAGTCCGAAATACGAAATAATTCCAAGTACGAATTATCGGATGACGTTCCGATGACGATCCGATCGAATCCAAACCTATTTCATATCCGAAACATGCTAACTTATGATTTTACAACACTTAGACTCTAAATCGGTGAATCGGATCGTAAATTGGTCAAATATCCAATTAGAACTCGCTCGCAAGTCCGAAATACAGAATAATTCCAACTTCGAATTATCGGATGGCGATCCGATGACGATCCGATCGAATCCAAACCTATTTCATATCCGAAACACGCTAACTTATGATTTTGCAATACTTAGACTCTAAATCGGTGAATCGGAGCGTAAATTGGTCAAATATCCAATTAGAACGCGCTCGCAAGTCCGAAATACGGAATAATTACAACTTCAAATTATCGGATGCCGATCCGATGACGATCGGATCGAATCCAAACCTATTTCATATCCGAAACACGCTAACTTATGATTTTCCAACACTTGGACTCTAAATCGGTGAATCGGATCGTAAATTTTTCAAATATCCAATTAGAACCCGCTCGCAAGTCCGAAATATGGAATAATTCCAACGTTGAATTATCAGATGCCGATCCGATGACGATCCGATCGAATCCAAACCTATTTCATATCCTAAACACGCTAACTTATGATTTTCCAATACTTAGACTCTAAATCGGTGAATCGGATCGTAAATTGGTCAAATATCCAATTAGACCTCGCTCGCAAGTCCGAAATACGGAATAATTCCAAATACGAATTATCGGATGACGATCCGATGACGATCCGATCAAATCCAAACCTATTTCATATCTGAAACACGCTAACTTATGATTTTACAACACTTAGACTCTAAATCGGTGAATCGGAGCGTAAATTGGTCAAATATCCAATTAGAACCCGCTCGCAAGTCCGAAATACGGAATAATTCCAACTTCGAATTATCGGATGCCGATCCGATGACCATCCGATCGAATCCAAACTTATTTCATATCCGAAACACGCTAACTTATGATTTTTCAACACTTAGACTCTAAATCGGTGAATCGGATCGTAAATTGGTCAAATATCCAATTAGACCTCGCTCGCAAGTCCGAAATACGGAATAATTACAAGTACGAATTATCGGATGACGATCTGATGACGATCCGATCGAATCCAAACCTATTTCATATCCGAAACACGCTAACTTATGGTTTTACAACACTTAGACTCTAAATCGGTGAATTGGAGCGTAAATTGGTCAAATATCCAATTAGAACCCGCTCGCAAGTCCGAAATACGGAATAATTCCAACTTCGAATTATCGGATGACGATCCGATCGAATCCAAACCTATTTCATATCCGAAACACGCTAACTCATGATTTTCCAACACTTAGACTCTAAATCGGTGAATCGGATCGTAAATTGGTCAAATATCCAATTAGAACTCGCTCGCAAGTCCGAAATATGGAATAATTCCAAGTTTAAATTATCGGATGACGATCCGATGACGATCCGATCGAATCCAAACCTATTTCTTATCCGAAACACGCTAACTTAAGATTTTCCAAGACTTAGACTCTAAATCGGTGAATCGGATCGTAAATTG
This sequence comes from Chamaelirium japonicum, assembly GCA_947650365.1. Lineage (NCBI taxonomy): Eukaryota > Viridiplantae > Streptophyta > Magnoliopsida > Liliales > Melanthiaceae > Chamaelirium > Chamaelirium japonicum. Next base: position 49,413,698 of record OX393556.1, on the reverse strand, counting down.
GTCAAATATCCAATTAGACCTCGCTCGCAAGTCCGAAATATGGAATAATTCCAAGTACGAATTATCGGATGACGATCCGATGACGATCCGATCGAATCCAAACCTATTCATATCTGAAACACGCTAACTTATGATTTTACAACACTTAGACTCTAAATCGGTGAATCGGATCGTAAATTGGTCAAATATCCAATTAGAACTCGCTTGCAAGTCCGAAATACGGAATAATTCTAACTTCGAATTATCGGATGCCGATCCGATGACGATCCGATCGAATCCAAACCTATTTCATATCCGAAACACGCTAACTTATGATTTTCCAACACTTAGACTCTAAATCGGTTAATCGGAGCGTAAATTGGTCAAATATCCAATTAGAACCCGCTCGCAAGTCCGAAATATGAAATAATTCCAACTTCGAATTATCGGATGCCGATCCGATGACGATCCGATCGAATCCAAACCTATTTCATATCCGAAACACGCTAACTTATGATTTTCCAAGACTTAGACTCTAAATCGGTGAATCGGAGCGTAAATTGGTCAAATATCCAATTAGAACTCGCTCGCAAGTCCGAAATACGGAATAATTCCAACTTCGAATTATCGGATGCCGATCCGATCGAATCCAAACCTATTTCAAAGCCGAAACACGCTAACTTATGATTTTTTAACACTTAGACTCAGTTATAGATATAAACCATTTTTTTAACAATTACATGTTAATTGCAGGAGCAGGGCGACGTCAGGGGATCGATGAGAGCACCAGCGTTGGTGGTGGGCCGCGTGGGGTGGTTGAGATAGGGCATGTATCATCTCTCAGTTTTGGATTGTGTAAATATTATTTTGTAATATGTGGTTATTTTTTGTTCTTGTCTATAATTGTTGGGTATTAATTGTTATAATTGTCGGGTATTGTGGTAATATTTGATAATTTATTGTAATATTTTATAAATTATGGTAATATTTGATAAATTGCGGTAATATTTTGTAAATTGTGGTAATATTTGATAAATTGTGGTAATATATTGTGGTATTGTTGTAAATCACAGGAATTAAATAACATTATTTAGGTAAATTTTTTTTTAAAAAAAACATACTTATTACCGACAGAAATTAATATTCAGTCGGTAATAAAGTTTTTATTTTATTTTAAATTATTAATAATGTGCCGACGGAATATAATATCTGTCGGTAATATATAAATTATTACCGACGATATATATATAGCCGTCGGTAATATATATATTATTACCGACGGTCTATACAGTAATCGTCGGTAAAATGCTTATATATTACCGACGGCCTATTATATATCGTCGGTAATAATATATTATATTTTTTTTAATTGTTTAAATATTACCGACGGCGTTAATATTACCGTCGGTATTAACTATTATTACCGACGGTAAGATTTGGTCCGTCGTATTGTTTTCCCGACACCGTTTTTCCCGACAGCAAGCGACGGAAATATCTTCCGTCGCTATAAATTATTACCGACGGAAATATACTATTACCGACGGATATTGTCCGTCGGTAATAACTATTTTTTTTGTAGTGCTGGTTTCGTCCGAATCCGAGTTCGGACGATGAAACGGCGGTCAAACCACGGTACCGCAATAAGATTGGGTCCAAGGATAAAACAGGGTATTAAACAGTATAATTACTATGATAAACTATGGCCAACAGGTAGTATTTTCCGAGCCGATCGAAATGGCGCTAGTTTTGTCCAATTCCGAGTTCGGACGGAGAAATGGCAGTCGAACCAAAATTGATTGGTTCATGGGTCTGGTTCTGGTGAACCAGACCGGTTCACTAAGTGGGTCGCGTCAAGTCTGCGGGGTCGGGTCGGGTCGGGTATGCAGTGCAATGCGGGTCGGGTTCAGGGTTAAACAGGTCGGGTCTGGGGTTACTTAGCCTAGGAAATTACAGATTTACCCCCCCCCCCCATGTTCATCTTCTCCACGATCGATGTCTAGTCGGGGGGGGGGGGGGGGGGGGGGGTCCTGCGCGACGGCGGCCGGCGGGAGGAGCGGCCGGCGAGCGCTTGGCCGGCCTCTCCCGCACCACCCCCACAGAGGAGGCGCGGGGGGAGGCGGCCGGAGCAGCCGTCGAAGCCCGAAAGCTCGGCCGGAGGGGGGCTTCACGAAGGGTTGGCGGCCGGTGGTGGTGCGCCAGCGATCATCGGGAGGGGCTTAGGTGCGGCGGCGGTGTCCGCCCGTGTGGGCCGCGACAAGGGAGGAGGAAGGGGGTCGCGGAGGAGGATGGGAGGAGGAGGGTGGCTGACCTGGGGGTCTCGGCGTGCTCGCCGGTGCTCCGGTGAGGGGCGGGTCGGGATGCTCCGATCTTCTCCCTCGATCTCTTCTCCTTCTCTTTCTCTGCCTCTCGTTCTCTCTCTCTCTCTGCATCTATATATATATATATATATATATATATATATATATATATATATATATATATATATATATATATATATATATATATATATATATATATATATATATATATATATAGGTCGGTAAAGAGATGGGGTGGGGGGATTATTATGGAGGAAAGATCGACTCGATCCTTTCGAATCAAGCCCGATCCTTCCATCCGAATTTTGGATTTTTAAATCCTGGGGAGGCCGATCGAGAGGGTCTAAACCCAACTAAAGGTTTGGGAGAAAGGTCCTAGGGCTGATCGGGCTCGGTCCCGAGCCCTGAACCGGGCTCGGTTGGAATCCGGGTGTGATTCGTCCATCAACCGGGCTGAAAAGAATAATAAGTCATAACTATCAAACCGGAAGTCGGAATAGGGCCCGAGAGGATTCGTTGGAAAGGTCTCGTCAACGCGAACGCGTGAGTACTTGGTACATAATTTTCTTACTTCTGGATCTCCCAAAAAGAAGGAAAGACTCCAAAACTCAAAATAGTAATAACTATTCACCCGGGTGTCGGATCAACCCTAATTTAGGCTCATTGGAAGGCTCTCTCAGATCCTCATCTAACGTATCCTGTTTCGTTACAATCCGATCACCCGATCGCTTGTGGAAAATAAAACGGCTACAACTATCGACCAATTATCGCTTTTCTAGGGTTTATCTGTCGGGCTGCCGAAACTGACTGCGCATACACCTAATCGTTGCACAGAACGCACCATTGTGACATGCTCGAAGTTACGGAGAATGTGAACGTAAAACATCTCATAGGTTTACGATCCATTTATCAGGAAAAAGCTCCAAAAAAAAAAATCTGGATGTAAAAAGACGAAACTAGCCATTGAGGATTTCTATTATTCTCAAATCTAACACCACAGGTGTTACACCCCGTGAGAGAAAAAACCTTCATGGGCTATCTTTCGCGGGAAAAGAAATTAGAGAGGGATTTAAAGCTAAAGGCAAACATTAGAGGTCTTTAACGCTAAACAAGAACTCTTTTATGGACTGGACGCTAATTTTTCCAAAAACAATACTAAATAGCGGTGAGTGGTAAGCTTAAGTTGGTGGTGCCGAAAGAAATTTTAGTACTTTAATCCACGTTCAACCCGTCTCCATTGACATTTCTTTCCATTATCCCGCCGTAGTGGTCAAACGCAGACACCCTCTCACATACGAAATCCCAATCGTTCAGTGGAATGTGCAGTCGCCTGTTGGGCCAAGTACAATCACCTATCCCCTCCAATTACTGGATGTCCACGTACGGAGATGTGTCCGGTGTAGGCACCATCCGGAGAGTGAATATCAGGCCCTTAAGTACTGGGCATCCGGTTACAAAATTTCAGGACATACCACACTCAACCTTTTCTTTTGGTCCCCATTCCTATAGGGGTTCGACTCCTCTCCACTGATGGTGTCTCCCCTATTGATTGTTGACGCTTTGGGAGTGACATGTGATGATCCGAATTAAAATGACCACGATCTATGGTGATGTGGTGAACCCTAGGGGTATGCCATTACCAGCAGTCGTCGTTGTCGTCCACCACCACCGGCCACACTGTCGCCAACTATCGCCCCGTCGGCCATCACCTGCAGTGGGGTTGACGGCGTAGGGTGGGAGTGGGTGACGGCGGCCAATTATTGATAGAGTAGTTGCCGGCGACAAAGGTAGCCGATGGTTGCTTGCCGGTGGCAGATGGTGGCGACGGTAATTGAGAGGTAATTGAGAGTAGCATCCATGCAGGATTCATATTATTCCATGATCATAGGGGGAGGATCATCAATGCAGAGGAGTTGAACCCTTCCAATAGAAGGATCCAAAGACTGCGCGCCATTCGGTCGCCCCCCTTCATGGTCCATTTAAAACGAGGGTAATTTTTTCGCTGCCCGACTCGAACGCTGCATTTACAAACGGCCCAATCAGCACCTGCCACATGGGCCATTAAAGTGGAATAATATGGACATTAAAAGCGTACGCATGCTTCCCAGTATGGTTACACCGTTTTTGGTCCACGTGTCAGGTTTCTATTGGTCTGTCTCAGATTCCGCATATTTCCGTTCTCACACCTGTCACCCAAATCGCTGACCAAAAGTAAGCCAAAATTCTCGCGACCTGTTCCCTTTTCTCGATTTATAAATCTCTCATTCCGGCTGTAACAAAATGGCGTCAAAGCCTCCGACTTTCGCGAAGATCATCTTCCGTGCACGGTACGCCTCCCATCACCTCCCCCATTGCACCTATTTCGATCGCCACCGCCACCGCCACCGCCGCCGCCGCCGCTGCGATGAGATGGGAGGGGGTCGACGAGAAGCTCGCGAAGATGGTCTCGGAGGCCAACCTAGATCAGGCGCCCGAGAGGCGTAGGATCCGCGAGGCCTTCAAGGACGTGCAGCTCGGCATCGATCACTGCCTGTTCAAGGTCCGCCCTCACCCCGTCGCCTCTGGTCCGTTGCAGTCGATTTTTGCGGATGAGAGGAACATAGAATTTTTTTTTTTTCTCTCTGCCCCTCGATTTGAAATTTGGTGATTTGTTTTGAATCCCTAGTGTAGGGTAATTAGCGTCCATCTTTGTCTTATAATTTCCCCAGAATTAGCCTCTCTTTTTTTGTTATGAGAATTATCGGCAAAGGCGGCATGCATTTTTGATAAATTACACTTTGCCCCCCAGAAGTTTAGCTCAAAAACACTTAACCTCTCTATAGTTAAAAAAAACTACATTTTGCCACCTTCAATTCAGTTTTGATCAGATAAAAACTACCAAATGAGGAAATTAAGTAGTTGACAAAAGGGGGTATTGTGCTAACATTTCCAACTTTAGGGAGCAATTTGGAACAAAATATACTAATGAGGGGCAAATTGTAATTTACCCTTTTTCTTATTATATATCTACTGATTGAATGAGCTTGAGATTTGTATATAATTCCACCGACCTGAAGCAATTTTCATTAAGATCAATCTTTAACTTGGGGAAGCTACACGGTTCTTAAATGTTATATTGGTTATTTAGTGGCTATTTGGCGGACGTTTATTGATGTTGTCTTTCTATTTTTTATTTCAGGCGCATTATACGGGAGTAAAAACAAAGGAGGTAATAGCTTTAAGCTCATCGAGGTTCTTGAATATGTTTTATCGGCCATTGGAATAGTTCAATATTGATGTCCTTATAATTGCAAAAAAAAAAAAATTATTGATGTCCTTAGGCTTTGTCATAGTTGGCATATTTGTGACCCACCATTTTACACGTACAATTTGTCGCCTCCATAGGAAGAATTTTTCATTTCAATCCTTTGGATGTTGTTCCACGGAGATAAATACAATTCCCCATAGCAAATCTTGCCTTATGCCCTCTCCATCTAGACCTCTTCCTAGTCTAGAGGAACCTTGGATGTTGGAAAGCTCCTCCATGGTTGCATGAGCTGAAACTGCATGATCAACAAGATAAGTCTTCCTTCCCACCAATTGCCCTTTTAGAATTCGTGGCATGATCAAGTTGCCTTGGTTAGGCTTTTGGCAACAATCTTAGAGAGCTGACGTTAGGTTGGCAATTAGTGGGAAAATTCTTATAAATCTTCCCTATAGTTGACTCCATCCTGATGGGATGACTTGGATGATGATGGTGAAAATGTCTTGCCTTTGATAATTATAATTTTTTTTTCGTAATCTATTGCAATCATTCAGAATATAGATCCTGCTAACCAAATGCTATCGAGTAGTTTGGATTATGTTAGTAATTAAATCAACTAAGAAGACTGCATAAATTTTCTGCTCTTGTGGGTGCGTTCATTTTGTTTCAATAAATGGAAAAATGCATATGGAAACACCACATATGTGGTATCTGCTCATTGTTGGATATCTGATTAGTTCCCGATCACTACCGATATCTTAGTCGGGTTCGTGTAGTTATTGTAGCTAGATACCAGTGTCGTCCTCAAGGATTGGGGGTAATTCTTATTTAAATATAGTAATTTACTTAAGAAAAAAAGAGGTTTTGATTAATTATTAAACTAAAGATTAAAGCGAAAGATTAAAACTAAATTAAACTAATGAAAGTTGTTATCAAGTGGAGGGAATTCTTGGGTTGTGAATCCACCACTAATCATGCAATTCTATATGATGCTAATTAGGATTATGTAGATTGACTGGATATTCGATCCGCCATGGCTTAAGCCATGACAAATCTCAATAAATATCCTATGATGCTCAACGGCATGGCCCATCTGTGGTTAGTACGATCCGTCTTGGTAGGACACGGATCGTCTATTTTAAGCATGACCCATCTCAGAGATACTATCACAGGTTCAGTGATTATATATGGTCTTACCATTACCCGCATGGTATGAATTGTCTTTGGTCGACTCGACCGTACTCGTAAGGTACAAATCGTCTTCCCTTGGCACGACTCATCTTTTGTGCAATGACAAGCCAAGAAAACAATGCACACAATTCTAGTTCTAATTGATTTTTAATAAAAACATCTTCTTTCATCAACATCTTCAATATGAACAATCAACTAAATAGGCGAATACAACATAATCCAAGTCAAAGCATAAACCAAAACTAACGTAAAATAGAATGACATAAACTAGGGTTTCATCGAAACACTAGACAGAGTCTTTAGCTGAGTATGACGAGGTTGCAGTCGAAGGTCCACGATGGGTTCATGGCGGCTCTCCCTTGCTTCTTTCTTCTATGGCGGCTTGGAATGTTTCCCTATGCTCGATCTCCTCTTACAACTGTGAATAGGGCAGCTTATATATCCCCCTTTCCGTCTTAGGGTTGTTTTCAGCTTGTATTACCCGAAACCCTAAGTAGACGAAAGTTCGGTGCACAAGTCCACGGCAAGGCGCGATCGCTCGACACGGAACTGCAATCGATCGCGCCTTATGAAATTTCTGTCTGCGGGGCAACGACTGAATGGGTTGCCCTTGGAATTTTGGTTTGCCTGGGTTGCTTTAAGCTTTCCACGTTTCTTCTTTCATTCTTCACTTCTTATTCTGTCTTTTTACTCGATTTTCTCTGTGCGAGCCTGTTTCCTATCATATACCAAAACATACATAAGATCACAATATAACACTCAAGGGAGAGGGCCTAAGCATAGGTTTAGGGGTGTAAATGTGGTGCATTTACACACCTATCAATATCCCTTGTTGTACGCAGTTTCTATGCTTTAAGTTCGCAAATCGCATGTAAAAATACAAATTAATTTCTGTTTTTTTCTTACTTGTACAGTGGTTCGAGGTGAATTCCAGAGGTTTCGAGATATTCTCCAAAAGTTGGCTCCCAGAGGACTCTTCAATAAAGGCACTAATTTGTTTTTGTCATGGTTATGGAGATACTTGCACATTTTTCTTTGAAGGTATTTAGCGCTCACTAATAGATAATGATTTGGGTTTTTCCCCCTCATTTTTTGTATAAGTTCTCCAATTATGTCATAATAACTTATGAATGTTATAATTATGCTTTGTATAGGCATTGCTAAGAAGTTAGCATCATCTGGATATGGAGTTTTTGCATTAGACTGCCCTGGATTTGGTCTTTCAGAAGGACTTCATGGTTATATATCAAGCTTTGATAGTCTTGTGAGTGATGTAGTTGAGCAATTCTCCAAGATCAAAGGTATGATGTCATCTCTTGTCTCACTATCAATGTTTGTCGTAAAGCTCTTTATTTTTTATTTTTGGTTAATCATGATGTAGAAATTGCGAACATAATAATTTACAATTAGGTTGTGTCATGAAAAAATTCTAAGCAGAATAATGATGCATTAAATAACAAACAAAACAAATGTGAGCCACTTTTATATGCATTAATATTCACAAATTAAATTGGCTATTGTTTTAACCCATAAGGAGTATTGCACCAGGAGGTATACCATGGCAATAATCAGATGAGATGTGTACTTATGCTGGGAAAATAGAATGCTACAACAACTGTGAGCTATCTCAAGACCCAAAAAATAGCAGAGGACCAATATCCTTTATCTCAAAAGGACTTCAAAGGTGCTTCTTGACAGACTGAATGCAAGAAGCATCATCAACAATAATGATCATAGCATCCACATGCAGTAAAAGAACCACACAACTGCACGAGGAGTGTGCAAACATGGCATCATCGACCGCATTGTGAATGAACCAAAGATGAGAACTGCTTGACTAAAGATCTCAAAACCGAACTCAAGGAGATTGTTTGATACCATAGAGAGTGCGACGAAGGCGGTAAACATACTAAGGTGGATGATCAATACTAGGTGGCAGCTGCATATAGACCTCACATAGGTCTCTGTAAAGAAATGCATTCTTCATATTAAGTGGCTAATCTCTAATTGTAACCACTGTAAGAAGTGTACGGACTGCAGTTACCTTAACCACCGGTGCATAAGTCTCCTCATAGTCAATCCCATAATCCTGTGTGAATTCTCGTGCCACTAATCAAGCCTTGTATCGCTCAGCATCTGACTAGCCTTGATCCTGTAAACCAATCAGCAAGATATAGGAACCTTTCTAGGAGGAAGGGGAACAAAATGCTAGCTCTGGGTAAGCTGAAGAACTATGAACTCTTCTGTTGTAACTCGCTGCCACTCTGGAATATCAGAGGCCACATGCAAGGTTTTGAATTTCGGTTTCGTGTCTGGTTTTGCTCTAAGCCTAAATCGAAATTTTGATTGAAATTTTAAAATTTTGATCGAAATTGACTGAAATTTGAAATTTAGAGTTCCAGTTGTGAAACCAAAATTTTGATCGAAATTGACCGAAATTTATAGTTCTAGTTCCATTTTCGAAAGACGAAACTGAAATTGATAGAAATGGCCGGTCTCCCTGGTTTCAACCCTCATTTTATTTTGGCTCTGGCCGAAACCGAATATTTTATCGAAATTTGACAATTTCGACCAAAATTTGAAACCCCATGGCCACATGGTAACTCTGTGGCTTGTGGTGACTCTAAGTGGCTGCCAAAAAAAGATCGATGATAGGCTGGGGAGAAATAGTCTAAAGCGAATAAGGTCAGTTGATACTCACACAAAAAAGGAAAAAAGTTTCTATGGACTATGATCCTGTGATGATGCCGCACCTCCTGCCCCTGGTTGCCCTTATGATCGCAGATGCCGCCTACGCCACGGCCATCGCATATCTGATTATGGGTTAATGGAGGGAGGTGTCATTGAACATAAGTGTTAATGAAGAGGAGCTGATTCCGAGTGATGGGGGGATACGTGGGGCTGAGGAAGTTAATGTGGATTGGAGAGAGTTAACAAGGAGGATGGGAGTCAGCTCCAGGCTTCATCCGATGGTGCCCTATATGTGCCAGTCACTAAACTCAGTTATTTTTTTATTTTTCTACAATGAAGCCGTAATGAACATAGAAAAGTAAAAATCTGACACATGGCACCTGTGAACAGTGTTGTTATATATATAAGTACAGATATTAGATTTGTAGACTTGTAGCGTTATTTTTCTTTGGTGTTCGGAAGAATGAACTATGGTGATTAAGGATGACTTGTCAAACAAGAGGCAAACTTCGTCCAAGTCAAACACTCCCATCAAACGATTACTATTTACTAGTCAAGAATGAACATTACTTTCCTCACTTAGATGACCTTTGAATAGCCTGTAATGTAAAATACATAATTCCATATAATGGCCGGTTTTTTTAATCTTTTAGCTCTCAACAATTATGTTAAATTTGTAATTCCAACTAATAATGTATTTTGAGCTTTTAGCTCTCAACAACTATGTAGATTGTGTGCACCATCTCTCCACAATATTTATTTCTATCTTTTCAGCATATTTTTTCTGGTTAACGGCTCCACCCTCATGTGGAGATTCGAACCCATGACCCACTCCACCATGGTGCCAGCTCTTCTGCCAAACTGGCTGAGCTACTGGAGAGTGGAGACTATTGCTCTCTTTATTGATTGCATCAGAGTCTAGTCAATAATCGAATACGACTTCTTAGACAAGTAGTTAGCTGTGCAAACAAGAGTTTCATGTACACTATACTTCTAATTTACATGCCATAGTCATTTGCTTGAATTATTGTCAATCATAGAAATTTGGTTAATCCATCCCGTTTAGGAAAGTTGCTAGTTGTAATAATTCATGTAATTTTGGTTCTCAAAAAAAAAAATGCATGTAGTTTTATCTATATATTGCTCCACTTTCTTGTGTGTGCAGAAAATCCTGAATACCAAGGCCTTCCAAGCTTCCTATTTGGGCAATCCATGGGTGGAGCTGTTGCTTTGAAGGTGCATTTTAAACAGCCCAGTGCATGGGATGGTGCGATTCTAGTTGCACCCATGTGTAAGGTGATTTGTTGTGCATATAGGTCTTCACATTCTGTGATCTGGGCCTCTACTAACTTAATTCTTTTGTTAGTAGATGGCAGATGATGTCGTTCCATCATGGCCGGTACAGCAGATCCTGATTGCTATGTCCAAAATTCTTCCGAAAGAGAAGCTAGTTCCTACAAAAAATTTAGCAGAGTTGGCATTCAAGGATTTAAAAAAACGTGAGCAGGTTGGTTTCATTGCTTCCTTAATAAAATATTGGGCAAATTACAAAAACTTCCCCTGAATTGTACACTTCATTTCATATTTCTGCCTTTAACTTCTTTTTTGAACAATTGGAACCCTGAACTGTGCTATGTGTGCATTTATCCCCCTATGTCAACTTTTATTCCGAAGATACCCTAATCAATTTCAAATAAGACTCAAATAATCTTGTCTTTTTCAATGAGACTCAAATAATTTTTGAAGTAATTAACTTATGTTTACTAAGATGGGTATTTTCAGAATAAAAGTTAACAGAGGGGGGCTAAATGCACAAATTGCATAGTTCAGGGTTCAAATTGTTTGAAAAAGAAGTTGAGGGTACAATGCATAGTTCAGGGTTGGTTTTTGTAATATTTATGCATGGCTGTTGGGAAGTTCAGTGGATTATCTACAAGATAGGTTTGTCTATAGGCAAGCTTCATTTTAAGTGGAACTGGAGTTGGATTGCATTATGTATTCACCATGTGAATGCGCTGATAGACGTTCGTGCATCAAGCAGAACATTCTGCATGTATAAAATTGTGTATTGCAATGTTGCTCTTGTGACCAATTGCGCTTACAAGTTTGCAAGTGTTTACTTGAATGATGTGTTTATGGATGACATGTACTAATAATGTGCTACTGATGGATGCAGACATCTTACAATGTTATCGGTTACAAAGATAGACCGCGCCTGAGGACAGCTGTCGAGCTGCTCAGAGCAACCCAAGAGATAGAACGCCGATTAGAAGAAGTATGAGGAATTTCCAGCTTATGTTTTTCCAGATTTACTTTTCCAATTTTATTATGGATCTATGAGTCCTATGTTATAGAATTTTCATATATTTTTATTATTGTTGATATCCTTCAATGTTGGAAAACGAGACTCTTATGACCGGAAACAAATATTAAATCTCAACATGTAGTTATTGAGATACAGAAATGGATGAGTCTATGTGTGGTTGTTGGGGGATTTTGTTTTTCTTGAACAATTTGAACCCTGAGCTATGCTCCGTCTGCATTTAGCCCCCTCCGTTAACTTTTTATCTCAAAAATCATTCGAGTCTTATTGGGAATTGATAAGGGTTTTTTTTGGTATAAAAAGTTGACGGAGGCGGCTAAACGCAGACCGGGCATAGTTCAGGTTCAAATTGTTCAAAAAAAAAAAGCTGAGTAGTTCATGGGAGGTTTTTGTAATTTGTCCATCTATTTATCTACGAAGTATGCGTACAGCAACGATGCAGCTAGCGCACACCACAGTCATCCACCCCAGATGAAGTTTCTGTTCATCGAGTGTTTCAAAGGATTAATATTTTCTCTTCCTTTCCCCAGGTTACTCTTGCGCTGTTGATCCTGCACGGTGAGGCCGATGTTGTAACCGATCCTTCGGTGGGCAAGGCTCTGTATGAGAAGGCAAGCAGCCCTGACAAGGACCTACGCCTGTACAAAGATGCGTACCATTCTCTTCTCGAAGGCGAGCCCGATGAGATGATATTTGGAGTCCTGGACGACATCGTCTCCTGGCTAGATGGACAGTGTGCCAAAAGAGCTTCCACATAGGGATATCTATTCACCATAGAATGATTCTGTTGTACTATAGCATGATGTACTTGGTTTAATAAAGATTCAGGAGCTTAGGAAATTGCAGTTAAATGCCGCTCACCGATACTGCGCTTGGTAAAGAAGCTCTAATTAATGTCATTTCTTCTGTTTGTCCGATAATATGCATCGTGAAGTATTGTTGATTCACATGGTTTCCAGTTTCCCCGGAATTTGTCAAACCATTTAGCCATGTTAGCCATCTAGATGATGTTTCAGCAAGATTCTGTGTCCTGGTCTTTACTCGAAGAGAAATTTTATACATACCCCACAGATCTGTAATTCGCCCACCATTTCCCATTCAAACTTGAATACACCCTGTTTTTTAGTATCATACCCTCCTGTCATATGGAAAAAAAAAGAAGGAAGACTTAGCCTTAAGTTCTTTTATCAGATGCTATATTAGCTAAAGGACAGGCAATGTTTTAATATTGTACCAAGTCTCTCCTGAACATTGCATGCTACAACAAGTCCCTCGTCCTTATTTACCCTCTCACTTGCTACAGTAAGAGTATTCATTTGTCTCCAGAAAGATTATCCATTCGCTGGTTGACACTGTGCATGTAGCGGTTGCTACAGTGATTTCACTGTAGCAAGAGTATCAATTCAATTTAGTAAGAGTATTAATTTAGCGAATTGTCTGCTACAGTGATTTGACTGTAGCTGCTACAGTGATTTCACAGTAGCAAGAGTATCAATTAGCCGAATGGATAATCTTTTTGAAGACGAATGGCTACTCTTGTACAGTGAAATCACTGTAGCAACTGCAACATGCACAGTGTCACCCGGTGAATAGATACTCTTGTTGATGACGAATAGATACTGTTTTCGGAGACGAAATACGTACTATTCTGCTTACTATTCCTGTCGATGTAGCATTATAGACTGTATTGTTACTCTTGCTCCCATCGGGATAAATCTGACCCCTCCCTCTATTCCCACCTACATATATGGGATATTTTAAGAAGTGAACGTCTTTCTTCGTAGCAGGGTCTGGGATGTATACTTTTGCTACAGTGTTTTCGCTATAGCAGCTACAATGAAATCACTGTAGCAATGGCAACATGTATAGTGTTAATCGGCTAATGGATACTTATGCCAAAGACAAATGGATACTCTTACTGTAAACGAATTAATGAATACTCTTTCTAGAGGGGTAGTTTTGTAATTTAAAGGATAAAAAAAGTCAACATTTTCGGTAAGGACTTGCTGTACAAACGTGTCCTTCGGGAGGGACTTTAGCTAATATCCTAACAACTTGTATCCATTAGATTAAATAAAGACATGTGGATGGATTTAGGACTAATTAACCAAAAAAAAAATCTCTATCCCTTCGAATATCCCCTAATCAAACCCCTGCCCTTCTTGAATACATCCAAGTTAAACTCCCTACCCCTCTTGAATACCTGACTCTTTCTTGTCGTTGAGGCCCCCGGTCAGAGGTGGGTGGTGCCGAACATGCCTCTCAGCATCGACGAGGCCATTGACTTCTCTTTCGAACGTATGGGGGATTGTGGGGAATAAAGAAATATTATAATTGCCATTTTAGCATATTTGGATAGGAGATTGAGAAACCGTGGGAAAACATGGTATCTTTACAGGCATTTGGGGGGAAATATAAAATTGTTGGAGATTATATTAGATCAATTTAATAACCGTCTATTAATTGTTGGTCTTGATACAACTAATATATCATAAAAAGATTCACTGTAAATTTATAATTGCAATAGGCCCAACAACATACAAAATGATATATATGCCCTTCCATTTATCATATAGTTAATCAGATTCACAATATGACAAAATGTTTCGAGTTCTAAAATAATTTTGTTGTATTGTGAAACCCTAACCCTACTGCTATATCCTAAATAGATAACCCTAACCCTAATTCTATACACTAAATAGTGAACTCTAACCCTAACCCAACTTCTATACCCCTAATAGTGAACCCTAACCCTATACCCTACATAGTGAACATTAACCCTTACCCTAATTCTATACATCTAATCGTAACCCTAAACCTAACACAAATCACTGTAGCAGTCCAAAGTTACTATAACAGTCCAAAAATAGTGTAGCAGTCCGAAATCACTATAGTAGTTCGAAATTACTATAGCAACGTTGACGGGAGATTATCTCATGGTCATATTTGGTATTTTGAAAAAAAAGTATAAAAAACGATTAGCAAATGATCTTAATCTAAAATCATTTGGAATGCATTTAAACTAAAACTATTGACTTGACTTAATGTAACTCAACACTATTGTGTGTACCCGCCCGGTCGGCCGGACATCAGGCAAAGGGGGGCTCGGTCGGCATGTCATCAGAGAGGAGCAGCAGCCCCCCCTCTCCTCTTGGGTTCGGTCGGCCGGTCACCAAAGGAGGGGGGACAACAGAGGCCCCCCCCTCTTTTGGGTTCGGTCGGCCGGTCACCAAAGGAGGGGGGACAACTGTTGGAAGTTAATCCGGGTCAGAGGCTCGCAGCGGAAGCGATTTGGCGGTCGAAAGACCGTTCATGGTGCACGTTACACTATTTAATTTTTCATAGAAACTAATCTACATATGTGTGCATGTGTATGCACGAGAATCGAAAACCCCTAACGACAATCTAGCGTAATGATTAACTAGCATGCATGCAAATCATAATGCTCGCTAGATCTACATGTTAGATTACACATACCTTTCGTACGGATCTTTTAACCGCGGAGAATTGTCTTCTTTGTCGATAGAGACGGAAGATCGTTCGCGAAGATACCGATGGTACGAATGGAGATGTTGCCTTCTTGTTCACCCGATCTCACACGATGCACGGAACGTCGCTCTCGGATCTCTGAGTGCCTCCGAAGAACGACCCTTCTCCTTCTTCAGAACTCCACGCGAGGAAGACGAAGTTGCAAGCGGAAAACGGGAGATAAATCGGGAGAGAACTAGAGAGATGAGAGGAGGTGGGGTTCGGTTTTTCTGGGGCATAGGGCCGGCGCCCCATAGGCCCTTTTATAGGGCCGGCCAACCCCCTTGGATAAGGATCCAAGGGGATAATGACTTCCCACTATTATCTCTCCATTATCTCCTTTTTATCTCTCGTTGTATTTATCCGTTTTCCCACTTTTTAGGGCTCGATCTTAACCGTTTTATCGCCCTATCCCTATCTATATGGCCGGCCCTATAGATGAGGGATTCTTATCCCTACATCATAGGGCCTCATCTATAGGGCCGGCCCTAGCAAGGTGCCTCACTACTAGGGTCGGCCAACAGTGAGGTCCGGCAGAGTGAGGTTTTTACCAAAACGCCTCGATGCCTCATTTTGACCATTTCTAGCGTGCGATACCTAGCGGCCACTTCTTAAGTGATCTTTACTAGTTACCTACTATTAACTGAGGCCACCGGAGGGTGCCTCTAGCAAAGTCAACTAGTCAACTCGCAACATACCCCGGTGCATCGCACCTATGCAGCGAAGTTCACTTATGGCTAGGGATTACTACATGCGACTCTGCACTAGTCTCGGGCTCAACCCTTAGTACTCGTATGTAGTTACGCATCTACCGTGCTCTAGTGCCAAGCACACACGGAGCGTATACTTCTTTCTTCCTCATGCTTATGGTGTTCCGAGGAGACGGTTCAAGAACCGTACATAATGTTGATAAGGTGGAACCATCAGGGACCGGGGTTCATGGCTTCCAACTCAAGCTCGATCGACACACTACCCGAGTGTATCATCGATCCTCTGAGCTCGAGTTAACCTGCGTAGCCACCCAGAGTGCGACGCAGGCTGCACTCCAATTCACCCAGACTTACTATGTTCTCTATCATACCCCTGCTCTCCGCTTAGTAGTGGTAAACCCGTTGTCCCTCCACTTGATGCCATGATTCACTTCGAGCGGTGAAGACTACCGTCAAACTCGAATGATCATATGACTTGGTTCCTTCCAGGTTGACCTATACATCGTACCTCTGATTACCCCGTCGAGTAATCGAACCCGGTCAACAGTCAAACTGATGACCACCAGGCCTGGGTTTGGTACAGTGTAAGTCACACCAAGGAACGCACCTCCCTTCAGGGGTGTGGATGGCCTGCAGGAGTGACACGCTAATACAACGCCAGCCGGGTAACCCAGTACACCGTGGTTTTGGATCACTGCATATGGATCCTCACACATTGGTGCGCCAAAGCACCACGCAACTGGTTAGTCCATCAGACGTGGTTCCTCAGGGTTTAGGACCGTTTTACCCTAAGCAAAAACACGGCTTAGTGTACCAGTGTCTGCTCACTGATCTGTACACCGTGTTAGTTCCGTTCAGCCACAGACACTGTGCCTGGTGATGACCATGGTGAAGACATCCCATGAACTGTCATCGCCAACAGCTTACCATGATGAGGCGACCAACCTGATCATAGCTGCGAACTTATTTAGGTTATACGGGACCAATCCACTTAGTCTTCAACTCAGTGGACTACCATATAACCATGGCTCTCTGTTCCCTAAAGAACGCGTAACTATGTTACGCACCTATATGCATCTCATATATTAATAACTATCAATCTTTATTAGACCAAAACATAAAGTTTTATAAGCTTAGAACACATCAATCCTAACAACAACAGCCCCCCCCCCTCTCCTGGGTTCGGTCGGCATGTAACCAAAGGGGGGAGGCAGCACCCCCCCTTTTGGGGTTCGGTCGGCCGGTCACCAAAGGAGGGGGGACAACAGCCCCCCCCCATCTCCTGGGTTCGGTCGGCATGTACCCAAAGGGGGGAGGCAGCACACCCCCCCCCCTCCCTTTTGGGCTTCGGTCGGCATGTAACCAAAGGGGGGAGGCAGCACCCCCCCCCTCCTTTTTGGGCTTCGGTCGGCATGTAACCAAAGGGGGGAGGCAGCACCCCCCCCCCCCTTGGGCTTCGGTCTACATGTAACCAAAGGGGGAGGCAGCACAGCAGCCCCCCCCCCCCCCTCTCTACCTCGCACGGCCGGTCAACAAAAAGCGGAAGATATCGGAGGCCACACGGTGCTGACAACGCCCCGCGATTTCCGACCCAGAGTGACCAGGTGTCAACCGCGCGCCACGTCACCGCGGCGGTTGAGCTCATTGCGGGGACACGTCACCCACCCGATTTTCGCGGAGCGTCGTAACCGTCACCCCGCCACTATAAAAGGGGACCTACCCCTACAGCGAAAAGGAGGGAGAATTCTGGAGGAGACGTTGCACGTTTCGTCCCAGAATTTGCGGAGCTGCGGAGATCGGTCGGTCTGCACCCAGAGGCTGTCTGCGGAGGTCGGTCGGTCAGCACCCAGAGGCTGTCTGCGGAGGTCGGTCGGTCGGCAGCCAGACACTATTTGCAGCGACCTGCAGACAGACGCTGTCTGCAGCGGTCGGTAGTCTGAGTGAAATTGCAGAGGTCGGTAGTTTGGGAGACCGGTCCTCAGGGTATGTAATTAGGGTTAAGGTGAGAGATTGTAACCGAAAGAATAGTCTTAGTGGATTCTCGCCCCACCCGTGGTTTTTTCCCCTTTGTCGTTGAGAAGGGGTTTTCCACGTAATTCCCGGTCTGTCTTTATTTGGCTTGTTGGATTGTGCTCGCCACCTGAACCGCTCGGTTCGATTCAAAACCCCCCACAATCTTGGCGCCGTCTGTGGGATAGTCTTCGAGACTTCCTACTAATAGCTTTCGACTGTAGACCCGTGGGTGTCGACCAGTCTGAGGCTACCTGCAACCAGCAGTCCACGACCACACGGTTGAAGAACGATGGCCGGTGGACCGTATCGTACCCGCTCGACGTCGCAGCTCCCGTCCGAAGCCGCACCACTCGGAGATGCTAGTGACGTCGAGCGTCTTGTTCAACCATCAGCGGACACGGAGCGCGCAGTCCCGCTGGTGAGACCCATACTGGGGGTCGGGGACTCCAGTCAAGCTCCGGTAGCACCCCTGGCTCCACTAACCGGGGGTCTGTCGGAAGCTTTTCTGGCCACAATGATGATGACCCAGCAAGCTCTCACCACTCAGCTCCAAACGATGCAGCGCAACTACGAGGAGTTGCGTGACTTCGTGCGGGCCGCACCGACGGGTGGTCTACTCAACCAGGGCATGTTGGCCCAAGCGGGACAGAGCCTCCCCACTCAAGCTGCCCCACCAGTGCAAATGCAGCCGCAACCAGTGCCTCAGGTGGAGGTCAGGGTTAATCGCTCGGTGGAGGTCCAAAGTGCGAATCCCGACGGGCGAGACTCGAGTAGCCTGGAGCCTGCGGAAAGAAACAAACACGCCCGAGCTGCGTCGGCACGCTCGGATGTCTGGTCCCGGCTCGGGGCACACCCCCGACAGCCGCCTGCCTCCAAGCATCACTCGAAGACGGACTCGGCACAAGTGCATCGCCCGAAGCGAGACGGAGAGCTTCATCGTCAACCGAGTGATAGTCATCACACTCGGATGACGCCAGCCAGTCGGCAGCCAGCTCATACTACTGACCGGAGGAGCGTACACGAACGCATTCGGGTACATGCGTCGGAGCGACTCGGGGAGCGAGAGGAGATCTAGCGAGACCGACCGGGGGTCCGAGCTCCCGACCGGTTGGAGGAAGTCGCCATCCGAGGAGCCGCACGATCACCGCTTGTCGAGAAGCTACTCCGGGAGCCATTCCCTCGAGGATGGAATCCTCCACGCCTTCCTAAGTTTGACGGATCGAAAGACCCGATAGAGCATGTACTGGCTTTCCGGGGTGCTCTGGTCTCGCATGAGGATGATCATATCCTCTGCCGGACCTTCGCCAACAGCTTGTCGGGAACGCCCCTCGAATGGTTCCACAAGCTCAGGCCCTCGTCCATCTCCTCCTTCTCGGAGCTGAGCACGCGGTTCATCGACCAGTACCGATGCAATCGCCGGGAGCTGAAGACTCTGGAGTCACTCTTCGGGATGAGTATGACCCAGAAGGAGACGCTCCGACAATTCTACCATAGGTTCAGGTCCGAGTACCTGAGCTTGGCGGAAGCAGACGGGCATGATCGCATGGTGATCGCGGCCTTCAAGAATGCCATTCAGCCTGCCCAGCTCGTCAATGCGTCGCTCATCAAGCGAACCCCGAAGACGATCGACGAGCTGTCGCGGCGCGTTGAGAAGTACATCAAGATCGAAGACGCGGACCGCAAGAGGAAGGCGGTGGAAACTAGGGCCCCGCACCAGGGCTACGCCAAGCCAGCTGCCGTGAAGAACGTCAACAAGCAGCAGGGGGATACGACACGGCACGAGGCGAAGCGGCAAAGGCAAGACAGGCCAGCGAGGCCGCAGTGGAACAGAGAGTTCACAGTACTAAACGCCCCCATAGACCAGATTCTGGAAGCTATCAAGGGCGAACCATACTTCAAGTGGGCGCAACCGCTTGAACCCGGAGAGAGGGGAGCCAGAGATGCATCAAGGTACTGCGAGTACCACCAGGGCCAAGGCCATACTACCCTGCAGTGTCGGGCGCTCAAACATCATATCGAGGATCTCATTGAGGCCCGCCATATTGGCTGCTTCATTGACCTCCCTCAACGTAAGGAGACTAAGGCTGTAGGGGAAGTCCAGCGAGGGGCGACGGCACAACGCTTGCCGGGTCCTCCGCCAAAAAGGCGTCAGCTTCGAGAGGTAGATGCAGTCTACGGGTACCATGGCCCGGTACCATCATCAAATGCCGTCGACCGACAGGTGCGACATATTGAACAAGCAAGGCAAGTCCACCATATGGTACTCGACCCTGTCATCCGTCCCGAGCCAAGAGTGGAAGCTGCAGTACAGTTTTTGGCGGCTGATCTGGTCGGAATAGAGAGGCCTCACAACCATCCCCTGGTCATACGGCTCCAGATAGCCAATTGCCTAGTGAAGAGAATTCTGGTCGACGCCGGAAGTTTGGTAGATGTGCTCTTCCTCAGCGCCTTCGACGCCATGTAGCTAGATCGCGGACAGATAATCGAGTCGTCGTCGACGATAACGGGCTTCACGGGGGAGGCTGCAAGGGTGGTTGGTGAGATCACCCTCCCGATCACAACAGGGCATCTCACTAATCTTACCCGGTTCATTGTGATCGAAGCTCACTCGGCGTATAACATCATCCTCGGAAGGCCG
Organism: Chamaelirium japonicum; assembly: GCA_947650365.1. NCBI lineage: Eukaryota > Viridiplantae > Streptophyta > Magnoliopsida > Liliales > Melanthiaceae > Chamaelirium > Chamaelirium japonicum. The sequence goes on along the minus strand of OX393556.1, from coordinate 49,393,063 downwards.
TGGCTCCACCACTTGGATGCGGTCCCCTCGTCGGCCCACTAGGTAGTGAAGTTTTGGACCGACAAGGGCGTGATGAGCATTCGAGGAGACCAGTCTTCGGCGGCCAAGTGCTAGCTAAGCGCCATTCATCTGAAGACAACGTGCCAAATCGAGGGAGAAGAACCAGGTGAAGGCAGCACTGAGTTGGGCATCCTCAACCTCTGGACTGCGAAGCAGAGTCAAGAAGCACCAACGCTCCAGCACCACGCCCTATCAAGCGCAGGAGCGCGAGGAGGCCAAGCATTTGAGAAGACCGACCTGTGAGTTGAACTTAAAGAACTGACAATATCGGGGGACCTGCTGAAGACCGACCTGTCAGCTGAACGTAAAGAGCTGACAGTGTCGGGGGACTTGCTGAAGACCGACATGTCAGCTGAACGTAAAGAGCTGACAGTGTCGGGGGACCTACAGAAGACCGATCATTCAGTTGAACGTAAAGAACTGAATGCATCGAGAAGCTTGAAGAAGGCTGGTTCGTTAGCTGAACTTAAAGAGCTAACTGGTCCGAGCGGCCCGATGGAGACTGACCTACCAGCTGAAGGTAAAGAGCTGAGCAGGATGACGCATCCTCAGAAGACCGACCGACCGGTTGAATCTAAAGAACCGGACGAGTTGGAGAGCCCGAACGCGGAGTGGGAGGAGTCGCCTGCCGTCGAGCCAATTCTGCCCGTGGACTTAGGAGAAGCGGGTCATCCGAGGATAACTTTTCTCGGGTCACGGCTGCCGAAGCATCATGCCGAAGCTATGATGGCATTTCTCAAGGCAAACCTGGACGTGTTCGCATGGTCAGTCAAAGATATGCAAGGCATCCACCCCGAGGTAGCCTGTCATCACCTCAAAATTCGAGAATGAGCTGCACCTGTACGCCAGAAGCCCCGGTCGCTAGCACCGGAAAAAGCAGCAGCTGTCAACACGGAGGTAGAGAAGCTGCTACGAGCGGGCATCATCAGAGAGGCTCGGTACCCGAAGTGGATCGCTAACATGGTCGCCGTCCCCAAGAAGTCCGGAGCCATTCGGGTCTGCATCGATTTCACAAATCTCAACCAGGCATGCCCAAAGGATAGCTACCCGCTACCGCGCATCGATACCCTGGTGGATTCCACGGCGGGGCATGAGAGGCTCTCGTTCATGGACGGGTACTCGGGCTATCACCAGATCCCCATGAATCCGGAGGACCAGGAGCACACGACCTTCGTCACGGGTCGAGGGCTCTACTGCTACAAGATGATGCCATTCGGATTGAATGACGCGGGGGCGACGTACCAAAGGCTGGTGAACAAGATGTTCATCGACCAAATCGAAAGGAACGTGGAGGTCTACGTCGACGACTTACTTGTGAAGAGTCAGGCTGAGGATACGCATATGCAAGACCTGGAGGAAACCTTCGCAACCTTGCGGAGGTACAACATGAAGTTGAACCCGGCCAAGTGCGCCTTCGACGTGACGTCGGGAAAATTCCTGGGATACTTGGTCACCCAACGGGGGATCGAAGCCAACCCGGAGCAGATCCGTGCCTTGGAGGAGATGCCGTCGCCAAAGTCACGAAAGGAAGTCCAGAAGCTGACCGGACGGATCAACGCCCTCAATCACTTCATTTCCAAGTCCTCAGACCGGTGTCGGCCCCTGTTCGAGAGGCTGAGTAAGCTTGCACCTTTCAACTGGGACCAACGCTGTGAAGAAGCATTTCAGGAGCTGAAGATGTATCTTGGACGACCCCCTATCTTGACAGCCCCCCAGCCAGGTGCAACGCTGGGGGTGTATCTTTCGGTGTCAGAGGCAGCAATCAGCGCTGTACTGATATGCGAATGTGAAGGAGCGGAGAGGCCTGTCTACTACGTCAGCCGCATCATGACGTCAGCTGAAACTCGGTACGCGCGGATTGAACAAGTAGCCCTGGCATCAGTGTACGTGTCAAGGAGGCTTCGCGCGTACTTCGTCGCTCACCCCATCGAGGTCATCACTGAGCACCCCCTGAAGGAAGTACTGGATAACTCTACTCGGGCAGGTCGGCTGAGCAAGTGGGCTACAGAGCTACAAGAGTTTGGTCCTCGGTACGTGCCTCGGAAAGCAGTCAAGGGCTAAGCACTTGCGGACTTCCTCAGCGATTTCCTGGCGGAAGACACTGCACTGGTGCCGGAGACGTTAGAAGACCTGTCGGTAGCTGCCGGTCGACCCGTGGGAGTCGATGCGGCAGCAGGACAGGAAGACGAAGGAAAAGGCTGGAGATTGTTTGTGGATGGCTCGTCGTGCGTAGTCGGGAGTGGTGTGGGGGTAGTCCTAGTAACCCCCGACCACACGAAGCTTGAAAAATCAGTGCGGCTACTTTTCCCGACGACGAACAACGAAGCGGAGTACGAGGCGATGTTGATAGGACTGGAGATGGCGACAGCACTGGGGGTGACCAGCCTACAGGTCTACGGCGACTCCCAACTGGTAATCAATCAGATTACCGGTAGGTACGAAGCCCGCGACGCAAGGATGCAAGCTTACCTGAAGCTAGCCCGGGAGTTGATCGCCAAGTTCGAAGACATAAGCTTCCACCAGTTCCCTAGAGCGGAAAACAAGCAGGCGGATGCCCTTGCTAATCTAGCATCGGTACTCGGAGAAGACAGAGAGAAGCGAGTCTTCATTGAGGTGCAAGCTGACCCACGAACAGTCGGCCCCGCAGAAGATAGCTGCCTGACGAGAAGGACACAAGCCATTGAGGCGACCCATACTATTGCGGTCGAAGCGGATTGGATAGGCAACATGAAGAAGTACCTACTTGATGGGATACTACCGGAGGACATCGATGAGGCCCGAAGAACCAAGGCGCATGCTCCAAGATACACCCTCATCGACGACGAGCTGTACAAACGTTCGTTTGATGGACCGTACCTCAAGTGCCTCACGAAGGAACAAGCGGCAGAAATCATGAAGGAGGTACATGAAGGGGGGTGCGGGAACCATTCCGGAGAAAGAGCCCTAGCACGGAAGATAAAGCTGCAGAGCTACTACTGGCCCACTATGGAAGCAGATGCGGGGGGATATGTGAAAAGGTGCTTACAATGTCAAAAGCATGCTCCCTCCATACATCAACCAGCAGAAGAGCTACACCCAGTATCCAGCCCTTGGCCCTTCCAACAGTGGGGGTTGGATATTTTGGGCCCCTTCCCGACGTTGCCCAATCGGAGGAAGTGTCTCCTCGTCGCCACCGACTACTTCACCAAGTGGGTGGAGGCAATCCCGTTGCTGAAGATCGGAGAAGTTCAAGTGGGAAAGTTCCTATGGAGCAGCATCATCTGTTGATTCGGACTGTTGCGGGCTTTTGTTGCAGACAACGGGCGACAATTCGACACGGAGTCAATCAGGAAGTTCTGCGCCAGCAACAACATCAAGATGTTCTTCTCTACACCGCGGTACCCTCAGAGCAACGGGCAAGCAGAGTCGACGAACCGCGCCATTCTGGACATACTGAAGAAAAAACTGGAGCAGAAGAAGGGTTTGTGGGAATAAGCTTTACCCGGAGTTCTATGGGCCTACCGGACGACGCCGAAGCGACCGACGAGAGAGTCCCCGTTTAGCCTTACCTATGGCTCCGAAGCAGTCCTGCCAACTGAAACCTTGGTCCCAACACAGCGATCAGTCATAGCTGCCGACCCAGAGCGGAACGACGAACTCCTGCTGGATGGCCTAGACCTGCTGGAAGAGAAGAGGGAAAGAGCGAGAGCGCACCTAGCCAATTATCATCAGGCCATCAAGAGGGCGTATGACCGCAAAGTTAGAAGGCGGGTATTCAAACAAGAAGACTTAGTCATGCGGAAAGTCTTTGACAATACCAAGGAGCTGGGAAGTGGCAAACTGGGAGCTACCTGGGAAGGACCATACATCATCGATGGTATGGGAAAGAATGGAGCCTACCGTCTGAAGACTCAAGACGGCGATGCACTAGCAAGGCCATGGAATGCCACCAATCTGCGCAAGTTCTACCAGGGTAGCTAAATGGGAGATGCTTGTAATCGTTCTGTAGTTCTGAATCTATTCAATAAAGATGCATTTGCTCAGCGTTCTCGCTCACGTGTGAGAATAAATGGTTAACCGAGGCAACCTAAACCAAGTGGTATATAACACTCTGAGCGAGTTCTACCACTTGGCCGACCGGTCGACAGGACCCTGTGAAGGGCGAGACCGGTCGGTGAACACCTGAAAAGATCGGTCGACAGGCCCCGCCGGGGTACGACCGGTTGACCAACCTAAACCAAGTGGTACATAACACTCCGAGCGAGTTCTACCACTTGGCCGATCGGTCGATAGGATCCTGTGAAGGGCGAGACCGGCTGGTGAACACCTGGGAAGATCGGTCGACAGGCCCCGCCGAGGTACGACCGATTGACCAACCTAAACCAAGTGGTACATAATACTCCGAGCGAGTTCTACCACTTGGCCGACCGGTCGACAGGACCCTGTGAAGGGCGAGACCTGCCGGTGAACACTTGGGAAAATCGATCAATAGAACCCGCGGGGGAACGACCGATTGACCAATGCAAGCAAGGCAGGGTATATCACCCCCTGCTAATATAAGGGCCAGATTTTGGTCGGGCGTCGTCGACGTGTAGTCACGCGCGTCGATGTGTAGTTACGCATGTCGTCGACGTGCAGTTACGCGCGTCGGCGTGTAGTTACGCATGTCGTCGGTGTGTAGTTACACGCGTCGTCGACGTGCAGCAAAACGTGAGAACCAGATTTCAGCGACACAACGTCGATGTGTACTTAAGATACAGAATCGATGAGAAAGAAGGCAATCATGGTATTCAGATGAAACATTAAGAGGTTCCAATACAAACGAGAGTTGTTTTATTACATCAAAACATCAAGAGGCAGGCGTCTCCCCCAGCTTTCCACGGTCTCGACGGGAGCTTGCTGCGCAGCTTCGCGACCTTCTTACGCCATGCTGCCGCCTGTTCCGCAAGAAGCGATTTGCACTCCGCGGTGTAGTCAGCATGCTGCCGATCAAGCGCAACCTTATGCACTGCTTCGGCCTGGTCAAGGGAGGCCTTCAACGCGGCGATTTCGGCCTCATGAGCGGCTTGGGCGGCCTCGGCGTCTGCGCGCTGCCTCCTAACCGAAGCCGCCTGCGACCTGAACTTTTCCCACAGCCCATCATTTTCCACCCGAGCGGAATCCAATGCTTCTTGAAGCTCGAAGGGGTCAGAAGCGTTCTCCTGCGCGACTTCGAGCTGAGCCTGGACTGCGGCAAGCTCTTCGGCATGAACCCGTCGAGCTTCCGCCAGCTGAGCGCGTAGCTCTCTCGACTCCTGCCGAGTAGCCCGAAGGGAGGCCTCAAGCCGTGTCATCCTTCGAGCACCCCCCTCAAGAATTTGACAGGCCGCCTGACAAAGGAGGCAACGACATTACCATAGAGTTAAGGGGAAAAGTTACTACTATAATCAACTCGTTAACGACTCAGACTTACCTCATGAAAGTCGTCGAGCTGACGCTCCCAGCCAGGACTACCCACACCAGTATCATCTTCCTCCCCCTGACGAGTAGAGAGCCCGGGGGAGCGGCGGTGAGACGTAGCTTCAGTAGCCCCGAGGGGAGAACGAGGAGGTGGCCCGGCGACGCCCCCAGAAGCAGAGGAGGAAGGCGAAGGCATGAAGTCCCGGACCTCCGCGCGATCGAGCATTCTAGCGGCAGGGGCAGCAGGTGGTGCAACAGTAGGGGCAGCAGGTGGTGCAACAGTAGGTGCAGCAGGGGAACCGCGGGGTGAAGCTCGCCCACGCGACCCAGCTGAGCCAGATGGCATGGCTCGCTCGCCTCGCCCAAGGGAGGGAGAGAGACTATAACCGGGAGACATCTCCGATTCTGCTATCTCCACATACTGCCTACCCGTCGACGGCACGTCCTCTGACCAGTCTTCAGGGAGGGAGCAAAGGTCGTCGGTAGCAGCACGTCGCATGGAGCGAGCGGGAGGAGCGCGTCCAGTATCATCATCGCTGGAAGACTCGTTCAGCAAAACTCGCCTCCTTGACTTCCCCGTCGGCACAGCTACATTGCGCGCAGCCGGTTGGCTGCACTCGCCTACAGCCGTAGTCGACCTTGCGCACCGCCTGAAGATCACACAGAGTTTAGATGCAGTGGTGTTTGGGTTGAAGTGTCTGACGGAGCTGACGTACCTGTCAGGGAGCTCAGAAGAGTAAGTAGATGGCTCTTCTTCCCTACCGGACGCAGCAGGCTGTTTGCCTTTCTTTGGAGTGGAGCTGTAGGACCTGACGATCGGTAGCTTCGGAAACAGCTGCCGCCAGTCGTCGTCGTTGTTCGTCACCCGCTTAATGAGTTGGTCAAGCTCCTCCTCAACAGCCTCAGGGCACTGAAGCTGCCTAGAGGGGTAGTAGTCCTCGATGGTCGCGGCGAGTTGGGAGACATGACCGGGGATTTCGAAGCGACCCCTCCAGGGTCCCCTGACCACGATGGGGCACTCCTTCCAACTCCTCACCGAGTCAGATAAACCCCCAATGGGAGGGCGACTGCCTGCGCGCGCCTGCAGGCTAAAGTAGGAGAAGACACTGCTAGGCGTTGTCTTGTAATCCTTGATGAAGTACTTTTTCAGAAGGTACGCTACGCAGAGCTGCTGCCCCGCCAACACTTCTAGTGCCTCCATACAGCGGAGGATCCTCCAGCCGTTGCCAGCTATCTGGCCTGGAGACACGTTCATGCGCTCCAGCAGGCGACCAGAGAAGCTCGCCAGGGGAAGCCGCAGGCCGCAACGAAGCTGGCCGAGCGTGACGACAGTATGGTCGTCGTCTGACGGGTCCAAAGGACCGGTAGCAAAGGAGAGCGAAATCATATCTGGAATACCGTACGCTGCCCGGACCTCCTCCATCAGAGGGAACTTGTTCGTCATTGAGAACCAGGTGAAAGACATCTTCGACACGCAGGTCCTCGACGTGTATCCAAGCGAACCGACACGCAGGCCCTCGACGTGTATCCAAGCGAACCGACACGTAGGTCCTCGGCGTGTATCCAAGCGAACCAACACGCAGGTCCTCGGTGTGTATCCAAGCGAACCAACTTGCAGGTCCTCGGCGTGTAGTCAAGTGAAACTTCTCCCAAATGAACCTTCAGCCACAGAGGAGGAATTTGAAGCAGAGGAAAGAAATGAACCATCTGGGTCCTATTTATAGACGAAGTTGGAGCTGGATGGGTTCGAATTTCGAGAAGGCGAGGTGGCGGTGCCCGGTGACGCCATGTGGCAAAAAATCAGAAAAAACCCAGACAGCTGTTTTTGAGTTGCAACAGCCCCGAACTAAGGTGGGCACGCAAATCGAGGCACGCACACAAAATGATGCGGGCATACAAGGCGATTCTAGCACGCAAGTCAAGGCTGACACGCAGAATAAGGCTGCACGCAAATCAAGGCGAAGTGATTCTGACCGGACGGGACCGAAGATCGCCCGGTCAGGAGGGGGTATTGTGTGTACCCGCCCGGTCGGCCGAACATCAGGCAAAGGGGGGCTCGGTTGGCATGTCATCAGAGAGGAGCAGCAGCCCCCCCTCTCCTCTTGGGTTCGGTCGGCCGGTCACCAAAGGAGGGGGGACAACAGAGGCCCCCCCTCTTTTGGGTTCGGTCGGCCGGTCACCAAAGGAGGGGGGGACAACAGCGCCCCCCCCCCCCCCTCTTTTGGGTTCGGTCGGCCGGTCACCAAAGGAAGGGGGACAACCCCCCCCCCTCTCCTGGGTTCGGTCGGCATGTAACCAAAGGGGGGAGGCAGGACACCCCCCCCCTTTTGGGGTTCGGTCGGCCGGTCACCAAAGGAGGGGGGACAACAGCCCCCCCCCCCCCCCCCATCTCCTGGGTTCGGTCGGCATGTACCCAAAGCGGGGAGGCAGCACACCCCCCCCCCCCTTTTTGGGCTTCGGTCGGCATGTAACCAAAGGGGGGAGGCAGCACCCCCCCCCTTTGGGCTTTGGTCGGCATGTAACCAAAGGGGGAGGCAGCACAACAGCCCCCCCCCCCCCCCCCCCCTCTCCACCTCGCACGGCCGGTCAACAAAAAGTGGAAGATATCGGAGGCCACGCGGTGCTGACAACGCCCCGCGATTTCCGACCCAGAGTGACCAGGTGTCAACCGCGCGCCACGTCACCGCGGCGGTTGAGCTCATTGCGGGGACACGTCACCCACCCGATTTTCGCGGAGCGTCGTAACCGTCACCCCGCCACTATAAAAGGGGACCTACCCCTACAGCGAAAAGGAGGGAGAATTCTGGAGGAGACGCTGCACGTTTCGTCCCGGAATTTGCGGAGCTGCGGAGATCGGTCGGTCTGCACCCAGAGGCTGTCTGCGGAGGTCGGTCGGTCAGCACCCAGAGGCTGTCTGCGGAGGTCGATCGGTCGGCAGCCAGACACTGTTTGCAGCGACCTGCAGACAGACGCTGTCTGCAGCGGTCGGTAGTCCGAGTGAAATTGCAGAGGTCGGTAGTTTGGGAGACCGGTCCTCAGGGTATGTAATTGGGGTTAAGGTGAGAGATTGTAACCGAAAGAATAGTCTTAGTGCATTCTCGCCCCACCCGTGGTTTTTTCCCCTTCGTCGTTGAGAAGGGGTTTTCCACGTAATTCTCGATCTGTCTTTATTTGGCTTGTTGGATTGTGCTCGCCACCTGAACCGCTCGGTTCGATTCATAACCCCCCACAACTATTACAGTGGGTTTATAGTTAAAAACATCTATAAAATTTTCTTTACTCAAATGCCAATGATTAACGTGAGTTCTTCATATGGCTGCAACATGGGTGGGCCACCCTGAATTTGGGTGGGCTTGGGTTGGGATTTTGCTTGTATGGGCTGAGCTTGGGTTGGAAAATCCCAACCCGACCTCAATTCTGGTTGAGCCGACGTCAATTCTAGTTGGGCTTGGGTAGAGTCTTCGAGCAACCTGACCCAACCCGAAACCCGATAATTTAGTAAATAGTATTTAATATAATATAATGTTGAATAGGTCCAGTCAGAATCCATATGTCGGATCATCCGTTAAATACAAGTTGAGGTTATACTGTGATAAAATTTTGATAGGTATTTATCCTGCTTCTAATGGCCATTATTGGATGGGCATTTATCCATCCAATGATAAGTCATCACCTATATAAGAATGCGAAGAATTGCTTTATGTATTGTATTATTGCAAACGAATTGTTATATGTTGATTATTTTTTATTATTTTTTTCCTATCATGTTGAAACCGGCCAACCCGTTTCGCACAACCTGATCAACCTGGCCAGCCCAATGGGTCGGGCTTAGGCTAAGGAAGTTCAATCTGACCTTGGGTTGGATTAGACTCGGACATTGGATTCAAGGGCATTTGTTGACCCCTAAATCCACCCAAAGCGCTAGGGTCAACGTGAGTTCTTCCAAGTTTTCGGTGTTGTTGAACTTTGGTTTCAAATCTCCTCCGGTCGTCCGGCCAGTCTGTGGGCCCTCCGTGCATCACAGCCGCACGATGACTGGCGATCAAAAAGTAAATAACACTCCATCTGAACGTGTACGGCTGTGATGAGCACCGGGCCCACCGACTGGGGACGTCCAACTGGAGAAGATTTGAACTCCCAAAATATCCACCGTCCCGTGACCGTGAGCCACCCGGTCGGCCGGTCCCTTATCCGCCACTGGACTCTGGAGGGAGACGGCCCTCCCTTCCTCTGGCTCTACCCCCATGGCGCCATTTCTCGGAATTGGGACAGAATTCCCGATACACAATCTTCTGAGTTAAGGAAAGGAAGTAAGAAACCGAAGAGAGAGAGAGAGAGAGAGAGAGAGAGAGAGAGAGAGAGAGCAAATGGCTCTCTCAGCAGCTAAAATCTCGGAGCTCCCGTTCCACAACCCCATCCCCCTCTGCTCCCGCTCCTCCCTCTCCCTCCTCCGCTGCCGCTTCAGCCTCCTCTTCTCTTCCACCGTCACCTCCTCCTCCCTCCGAATCTCCGAGCGGGGCGGCGACTCCGACGCCCGGAGGAACCCTCGGACGCGCAAGCACCCCTTGGATGACGACCGCTACGACGGCACCCCCAGCCCTAGAATCCCCCCCCGCGGCGGCGGACCGGGCCGCTCCAGGCCCCCCTCCGCCCCATGGCTCCACCAGTGGACCCCTTCGGAGCCCCAGCCCGCCGGACCACCACCGGAGAGGACGACGGGAGACCGCGACGGCACGCAGTACTTGGACCACACCGACGTCAGCAGGGGCGCGATAGAGAGGATCGTGCATCGGCTGCGTAACATAGGGCTGGGCCTCGAGGAGGGCGACCGGAAAGGTGGGGGCTTGGACGAGGTGCGGCTGGATGGGAATGAGAGCTTGGGAGAATTGCTGGAGCGGAGCTGGAACCGCCCGGATGATCTACCCGATGTGAACCAGGGGCTCCTGCCGTGGGAGAAGGGAGGGAATGGTGGGTCTGTGAAAGAAGGCGAGGGTAAGGGTGCAAAGACGAGGAGGGTGAGGGCGCCGACTCTGGCGGAGCTGACCATCGAGGATTCGGAGCTGCGGCGGCTGAGGAGGCTCGGGATAATGCTGAGGGAGAGGGTGTCCGTGGCCAAGGCTGGGGTCACACAGGCCATAGCCGATAAGATCCACGATGCGTGGCGGAAGTCGGAGCTGGTCCGGCTCAAGTTCCACGAGTCGCTGGCCCACGACATGAAGACGGCACACGAACTTGTCGAGGTTGGTACACTTTCTTTGCATTGCCATGCTTTTCTCTGTGGGAGTTTCTTCGATTCTTTATTAATGTTGTGTTATTTGAATATCATGTGCTGAGCTACTGTGAGTGTTGTGTAATTTGAAATGCTGGAGTTACATAGAAAAGAAAAGAAGAGAGAGAGAGAGAGAGAGAGAGAGAGAGAGAGAGAGAGAGAGAGAGACCAAAACCCATTGCTTGTTTTATAGTCTAAATTTTTTCTTTCATTTTCATCTTTCTTACTTATTATTTAAGAAAACTGGAGATCTCGTGAAGGAGAGTTCGTGATGGTTCTTGAAATTCTTGAAAAAACAGTTAGGTTGGTGCTCTCATAAACACGGCACATATGGACTCAAAATAATTCAGATTCTTTTATATTGCCCATTCAACAGGACCCATATTGATTGTTGCCAGTGGGTTACAGGGGGGAAGAGAAATGACTTGCAAATTGCGTATAATAAATCAGTGTCTTGTTTGCCGCTCTTCAAGTAAAGATCGAGATTGAGAAGCTGAGGACCTGTAGAGCCTGCTTCGCCGGGGTGAGAGAGTGCCGACTGGGAAAGATGAATTCCTTCTGTCTTGCTCGCTGCCATCCTGATCCTCTTCAAACATCCTACCTTGCCTGATATTTTAAATCGACATAAAAGAATGCCTACGTCTGCAAAACTTATTAGTTAGTCTCTTACCTCTGATATCCCCTCATCAATGTCCTTATGAGTATGTGTCTGAAAGATATTTTTCAAGTAATATTTAGCGAGCTACTAGTTTTGGTGCTATTTTGTAATTCCCGAGGGCTTGTTTGGTAATGTGTAGTTAAAATTACTGTAGTTGCAGCTGCACATATCTTGTTCGGTCATATGTAGTTGCAGTTACAAAAGTTAAAAGTTTCATATGGTTGGAAGTAGCCTGTTGCCACTTCAAATCTTGTGTTTGACTGTGGTAAGGGGTGTGATCATGTAATCTTCATAATTAGACGGGTGAGATCACCTCCCCCCCAAGAGTTGCCTTTAAAAAAAAGAAAATTTTTTTGTTGCTTAGAGCTTAATCTATTTGACTAGGTTGATTTCATATGCGTATATCTGATGCTAAATAGGCATGATTGACATAAATCGACATTGGTTGACCACTGGTGACTATGCAATGCTTACTGAACATGGAAGGGCAAGTGGCAACAAGAATCCGATGACCTTGTAATAATAGGCATCACTTACCACAATCAATCCAATTTGATGACTATTAGTATCCGTTGACCATCATAAACTTGGTTGATCACTATTTGACTTATTTTGACCAACATTGGTCCTATACAGAACAGTCTATTTACATATTAGGCTTGATGGTTATGGCCAAATTAGTCCTATGCAGTGTTTTCAGAGGCAAGGGCGTAAGGCTGGGCTTTTTGCTTGCTGTGGGGCGAGTCATAAGCCCCACGAATTTTTATTTTTTTAATTAAAAAAATATAAATAAAAAATATTATATAAAAGAGTGAAAATAGATTAAAAACAAACAAAATAAAAAAATGCTATGAACAAAGTTTGCGAACAAAACATTTAAGCCTACAAACATAATTGATAAATCACAAATATATAAAAAAATGATAATAAAAATGAACTTGTCATTGTCTTTCAATATCAGTTAAGATCTTATTATAAGTTTCTAACCAAAATTAAAACTATTAATGTTTATATTTCATAGATTCTATCATTCCATACATGATATAGAACCAATTTAAAACAACTTTAGTTCCTAAAATATCATAATCGTCATCCAAGAGAGTAAGACGCATATAAAAGATCACACGGTAGCAATCAAATCATTTTTTTTCAACTATGCAGACAAACTCCAGTGGGGCGTAAGCCCAGGCCATTGAGGTGTAAAAGGCGTGCCTGGGCGTTAGCGGCGTACGCCCCAGTGGTTCGAGCGTAAGCCTCATAGGAAAAAAGCCCCAGCTGGAGCCGCCCCGGACATTTTAGAATCGCCCCGCCCCGGGGCGAGCCTCGGGCGTACTCTGGGGTGCGTTTTTTAAAACACTGGTCCTATGTTGAACCTATTTGATTAGATTGCATCGTATTTAACTGCAAGTATGCACGGTTGACGTATAGTTAACAATCTGAGTAAGCCATTGCTTCTGCCACCATTGGAATTTGTAATGGTTCAAATATGGTTGTAGATCCAAAGAAGTGAAACAAAGCCTATGAGCTTAGAATATAAAGTTGCAAAGCATGGACACGGATACGAGATACGGGTATGACATGATGTGGGTACGGTGATACGTTAAATTCCAAAAAAAATATGACAAGGGTACAGGAGTTTGTTTTGTCAAATAAACTATAAAAAATTCTTAATATTATAAACAACACTTCCCACAAAATGATTAGCAATCAAATAATTTTTTTTTTTTGCTTCTCTAATCCAATAATCTTAAGAATTGTATTTCTTGTATATAGCAATTTCCAAAAAATGACAACTGTCATTTTAGAACGAAAATATTATGAAGTACATCACAATAAAGATAGCTTCAAATACAAATCTGATAGGACAACTAAGGTTCTCTTTTAGCAAGTTGTTCATTTGATGGGCTAAATATATTTTCATCATATACAAATGCTTTAAGCTTCGTTATTTCCCTCTCCAAGTTTTATTTTATTTATCCAATAATATTTCAAGGCAAGCTGAATTTGTTAACCAAAGAAGTACATCTGGAGAATCATAAACCAGAGTAAAACTAAAGTACTGCATGGATGTACGGTGTACACAACTAATGAAAGAAGCATGAACAAAACCAATCATAATAAATCCTTGAAGCAATGAATTAAATTTAGCCCATTTACCCCCCTCAATCAAAATAAAATTGTCATGCAAAGAAAATAGGAGAGATTTATGAAAAATCCTAATCAGTTACAAAAACCCTTGTTAGTTTTTTTGTTAGGATTTAAAGATTTTACATTTAAGAGTCATAGAGTGAAGGATAATGCATGGAGAGAGAGAGAGAGAGAGAGAGAGAGAGAGAGAGAGAGAGAGAGAGAGAGAGAGAGAGAGAGAGAGAGTTTACTTTAGATTTTCCTCCTAATTGAAACCCACCCCCTCTGGCTGTTAGAGTGCGTGTGATTCAACCTTCGCTCAATTTGAGCGGAGGACGAGCTCCTGCAGTGGGATAGAATTATTAGGTACAATCCGAGAAGTTGGTTGATTTACCTCAAACCAAACAATCGTGTTGGCCGACTCATCGTAGTTGTAGCTCCTAGGCCCTGTGTTACCATCGACTGAACAAGCGTAATCACTTGGTTGATATTTACTTTGGCTAAATGATGTCAAAAAGATGAATTTTATAATAATAATAAAATTCTATCCATAAATAGAGTAAGATATAAATTAGAAATCATCATCTTCAAGTTTATGCACTAAGGTGGGGTCGACTATGGAGCATATGTCTAATTCTGATTCTTTCAGAAGGCTCCAAAAAGAAATTGCATAATTTTTTCAATTGACTGTCAACCCAATGCCATCCCTCTGAGATTGGTGTCCGAAACCTGACGAAAGCAACTTGGCAAAGGAGGGTCTACCAAGAAGCCTAGAAGCCCAAGTGGTTGGTAGAGAAATGTAGCATATTCGTCATGGGGATTGGGGTGCATGCTCATACATCTAGAGAGCAACCCTCCAAGATTTTCTTAGACTAGGAAAGAGTTTAGATAGAAAGAGTCGAAGTCTAGCTTTGTTGAAGGGAATTGCATTCATCTTTGTGTCACAAATTATTAGCCAAATAGAGGAAGTGAAACAACAATCCCAAATATTCAGGAGAAATGATTTTCAAAATATAATGCAAGAGCAGCAAGAGAAAACAAGTCAGATGTAACGAACAAGTTTGACCAAGGGTGAAAGTCAAGATTTGTTCAAGGGAATTGCATTCATCCCTATGAATTATAAGTAAGAGTGGAATTGAAACAACAAACCCAAATATTCAGGAAACTGATGCTCAAAATACAATGCAAGAGAAAACAAGCCGTAGACTACACAGAGCCTAACCAACAATTTGGACCCTATTTACTTGAGATATTCAAATCTTGATCAAATTTTAGTATGATTTTTATTGGTTGTGGTTGATATTCATAACTAGTCTTTGTCCTGCGACCAACTTAAGGCTTGTTCTTGATGACTGCATTGCATGGTGAGCTGTCCAAAATTTATGAGTTTCATTTTCTATAACGGATAAGATTATGGGTGCTTTAATATTTCAAGTAGTTTATGCCGACGAAGTTTTCATGCTTTTGCATGCTTACAATTTTCCATTATGGCTTGTAAATTTTGTATCTTTATCAGTTTATCGTGGGATATGCTTATTAGCTTTTCTGTTGCGTCGATCAGCGTAGGACAGGAGGATTGGTCATATGGAGAGCAGGAAGTGTTATGGTGGTTTATCGGGGGAGTAACTACAAAAGGCCTTCCAGATCTCAAACTTCTGTTGTCGAAAATATTCCCATGAAAGTATCACATGAAGGCGACACATTGTTGATTCCAGATGTTTCAGGTGCTGCCAAGTTGGTTGTTGAAAAAGACCATTCGATCCCATTAACTTTAGATCAGAACAAGGCATCTCAAGTTAGTCTTGAGAGTTCTGAAACTCTGACAGAAGAGGAGGCAGAATTCAATGGTTTGCTTGATCAGTTTGGTCCTCGCTTTGTTGATTGGTGGGGCACTGGAATTTTACCTGTGGATGCTGACTTGCTGCCTCAAAATATTCCTGGTTATAGAACACCATTTAGACTTCTTCCTACTGGAATGAGGTCACGACTTACGAATTCAGAAATGACCAATTTGCGCAAGCTTGCAAGGAAGCTTCCTTGCCATTTTGCCCTAGGTACTGCTGCTTAGATACCTATAAGAACTGCTAGTATTAAATTCTCTCATATCTATTTTACTAATGTAATTTCCTTCAATTCTTTTGTTAAAGGACGAAATAGACATCATCATGGCTTGGCAGCTGCTATTTTGAAGATTTGGGAAAAGAGCCTAGTTGTGAAAATTGCCGTCAAACGGGGAGTGCAAAACACAAACAACAAGCTGATGGCCGAGGAGCTGAAGGTGTGTAATTTTTCGTGGTTAGTGATTCTTTCATTCTTCTGACTTGATAACATGTTTTCTTGCATCAGCATCCATGACTAAATCATTTTCTTGATTGAAGCTAATGCATAAATGACAACTCTATGTTCCATACTTCGCAAGTAGGCATCTTGATTATCCAATTGTGACTGGCTATGCTATAGTTCAACTATCAACGTCTGTTCTCTTATCTCTTTAGTAAAACAGAGTCATTTAATCAAATGATTCAAGCCTTGCATGTTGGGGACTGGGGACAATAAAGCTATTTTCTGGATGAGATATTGACCTGCAATATGCATTGCCTGATACTAATCACTTCTTCTTGTATGGAAGATTTAATGTCACAAGGTGATAAACCTTAACCCAACCAGACCTACTCAATCATCAGTCTACTTAGCTCACCTATTTGATTCTGCATCCTGAATTTGTAACATTGACCTGCACAAATTCAATTAATCATGTTTTCCGTGACCACTATTGCATATGGACTTATTGGAAGGCCATTCATTCTGATACACGTCTTTTATTAACTGTCAACCTATCCAAGATGCATAATATAGCCTATAGGAGAAAGATATGCCATCCTCTAGAAGATTTGAAAGCTTTAGAACATACTGTTTTCTTTTTCTAGCGGATCCTTGGCCAATACCCAAACAAGCTATTAAACAGGCTGATGGAGATGTTCTCCTATATACCATTACCATTTCTGTGACCTAGTGAAGCTGAGGTCCTGGGTATCGGATGTATTTCTACAACCTTTAATTCCATTGTTCTCTTTCATTGGGTACCCAACCTCAACATATTCTTGAAGTTAGTTTTGGTTGGTCACTTCAAAAGGGAAACCGATCAAGGTGGTACCGGGGTGGTTAATCAAAACAAAGATGGAAAAATTCTCTTAGATGGGAGGTTTGATCTTTATACATATTTGGGCAACATGAAATGAGCAAAAGCAGCAATTCAGACTCTTGAAGCTACAAGGCTACTCCTTGAGGGAGATTCTCGAACTCTTCATATCCTAGTTGAGGAATGATTTATATAGGGCCACCCTCTTATAAAGGAGATTTAAAGCCTTACGAACCTTACCTTCTTTGCACACATTGATTTTGTGCATGCATAGAGAAGCTAATCAACCTGCAAGCTTAATTCCAAAGGAGGGGTTGATATAAGGAGTATAGCCATATTCATATTGTTAAGCCTTCTATCGTACTAGTTTTGAAGTTTTCATGAGCTGGCTTTATTCTATGGAATCATGAAAACTTTCAGCGCAATCATTGCACAAAATAACAAAAGGTCCTTGTAAGTTGTAATTGGAATATGAAGATAACAAGGGATGTTAAGGAGGTCGAGGTGCCAATGGCAACTTTTATTGGAGTTGTATATGACGCCTATCATGTAGAGGTGTCCTTATCTAGGAACGACATCTAATTGCTTAATTATTAAATACTGCATGAAGTTATGTAAAATATTTGTCAGCGGCATGGAACATCATGCAGTAGCTCTATGGTATTGGTGTCACTATCTTATTAGCATAAGAATCTGATTAATCGTGTCTATGGTGCACTTGGGTATATGAGTTCTTAAAAGATGGACAAATAACATTCAGGTGGAGACTTATCATCGTGGGTATCATTTTGTGTTGATTAATAATGCACAAGAGGAGAATCGTCCTATTGATGCCCTGAGCAAGCATTTCAGCTATAAATTATTTGTTAGGAGGTTTTTTGTTTCCATGTACTTATGGAGATTATTTATTGATAAATTTTGACAAAATTATACTGGAAATTGTACATGACAGTAAGCAAAGCATCCTAAATTGCGTGAAAGATGACAATTTGTTCCATGAAACATGCCTCTATTTGCTAAATACTTCCCTACAGGAAGATGTACAATCTGGTAACATGGCAACTTTGAAAGGCTGTCACTGTGACTGTGGAAGTTAGGTTATTTTGGCCGGGCATAAAGTGTGATTAGGCAAAATTATTGGATCTCTTAATAGGTCGCATAGCTAAACAAAGAAAAGATGGATCGTTATTCTCTGCTATTCCTAAGACATGGGCCGACAAAACTTGACTATGAATTTTGTTGAAGTTACCTAAGACTGTCGTAGGTCACTATTCCATGTGTCATTGATATACTCTCCTACATGGTGCACTTTATATATGTAAGAAGACTTCGAGTACATTGAGGTTAGAGATCATTTCTCTTTAGATTATCCTTTTCTGTTTGGGATCTAAGTTCATGAGGTACTTTGGAAGAATGTTTGAAAACACTAAACATTAGTTGTTCAGCGATCACGCTCAAATAGGTGGCCTAGCTGAAGTGGTGAGAAATTATAGATCATTTGATTATGTTAGAGTATGTTTCATCAATTGCTGTGTATTTCACTTTTTTGGAGGAGCAAATGTTCAGGTTGAAGCGTTACAGGTGAGTGTAGTGTAAGTGTGTAACGATCTATTGGATCTTAAATAGATTGTCGTAAAGGCTTGTTTACCTCTAGAAACAATAAAACAATGGAAAATACCAAGAAACAAAATGCTGGGAAGAATGACCAATCATAATTAAAGAAATTAGAATAGAAGAGAGAAAGAGGAGAAAGGGAGCGGAGTCTAGTCTATACGAGTCGTCCAACTGTCATTTTATCTTATAGATGCTAGGGAACCCCCCTCTAGTTTGAAAGGACAAAAATACCCTTAAAGGGGTACCAACTACCAACCAGTAACCATAAAATAATTGGGTCGACCAACGTACAACCCATAGGAATGATTGAAACATAATTCTTCACCGAATGAACTCGGGAAAGATGGAAAAAAATAAATTAAGATAAAATTAAGATATATTAAGATGTAGTAGGCATGAACGAATATGTTTCAAAAAACGAATGATATATTATTTCCCCATTTTTTTTCCATACAACACAACCATCAAATATGGATTCTAGGCATTATCGAACAAAACATCAATCCGAGCTTGAGTTTCGATTGGAGTTTTTACTCTATTGAGGAATATTTCTATTTATATATGGTTCTAGGACCAGTAGTTTTAGGGATTGACCCGGCTTTCTGAAATTGTTTCTCATTATTAAGAAAATATATCGAAAATAAGATACAGGCACAATTAACAACTCCTTAAGACTCCCTCCCATGCTAGAATATATACTTCATTTGTCCTAACTTGGATCATTACTCTTTCAATTGATATATATTTATATACCCAATGCCTTTGTATCTTCAAGCTGATCTTTGACATAATAAATGGAGTAATTAAATTTACTTTCGACTAAAATGGTACTCCAATTCAATATGCTTCTTTCTCTCAAGGAAGAATGAGTTGTTGGCATGGCGTAATGCAACTTGATTGCCACTAAATAACTTTAAGGGTCCTTTGCTTAAGAATCACATATTTATAATGAAAGATTTTAATGCAACCAAGTCAAACAAGGTATGAGCTATTGACCCGTAGTGGTGATCCTTTTAGCATTAGATTTGGCCAAGCACTTGTTTTTATCCTTCCACATCACCAGTTTCTTCAAAGATACAACCAATAGCTGATATTCGACCAATATGGCATAATCCCATCAAAATAATCAAACATGTAAGTGACCCCCTCGTTTGCACAAATTTTCAAGCTATGGTTGAGCCTTGTCATGGTATATGATTTCTTTTTGGGATTGTGCTCAAAAGCGAATTGTTTGACATTCAAATAGATTAATAAAAGTGATTTGTTACTGAGTTCCATTTATTCCATATTGTGGGTGTTTCTGTATATATGATTCATGAGATTAGTCAATGTCCCCAAGTTACACTGTAAGTGTATTCAATGTTGTCAAACCACATTATGTGTCTTGTGTCAGGTCCGCAATGGCATAAACAATTGTGTCATTTAGGAGTTTTACTATCTCATAACGAATGGAGTATCCATAGTTGCATATACGGTTCCACAATGCCATGTGTGACTGCATAACTCGAACAATAAAATTTTTACCGGGAGAGTTGTACAATCACATATGTGATGTGCCACATATATTGCCTATGCGGCCGCGCACCGCTCATGTTTTTTACTATGTTCGAACCGTAAATGTACGTATGTGGTCGTACATGACAACCTTGGGTGAATTAGGTGCATGGAATGTGAGTCAATTATGTAAAGAAGATCAAAATCTCATGTACCTTTTAACTTGTACAATGGTTTTCAATTAGTGATAAAGCTGGGTACTTCATTTTAAAGACTTTGATATGGTTGTCTATCTCGACCATCAGAGCTGGTGATTCAGGGTTAGTATGTGTTTATTTGGAATACATTGAATGAGATCGCGATGAGAGCATATAATGGAAACATATTCTGATCACTAATATATGCAAAAGGCTCTTAACATGAAGGAATAATGGGCTCAAATTTTTTATATTTGTTGCTTTGAATGACAAAATATTGAGAACTTACCTGGTCAAAACTTCAATAAATTGGACAATTTATATTATGGTCGTGTGAAGTGCGAACACATTCTCAAAATGGAATCCACAGACTGATTTATAGGATCTCGTCACTGTGGAATTTTGGACCTGATCGTTTTTAATGAAGTGTTTGCCAAAATGGTTCTCAACATAATTGTTTTGGAAACATTATATTGTTAAATGGTTTTTATCAGTAATCAGGTTGTCCAATTAGGTACTTAAGGAATTCAAGTGGTAAATAACCAATGGATAGATAGTAAATATTAAATGGTACCAAATGCTATTTGTGGATGTCGGTTTGTGGAGGGCTTATTTGCAGAGATTTAGCAAGAAAATGTTTGAATATAGTATTCACAATCGTGGGGGTGTTGCATCATTTTAGTGGAGATAGTTATAGTTTTTCTAATTTTGTGAGGAGTTGATTAGGATATTAGAACCAATTGTACCCAAGGGAGTGAAACCCTAAAGGTCATAGTTCAAAGGGGTGTAAATGGGCCGCTTTTCAGGCCTTAGTATATATTGTTTTAAGTCGATCCTATTTAAAAAGAAATGATTTTGCTAGGACCAAGCCTGGCCCATCTACAACCGTGCCAAAGACCTTGTATATTGATGTAGTGGTTCAACCATCCGCCACCCAGAAATCTCTCAAATTCTCATGTCTTGCCCATAGTCCCTCTTCATCTGGAATTCTCAGGAGCAGACCAACTCTCTCTCTCTCTCTCTCTCTCTCTCTCTCTCTCTCTCTCTCTCTCAGGCCTTTGGTCTGATCACCGTTCTTTTTTCTAAAGGACTTTTGGCTAGCCAAGAGTCCTCTTACTGTGAGTCCTAGGGCAAGCCAACAACCCTCTCTCTGAGAGACCTAGGATTGGTTGGCTGCCCCTCCCATCGAGAGTCCTAAGGTCGTTCAATCGCCACCCTTTATTATAGAGCTTTCTGCTAACTACCACAAGGCTCCCAAACACACACTTGACTACTTGAGTAGATAGAAAGTGAAGTGGATTAGGGTGGACGGCTCCCACCTGCCTTGGCTCGAAGGTTTGGTATTGGGTTTTGGAATGAGAGATTTGGGTTATGAAGTTTGTCTTCTTCGACCATATTTGTCCTACAAATTCCAATTTCATAGTGTTCTAATTCATGATTCAATCGAAGCATATAGAAATGCATGTTATATCCTATAAAACTTTTGCTAGATGTATTGTTTGGTCGCTCCAACAATATATCTATCATTGGGAACCACAATCTTGCCTTTATAGATAATCTCTTGGGCCAATATCTATTATATCATGCAAATTTTAAGAAATCAAATTAAATGATTAGTGGTAATGAATTTGTTTTAAATGATATCATAAGTATATTCTAATCTCTCTCTCTCTCTCTCTCTCTCTCTCTCTCTCTCTCTCTCTCTCTCTCTCTCTCTGTGTGTGTGTGCGCGCGCGCGCGCGCGTGTGTAGAAGTCCTCTACTGATTCTAGTAAACTTGTCTGAGATCAGTTTGGCTATAAAATATATAAAAATCAAAGGTGGTTTCTTTACATTAAATGTAATAATAGAGATGTAAAACCGAATGCCTCTTGCTGTACTTATACATTAAGAGAGATCCCTTGATAAAACAAGTGTTTGATGCATGAAAATATGGAAACTAAAATGAGATTTCTTTGTGGGAACATGGACTATAGCAAGCATTACTGTGTAAGATTATATGTTTTTCTTCTACCAGCAAAAATGTTTACAAAAGTTTAATATTTCTCTTTTTTAAAGAATGGTTCTAATATAAAACTTAAGCCTAAAATTGGTTCTAATATAAAACTTAGGCCTAATATGTAGACTCCTAATATCGTATGGTTCATTGTAGAGAAAGGTTTGATTTTACACTGTGAAGTGTATAGTTTTACACGTGTGTCAAAACATGATTGTGCTCCCAGCTCATTCCTGACATATCTCCCTAGACTATACATTTCCAATATCCTGGCAGCATAGTATACAAAAACGAGAAACAACATTTCTTAGTAAGACAATGAAATAGACACAAGTCCCAGTTCTGATCCAGATCTGACTTGATGGCTTGATCCGCCAAGTGAAGACCAGACTTGGTGAATATGTGGGTAATATATCCACTACTGATCTGGCCCGGCCTAGATTGATAGAGAAAAGGGTTGGTTTTGTCTGAAAATCCAGACATGAAACCAAATCCGATTCAGCACAGATTGTGCAAGTCTCGTACATGATGCATTGCTCTTGCAGCACGTAAAGACTAAGCAGGGAGGCCTATTTAGGTTATAGGAGGCAACCAAAATGTCGATCCATTCGATATTTGTTTACCTCCACATAAAATGCAAATAATGTCTAATTGTAAGATTAATGCCCTCTTCCACATTAATGTTGCTCAAGGAAGATGCTAATGGATTCGTCTGTCATTATTTCTTACTTTCTCTTTTCAGCTAGACAGTCTGGCTTGATGCTTTCGATGTTTGTGTATAGTATTGCTTTTTTTAGTGTGCAGATAAATTAACATCTCTGAGGTGACTGTCATTTGTACCAGTTTTTGTTCCTATCTTTTTCAGTTATCTAAGGCACATGCATACCCTTTTTCTTGCCTCCCCATGCCATTTTATCCTTTTACTTTTCTTTAGCTCAATAAAGTCTGCCTCATTGATTGCAAAATATAATCTGGTAAAAAGGTAAGAGCGATGCTCTCTCTGTAAAATTGAAGTTGTTTGTATGGACATTTGATTGGTTTACTGTCTTACAGAAACTGACAGGAGGCATCTTGCTTCAACGAAACAAATATTTCATTGTTATATATCGTGGAAAGGATTTCCTTCCTACCACTGTGGCCACTGCTTTGGCTGAAAGAGAGGAATTAACAAAGGATATTCAAGATGTTGAAGAGAAAGCACGCAACAACATAGTTGGAGAATCTCGCACAGAAACATTTGAAGGGCAAGCACTCGCAGGTACTTTGGCCGAATTTCAGGAGGCACAGGCACGATGGGGAAGAAATATATCTGCTGAAGAGCATGAGGCAATGAAAGAAGAAGCCTCCAGATCTGAAAATGTCAGGTTATTCAAAAGAATCGAACACAAACTTTCTATCGTAAGCCAACCCTCCTATGCACCCTCCAGTGAAGCCTTTTTTGTCAAAGAAACTGGGTGTTATGTTTTTGGACTTTCTAACAAGGGAATGCTGTTTCATTTAAGCTCTTTGGCCAATAATTTGTGCAGTGTTCTAAAAAGCGGCCCAGGCGGCCGCCTAGGCGCTAGGCGGCCCCCCACCGCCTCGCCTAGGCCCTAGGCGCTCCAGAAAAACGGTCAAGCTCCCAGGCGGAGCTAGGCAGGGCAAGGCGGCCGCCTAGGCGGTCTAGGCTAGCCAGGCGGGCTGAGACTAGCCAGGCGGACCATGTTTTCTTTTGTTCTTGTTAATCATTCAATCTTGAATTATGGTTATATACTTGTTCTTTAAAATAATGGTTTAGGATAATCTTGAACTTATATTAATTTTTAAACATATATATATATATATATTATATAATATCAAAATAATAATTAAAATAATTAAAAAAAGGCAAAACGCCTAGGCGCCGCCTAGACGCTAGGCGGCCCCCCACCGCCCGACTAGCGCCTAGCGCTTTTTAGAACCTTGAATTTGTGCCACAAAGATGAATGCAATTCCCTAAATCAATTCATGACTTCTACCATCTTTATCTAGACTTTTTTCTGTTTAGCGGAACCTTGCAGTTCTCCCTGGTTGCATGAACTTAAACCATGTGACCAACATGGTAGATCTCCCTGCCCGCCAACTGGTATCTTAGGTTTCTTGGCATGCCACTCACTTGCCAAGTCAGGTTTCTTGATATGGCCTTTGGGCTTACTTTCCATGTGCAATATCACTTTAGCCTTGGAGAATATGGTTATGGACATTTATACTCTTCTTCTTGCTTGCTTGCTTTTTTTTCTTTTCCTTTTGATTATGTTCCTTTTCTTTCCAGTCGATATTTGTTGAACCCTGTATATATAACTGACCACCCAGGCATGCTGTTGAGATGTATTTGTGAAACGTACAGGCCTGCTTGTGCACATTTATTTTGTGCCCATCTAAACCTTCAGTGGTAAGGAGTTCGTTTTTCTTTTACTGTAGGATGTAGATGACATATGTAGTATTCAGGCTAACTTTCCATTCGCTATCACTTCAGCCCTTTTAGATTTTGTTTGGTTACATATTTCTTGCTATGCCTTCTTTGGCTTGCCCACTATTCTCTCTCATTCTGTCTCCCTCAACTTTGGGATGCAAAGCATATGGCACATACAAGCTATTGAATTGTTCCTGGAAATATGCATAGCTTTTTCTGCGATTTTTAATTTGGTCTTGTTTTTCAGTTGTTGTGTGTATCCACACTATCTGCTAAGAGTTTATCAACTTATTTTTCCTATTTTTCATTTTACCAGTTTATCATGGATTTTTTGTCAGCTATATTATGGTTTCTCCAATAAAACAAATGCTTTGACATTATCAGTGACTGTTTGTTCCCTAATATATGAATCAGGCTCAAGTCAAAAAATTAAGAGCTGAGAGACTGCTTGCGAAGATAGAAGTATCCATGGTTCCAGTTAGTCCATCTGATGACCAGGAAACAATAACTGATGAAGAACGATCTGTGTTCCGAAGGATCGGTTTGCGAATGAAGGCATACTTGCCTCTTGGTGAGTTTCTTGTATATCTTAAAGGTTGAACTAAACATACATGCTGATTTATCATGCAATTTATATAGGTATTCGTGGCGTTTTTGACGGCGTCATTGAGAATATGCACTTGCATTGGAAACACCGAGAGCTGGTGAAGCTAATCTCCAAGCAGAAGACCCTTTCATTTATTGAGGACACAGCTCGACTATTGGAATACGAGAGTGGTGGAATATTAGTGGCAATAGAAAGAGTCCCCAAAGGATTTGCACTTATTTATTATCGTGGAAAGAATTATCAACGACCCATCAACTTGAGGCCTAGAAATCTATTAACAAAAGCAAAAGCATTAAAACGCTCAGTTGCAATGCAACGCCATGAGGTTCATTCTTTTCTGTCACCTTATTTGTAATCTAGAGTATAAGTGTGACATGGGAATGTCACTATCACTTTTTACTTACGATCTTGAAATACTTGCCCAAATAGTTTTTTTTATCTGCCTATTGATACATTTAAGTTTTTAACTAATTCAGGCACTCAGCCAGCACATAACCGAGCTGGAAAAAACCATAGAGCAGATGAAACTAGATCTGGTATGCATTCAATTCATAGCTGTATTATAGTAACACTTTTGAGCTCCTACCCTCAATGGTTGTCTAGATGTTCAATAGTACAATCTGTTGTAGATATGTTTGTAAATGATTGACATACTAAATTGCTTCTCAACAACATAAAACTCTGCACCTCTAACTAAGTTTGCATATTGTTCTCTCTCTCTCTCTCTCTCTCTCTCTCTCTCTCTCTCTCTCTCTCTCTCTCTCCTTTCGATATAATTTCCATTTGGTTTCTATTTCGTGTTATTTTCAAGGACCAATTTCCATCTTTTAACAACTTATCTTTAATGGATGTTGCATGTGCCTTCTAAACTCCACAGATTTATTATTGAGTATACTATAGTTTTGTATTCTCTTCTCATTCCTAGTATACTTATCTAGCAATGTTGTATACCCAAATTTTCTCACGGTACAACTTTGCATTCTCTCATGTTGACCTCTATTTTTTCGTTGCAAAAATAATCTACCTGTGACACATTTGATCCAGTCTTGAAAGTAACTAAATGATTATCTTTTTGTTTATAATAAGTATTATATTCCTAATTATAGTTTACCGTAATTCACGCATTGAATTTCTAGTTCCTTCATGTCTCAATCTTTGTCCACTATCTATTCTCTCCTATCCTCCATGATATTTTCCAATGTGACCATTTAAATGAGCAATTATAAATACCCTTTTTTCTTTTGAGATTCCTTGCATTACTTTGTCTATCTCTTCCCAAAATGGCCTCATTATGTTTTCTTCTAATTATATTTGTATACACACTAACTTCACTAATAATGTCATCATCTAGTACCAATTTTATAGCTACTAGCTAGCAGTCTATAACTTATCCTTTAGCATCTAAACTGTTTATCTTTTACATCTTTATCCACTAATATAACATTTAACCCCATTTTTGTTATTCTTCTTCTCTACATATAGTGGATCGTACCTGTCACAAATTCTTTAGACCTTCCTCCATACTGTAGGTTTAGTGTTGGCAAATTTCATAGATAAATGGTTATTGAGTTGTAAGTTGGTCTATCATAGTGTGTCAAATCAATGTCTTATGTTGGAGCTTCAATTAGTGCAATGCATATATCATGCTAAGCATAACATCACACTTTTCAGAGCAAATTGATATTTGATGGGCAATAAATATAACCATGTGCTTGTTTTCGATATCTTGGGTCGATCATACCAAAGAATGGAGAGATCGATAATGATATATCCAATAGGATTAGAGCTTGTTGGATGACAACGAAAACAACTCTAGAGAAAGATCAAAAAAGATTTTCGAAAACCCTAGAAAACCTCTTAAAAACCGTGGCTCAAGGCCCAAAGTATCTTGTGCAATTGTTGTCAGCCTCTTTTGTGTCTTTAGGTTTTTTTTTTAATAGCATGACCGAACACCATCCCAGGGATGGTATGACGGTGGTCCACACCCTCCAAGGCCACTACTGCTGTCTTTTCAGATAATATCATGATCATTTTTGTAACGGTTATACCTGAGGAGTAGTACTAAAAGGGGAATGACATTCCTACTTAGTCAATCCCTATGATTATTAATGTTCCCAACAAGGATGTTAAAAATCTTATTCAAGGTCTCACGCAACAGAGGATGCCTTCTCTCTTTGTCCAAGGTTAGAAAGGGTTATAAATTATTATTTTTAACTCAGGCAGACATGTATAGTCCTTTTGGAAGTTAAAGAGGAAAAAAAAATCATGTTAGAAGTTTTGAAAACAAACCAAACCCCAAAGCCCTCATTTTAAGTGTATTGTATCATTTGTATGTACCATACTGTTCCATGTATCGTATGTATCGCATCGTGTATTGTATGATACGGTGAAAAACGATACACATGCCCATATCGTATTGTTTTTCTCCCGTATCGTACATATCGTATCGTGTTTCTTGAGATACTAACAACCATGCCCAAGGGAAAAGGTTGGTAAGTGCATGGAAACGATGGGTGAAGTTCGGTGATGGTATCCCATGATGGAGTTCACTGAAATGATAAATCTCATGTGATAGGTCTATGTTGGTGGTGAGAGCTAGAGAAAGCAACATTCAACTTTATACAACGAAATTTCCAAACATATTGGATAGGTTGCCAATTGCCATAATGCAATAATAGCCATTTCGGACGTTTTCATGTTTTGTTTCTTACTGTCATACTATAAGTCTACAAATCATGTGGCTGATCAACATGTATCCATATGCTTTTCTTGTAAACTAAGGATCTTAGTGTTTATAATCATAACTGGAAGATTTTCCTTGTTCATAGTAATGTTTTTTTTCTAAATTATCATCTTTTTTTAAGTGTTAGCTTTTGAATGGGTAATTGGTACATCTCAATGTTTTCATAAATCGTATACACAGGGATATTCAGAAGTTGAGGAGAGTCTTACTAGCAAGTCGCAGCAGATTCAATCTGGTCAGGCTTCATGCTTCAGTCAAGTAAGACACTTTCTTTTGAAACTTTGACTATATAATTGCGACATTTCATGAAAACTATGCATAGATCACAAGTTACGTACTGCATTTCAGACTAAAGATGAAGAGTCAGAGTACGATGATATCAGTGATGCTTATGATAGTGATGATGGAGATTCGGAGTTTTCAGACGTGCATTTCTAACGATGGTCGCTATTCAGTGTAGAAAGATGAATCATGTGCTCGTGATTGTTGAGAGTGGAGGCATCCCATCAAGCCATCCTATATCAAATAAGGTTATTCTCTGGCTGCTGCTTCCATTTCTATATCCTTTCTCTTTAAGTTAAACTATAAGCACATATGGATCAAAACAAAGATAAGCATGGGCAGACACACATAGATGCTTCATTCCCATATTTTAAGGGGAGAAATATAATATCACATACTTTTATATTAGTCTTCTTCATGCATCTCATAAATAAGTATAGCAATGCCTTGGGAAAGTGTGATTCTGAATTAATGGTTTTACTTGTATGTTTTCTGTCTGTTGCTTTCAAATTAAGTAACAATATTGTAGGCAACGTTCAAAATTTCGATTTCGACCAACATATTGGAACTACATGATAAGGAAATATTGCGTGGAAATATTTTGACAGTGTGAATATTTCAGTTTTATGGAAATGTTAGAAATATTGATTTAATGATAAAATCCTTTAACAAAACTCTGGACAATCATGAATCAAGCCTCAATACATATTTTGGAACACTTGAATCATATTTCTATACTATCTAGGGATGTGGATCTCCATATAACATGTGTTTCTATGCATGATATGAAGATACATAACGGTTTAAGGTCTACAACATATACTGAATTCAAGTGAGCTCAACAACATTAATACCTGGGTCCATGATATCTCTGTTTGCTGTAGACTCAGCATCGACAAGTGATCAAGTTAGCTCAACAACATTAATACCTGGTCCTTGATATCTCTATTTGTTCCAGGCGAAAATAATGAAGCCTTCTTGCCGCAATTTAATGGTAGAAATGTTGAAAATCTCCAAGAAATGTTGTTTCATTTCGGCTCGTTGCCCTAATTTGTGCCAAAAAGATGAATGCAATTCCCTACATCAATCTTTCCCTCTACTCTCCACCTATACTCTTCTCTAGGGGGACCATTGAGGCATTCTTGCAGTCAAGGTCCTAAATTTTGCAATAATTCTGCAATCTTTGCAATAATTCTCCCCAAGATTTTACCCAAGTTTGCAAAATTTACCCCAAAAATTCAAATTTAGTTCAAAAATTTCCAAATCCTTATATACTTACAATCAGGGTTTACAAAGAACTAATAAGAAAATTGTCAAAAATAGTCTGAGCCCCCGACAGCTAATTTGGACCGAACCAATATGCTAACCAGTACCATCGGGATCCACATAACATTACACAATCAAGATTTGATTTTGTTAACACCAGATTGGATGATCAAACGCTGAATTTACCGAATCTATTTTTTGGATTTTTTGGGGGTGAAGAAAAATCAGTTATTAATTCTAGTAAAATCACTTGTATTTTTGGATATACTATGGATCTTAGTTGATTATGTATTTGAACAACATGCACCAAAATACATGCGGCATAGAGTTCCACACCAGTAAATAGTGTACACATGTTATTTAAGTGTTCAAAAGTGTATATTTATGTTTGATTTATGATCGCCTAGAGTTTCGTTATAAAATTCCATCATTATCTTTTATATGTTTAGACTGTTACGCCTCTGCACAAATTACATAGAAATACTTGCTTTGAGGAGCTCTGCACACCT
Source organism: Chamaelirium japonicum (assembly GCA_947650365.1). Lineage (NCBI taxonomy): Eukaryota > Viridiplantae > Streptophyta > Magnoliopsida > Liliales > Melanthiaceae > Chamaelirium > Chamaelirium japonicum. Next base: position 49,363,254 of record OX393556.1, on the reverse strand, counting down.
AGCTGGTTCAGAAATGTGATTTAAGTGTTCTAAAATGTGCATCTATGCTTCCTTTATTATTGTCTAGAGTTTAATTGAAAAATCCCATCATTTAATCCATATTTCCGTCATTTCTATAAAGCTGCAATATTTCCACATTGTCATATTAGTTCGAACCCTTTCCGCGGGTAAAACTTAAATTGTGTAACCAATAATAAGGTGGGTCTCACCACCTGCAAAGTGCAAACTAGCATTCTTGGTTTCTTGATGGCCCCCTCTTTTCTTAAGTTGCCATGGTCAAGTTTTTGACACATCTTAAAGGGCTCACGCCAAATTAAGAGCCGGTCAGCAATTTCTTTTCAATCTTCTGTGGAGATTTCTTAATTAGAGTGGTCCTCCATAGTCGTCGCCATCATAATGAATGATGATGGTGAATATTGGGAAATTCAGGCTAATTAGAGGACTTTGCTAGAGATGACCTTGAGCTTAAGTAGAATAATTATTACCAGCATCTTCCTGGGAAGCGGAGGCTAGAATCAAGGCCTAAGATTGTATCTTGAATGAAAACTTTACTTGTGACTAGATGGCATGTTATACTTGTTTAAAGGCTGAGGTTCTTTCAGAATCATAAGATACCTCGAGATATTACCTAAAAGAATTAATTCATTTCCTTTGTGTTGCATTTCCTTGTGGATATTACCTAAAAGAATTAATTCATTTCCTTTGTGTTGCATTTCCTTGTGGGAAGCTTTTTTAAACAAAATTGTTAACCAATTTTCCGCTATTACAGAAGCTCATGTTTGACAACCCAATAAATCATTATCTTTTATCACTCATTATGATCACGTTGTGAGACACGTGGATTTTTCTCCACCTCTCACCAAGCATCATTACATTATGTGAGTTTGACAAAATGTCGTGTTTTTTTTGTTTTTAATTAATGTAAAAGCTCACACCTGGGTTCTGTATTACTACCAAAGTGCTGTCTTTATATTTTTATCCCTTTTCATTTCTTGTCATCTCCTTGAGAGAGCACTGCAGTATGGAACAAGGCTTAGGTTCATATGGGCCCACAAATTTTCAGGCGGGCAACTGATCTGCCATCTGCGTTGCACTTGTGTGAACGAGCTCATCAACTTGTGCAATGAATCATGCCCAAGAGGTGGGTCACCAAGGGATTGGGGAGTTGGTAAAGCAACTGATGCTTGGGTGAGGAGGTTGTGGGTTCGATCCCCTCCCTCCTCTCCTTGAGTTACCCATCAGTGCGTAGGGAAACTTTCGAGTGGGTCGGTGCACATTCCTGAAGGGATTAGCCCTAGCCTGAAGTGGGTGTATTGCCCGAAAGATTTTGGGATACCCGCTGAGCTCCAAAAAAAATAAAAATCATGCCCAAGACCTGACACCGTAGACTGCATTAGTTGAGTACCCACAGAAATTTCTGCAGGGGCCATAAAAAATCTGGCCTTTTCCTCCGATAACCAACGGAATACTTTGCAATATGTTTGTTAACGGATAGTCCCACATTGGTAAGGGAGGCACCAATCACCCGCTTAATATACCCGCTGTGGACCTCCCCTTACAACCCGGGTTTTGAGGTGTGAGGGTATCTAACATGGTATCAGAGCTAGCCCATCTCCTGTTCCTGCTCCCGCTCCGAGTGCTCCCCCACCGATTGTGCCTTGCCATGCGTGCTCCGTGTGGGAGGATCATTGCCACGCGTGCTCTGCGTGAGGGGGAGTGTTAACGGATAGTCCCACATCGGTAAGGGAGGCACCCATCACCCGCTTAATATACCCGCTGTGGACCTCCCCTTACAACCCGGGTTTTGAGGTGTGAGGGTATCTAACAATGTTATCATATAAGACGAGTACTACTACTAATTCTCACTTTTCTTTTCAGGCTATCGTAAAGGGCGAGCAGCAATTTCTTTGCAGATAATTTTTATCTGGTTACTGAATTATTCAGCTCTTGAGTTTGCGTTTCATCGGAATGAATGCATCGGGATTTTCTGCTTTCTGTTGTGAATCGATTCATCCGGTCTTCACCATCTCTGTTGGCCTTTCGAGTATCGTTGGTTGGATGAGTTGGCACTTTGATGAATCCTTGCCGAGTTTGGGTTGTAACTGTGAGGTTAGTTATCCTTGTACTTCTAGCAGGTTTTGAGTGAGGCTCCAATTTTTCTACCTCTCCAATGTCTTCATCTCCTTTGTTGGTGCGAGTTCTTGATGGTTATGATGGAATGTGGAGATTTCTGTAGTAACTGTAATGGGGGTTCTGAGTTGAGTGAAGCATCAGTATTGACGGGGATCCATGTTTCGTTTTGTTTGGTTGGATGTAGTTTCAATTCTTCCAATATTGTTCACTTCTATAGAAAATTATGGGTTGGAACTTTCCCCAAATTGGGCGGAGTATGAACTCGGCACTTGGACTTGGGTCAAACTAGCCCCCCATGAGCCATCACTACCAGCCACTGCCACTATCGACGGGAACCAACCATCACCGATGGCCACTACTGACTGTCCGCCACTGCTGACTAGGGGTGGCAATTACCCGTGTTTGCCAGGTTATCCAACCCAAGCTGATCATATTGGGACAGGTTTGGGATTTAAATTTAAAACCTAATCGGGTTTGGGTTTTACTCCAACCAGTCCTGACCTGATCTGGTTATATAACTTTTTTGTGTTGGTACTTAGAAGGGGAGATCACAACAGATCTCAGGAGGCACCATAGCCTGGTGCAACCGATAACCGCCCCCAACGGGGGATATAATGGACCACCGTCCGACAAGAAGGCCGCCATGAGACCAACAACTACCATTAGGTGGAGAGAAGGGGGACAAGCCCCGTTACAATGGTCACACGTCGGAACAAACATATACCGCACACAGGCGAGAACACCACCACCATCGTTGGCTAGGGAGAAGAGAAAAAAACGAAAGGGGAAAAAACCAAAAAAATCATCCCGAAGAGAGAACAACCACCATCTCCGGTGATACGGCCATACCCATACCTGAAGGATCCGCAGTCGTGCACCTTCCTCTGACGAAACGCCACCACCACCCGCTCCAGGACCCGTGCCGCCGGCGAGTAGCGGCAACCCGGGAAACCATTGACACCAACTAGGGTGTTGGGATCAAATCTGACACTCCAACTCCTACCGGCAAGAAATCGCGCTTCAGTCGGAAAGCTGTCGAACATGACAAGAAGCTTGCTGCCATGTCTCCATCCCATCGATCACAAAAACCCGGCCACCGAAGGAGCCCTATGGACAGGGGATGAAATTGGGTAAGATCCCAACCCAAATGCACAGAATCTAGGTCTTGGTCTCCCCGGCCAGCGGCCGGGGAGGCCAAGAGGGATCCGGAAACCTAGGGCCTGGGGAGGAAAAGGGGATGAAGTCTTGCTTGGATCTTCTGTACAGTCCCCAACCCTTCCCTCAATGCAATAGTGGTTGATCCCGGTTATATAACTTAAATAAATAACTACATGAGTCCGTGGTATTAAGTTGGTAAAGGTTTTTTTTTTCAATTATAAATGATTTTCTAATTATTTATGAATTAGTATTTACTGAATGATTTTACCTAAAGCATGCAAAGTCACAATACTTATCGAATTCTAAATTATTTTTAAATTATTGATGAATTCGTATGGTTGTTTTGTGAAGCCGACACACGCATAACGGAGCAGGGCAGGGCGGACACGGATCTTTATAATACTTTTGGTAATTGCAATGGGTTTTTAATTTCAGCAAAATATTTTGATTTCGACCAGACCAAAACAAAATGAAGGTCAAAACCAGAGGGACCAGCCATTTCGGTAAGTTTTGGTTTCGGTTTCAGAATTCGACCTCTAAATTTCACTTGGAAATTTGATCAATTTTGGTTATACAACCGGATCTATAAATTTCAAATTTCAGTCGAGATTTCGGTTTAGGCTTATAGACTGAGACCAGATACACAACCAAAATTTAAAACCTTAGTTGTAATTGCATGGTGTTAGATCGTTGTATGACTCTCTCTCTCTCTCTCTCTCTCTCTCTCTCTGTCTGAGTTGGAATGGTCTTCTCGAGGTTGGGTCAGACTTAAGCTAAATCAGATCATCTCCAATCAAACTTTGTGGCACGAGTCGAGCTGGAGGTGGGATATGACATCCTAGTTGAACTCACAGTAATAGTTGGGTACAGCAACCAGAAGATACTAATGATTGGGATTACAATGGAAAATATGGCACACGACCATCATGGATGGATTTTTACTAAGGGCACAAGAGGTGAGGTTTGGTTGAACCCCCCAAATCCTGATCGGCACCGCAATAACATAAACCAAGATCCACAGCGCAGGGACTAGTTGATGGATGCATGAGAATCGAGCCAGGCTACGACGTCATCGAGGACGCCCGAAATCCTGTCGTCGGGTTCTCCCTCCAGTATAGAGTGATAGCTGCCCTCATAAAGCCTGAGGATTTTGTCTTGGCTACATGCCTTGTCATACAGGAACTTGCTGACATTAGGATCTGTTACTTTGTCTGCAGCTCCATGAAGAATCAGCAGTGGAGAAGAAACCTGGAAGAAGTTTTTATTATGGGTCAGTAACTACAATTCGAGTTCGATATCCCAAGATAAGCCCTGCGCAACGCGCGATAGTTTTTAACGGCCAAAAAATTTGGTATAAGTCCATACGGAGTTCGATAACCCAATACAAGCCCAACCCGATATTTGTTTTAATGCATTTAGGCTTAGAGCTTCAAGTAGATGGTTGAGCTATATGACACTTTGGTCTGGGCCTAAAAACGCCATTCTACCATGAAATTAGGCACACTTGCCTAAAATCAGAGGCAGAGACCACCCAGGATTTCCCGGACGAATATAAGGAAGCGTGGAAAGTCTATGTATACACCCCTAATGGCTGATGGAAGGATTAATCGTTGCGGATGGACATTGATAAACATTTTAGTTAATTTATCAGTCGGGAATGATGGTTCCTTAAATCCATAGATGCATCTGCACAATCACACACTGTACAGTTTCTATTTGCTTTCCTAGATGAAGCAATAGCCGAAATAGGAGCGGAGTACGTCGTCCAAGTGGTCACGGACAATGCGACGACGTAAAAGCAGGCGGTTACCTCCTTATGGATATACACTCGTGCGTGTTTTGGACACCCTACGTCGCACATTGTTTAGGTTTGACATTAGAAGATACCGCTTGAAAAAAGTCATTCGTCATGTTCAGTAAGCTCTAAGTACTGCATAGGTGCTCACTGAAAATAATTTGAGATTAGATTAAGTACTCAAAAGAAAGGAAGCTAACCTTCTCTAGTTGTGATTCGATATCACGCGTCGCCTTTATAAGTTCAACAGCTGTCCTTAAACGCATTTGATCAGAATATGAGATCACGTTGAAGTCGGCCTACATAGGAGTAGATATAAATTACATACAATCAACCAAAGAGAATTAAATAAAACAGATTCACAATCATTTCTTTAAGTCAATCGATTGGAGAGTTACTAAGTTTAGGAGTTTTATGCAATAAAACAAATCACATGAGATCTAATTTATAATGTAGGCACTACTCACTAGAGAAGTTGATAAAATAAAGGGCAAATTACAAAAACTTCCCCCCTCATTTCATATTGATCCCTTGACTCTTTTTTTCAACAATTTGACCTTGAACTATGCTCCGTCTACATTTAGCCCACTCCGTCAACTTTTTATCCCAAAAATACCCTTATCAATTTCCGACAAGACTCAATTGATTTTTGAAATATTTAACTTATGCTTACTAGGACCTATCAATTTCCAATAAGGCTCAATTGATTTTTGAAATATTCAACTTATGCTTACAAGGAAAAGGGTATTTCCAGGATAAAAAGTTGACGGAGGGGCTAAATGCAGACTGGACATTGTTCAGGGTTCAAATTGTTCAAAAAAAGAGTCGAGGGACCAATATGAAATGAGATCTATAGTTCATGGGAAGTTTTTGTAATTTGCCCTAAGACAAATCCTCAAAACAGTGAAAAATATTTAAGAGGTAGATCAGAAAGAAAACAAAATTCTTTTCAACAGTTCCTTGCGACTAAAATGATAGCTATAACCTATTTATGATAAAGTAGACCCAATAGCTCTACTAGTTAACATAAATTTTTCTAAATCTCTTTCCACGTGCTAAATCGCTACTACCCATGACATATTTCATGTCTTCCATGTGAATTGAAATGCTCTCTTGCGTGCTATGCTATCAAAGTCGGGACTAGTCGGCGACTAGTCCCCGACTAGTCCCTGGGCGGCATTTTGCCGACCGATTAATTTCGATTCCGTCATTGCTGGGCGGAATCCCGACTAGACCCGACTAGCCCGACTAATCCCCGACTAACGACTGCCGACTAGTCCCCAGGCAGCATTCTGCAAGCAATTTTTTTTTTTAAAAGGAGTCTTTGCAAGCAATTTTGTTTGGATTTTTTTACATTGGCTCAAAGTCTTGAGTCGCAAGACTCACAACTATGGCTCTTCCCTGTAATCATCTGTTGAGCACCTGAGAATCTCAGATAAAAACATAGACAAATAATTAGTTTATTTGTTGATATCCATATAACCCTATAATCAAAATTAGGGTTGTTCACTGATTAAACATCATCAAATAAATATTGTGATGAATTCTTAATTCTGAGTCTTTTGACATGGGCATGAAGTTAATACAACTGTGTTCTGTTAGACTATTACTTATGTATTTATACCCATGCTGTGAAGTGTGAAGGTATGTATTGTTATTAACCGACTAATATCATATACTTATTGACATTTATGCTAGTTCATATATCATATATGTTTAGGGAGGGGGGGGGGGGGGGGGGGAGGGGTTAGAATAAGTTTTGGCCGACTAGTCCCGAATTAAACCCGACTAGTCCTAGTCGGCCCTTAGCCAACTAGGGCCGACTAGCGACTTTGACTGCATAGCTTGCGTGCATAAGTCTTATCCAAGGGACAGGTATATGCCTTTTATATACCATGATGTTAGAAACCTTGGGTACAAATTATTCTAACATACAGGAGATCCAAAGCTTAACCTTCCATTTTCTTCTTTTTTATCTTGTCATCATCATGGCAGGAGCAAGCCACTATTGAGAGCCTATAGAGTCTACACTAGTACAATTCTTATGAATACTTACATTCCTAAGTTCAAATGGTTTGTGAATGATCATTTTTCATCCTATAATTACCGTCACATAAAAAGCTTAAGAAAACATGAAAAGAACCTAGAATGAAAGATGTAAGATGTAAGATTCGTTCATTTTATAGTCCCCCTCTGCAACATCCGCTCAAGCAGATATAAAGTTGAACGGCTTCGATGTTGCAGAGGGAGCTATAAAATAAACAAATCTTATACCATTCGTTCTAGGTTCTTTTCATGCTTTCTTTTAGCTTTTATGTGATGGTAATTGTAGGATGAAATATAATCATTCACAATCCAATTAAACTTAGGGATGGAACTATTCATAGGAATTGTACCAATGTAGAGTCTGTAGGCTCTCTAAGGATGCTTGCGACATGATAAAAAGAAGAAAGTGGAAGGTTGAAGCTTTGGATCTACTTTATGTTAGAATGTTTTGTGCCCAAGGTTTCTAACACCATGGTACAAAAGTCATCTCTCTCTCTCTCTCTCTCTCTCTCTCTCTCTCTCTCTCTCTCTCTCTCTCTCTCTCCACCAGTAGAGCCATAGGTCTACTAAGAATATATCAAGATAATACTCAGTCCTCATCGTCCAACTAGCTGAATGAATCTCATGAATGTTAACCCTTGGCATGACATTAATTCACAGGGTTCTGCATGATGTGGAGTGACTTGATTAGGAAGAATGCACATGGAGATCAAAGAAAACATGAATTTAAGATGAAATTGGAACAAACTATTTAATAGAGGTGGGTTTGCACTCGCAAAACAAACAACTCTGACAAATGACATACAAGTCCTACCCTATTTTGTTTCCAAGACCAGGAAAGTAAAGACTAGTAAATTGGAAGTAGACAAGTAAATCGTCCAGATCAACTAGTAAATCAGATTTCCTTCTTGATGTTTGTATTGATTAGTAAAGTAAAATAGAAATTCCATTTACTTTGGGATGGTTGTTTGTATTGACCAATCCACTAAATCAAAAGGTAAACTGATCCATCAGCGACAATCCGATCTGTCACTCTGGTGGAAGGGTTTTCAGTGGAGGATCCTGTCTCCCGATGATAATATGTTCCTTCACTCCAGTGGAATAGGGTTTTCAGTCGGAGGATCTTGATCTCTGAGTGACAACTCAATCCTGACAGGCAACAATCCGATCCCGAGCGGTGATGGATGTTCTCAATAAAAGGAGGGGGCATGGGGTTTTCTAAGCGAAAGAAATGAATAAAGTAGAAGGGGTCGTGCAACAGAAGTGCCAACATCCTACATGGCACGATCAACGGCTCCTTCTACAAGCAAACCAATCTATTTACTACAAATTTCAGAAGTAAAACATTTTGGTTACTAGTAAATCCTGCCATTTTGCTTTATTACACCTTTTTGGATTCAAACAGGAGTCAAGTAAAACTTTTCCCCAATGGACTCTACTAGTTAATCTATTGACCAAATACAAACAAGTCCTAATAGAACTTAACATAATAATTGAGAATTTTAAACAAACACATACATTCCCAACTATTGAAGTTAAGGGGGAAAAAACAAGTGCAACAACAATACCTTGTGACTTAAGAATAGTGTCAACTAATTAATTCCTTGGAAGTTGGTGAACAATGGTAGCAATCAAAGGTCACGTTAGAGGAGGATCATCCTTTTATGGTTGATAAATATAGAAGGTTGGGAGAAATTCAAAGAATATATATAAGTACACATTTAAGGATACACACCATAAGAACAATATATGTTCATTTATACAGTAGGATGTAAGTGCAAATTAACTACCACCACCCCCCAACCCCCCTAAAAAAAAGAAATCCCCTTCTCTCAACCACCATCTTAAAATTAAATTGGGTAAGATACCATGAATAAAGTAAGAAACATCTTATAGTATGTGACTTTGTGAATAAATTTGCAATATATAATTTAACCAGTGTAAATGGCAAGAAGAGCATCTGAGTGAGATAATAATGATGAATCAAGGGACAATAATGCCAATGTGCTTGGTTCTTTTGTGAAATACCAGGTTGAACTCTGGTTATCGAAGTCTAATGGAATCGTAATAAGAATGAAGATACCCATATCAAGAAGCAAACTTTAGAGGCAAACCACCTTGCAAGAAGCATCTGCCATCACCCTGTAATCTGCCTTAGAAACAAATGAGAGAGTATCATGTTGCTAGGCTTACATCTAAGGCTGGTGGATAATGTTAGAACATAGCTCTCATTGTTTCAACAATTCCAAGAGATTGGGACCTATATCAATCGGTTCGTATTGGCCTCCTTAGTGAATTACACCTCATTCAATTTTTCCTTTTCATAAAAAAAATAAACATCAACTTATAAACTGGCTATGTATGCAATGACATTTTCGTGTTTAGCCTTCCCGTTTATCACGTCTTGTCAAAGGGCATGTTGGTACTTCTTTCACTCCTATTTTGGCATTCGCCAGTATCTAATTTTGGTTTTCTCCACTCATGTTTTTGAGTTCAATTTTATGGGCAACTTCTATATAGTATGATTTATTTACTGCCCTTACCCTGTTTCAATACTCCAAACTAAGGGCTCTAAGTTAATCTATGCAAATCACCACTTGGTCTTCTTTTCATTTGAATGCCTAAAATGCTCCTCTTTGTGTTGCCCATCTGTTTTGAGGTGTTACTCATCTTTCTTGCTCTTTTTCGGGCACTACATGTTCAAAATTGATGCCTTGCCTTTACATCTCCTTATTCCCTATACTTTTTGCCTTCATCATACAAGACATATCCCATTAAGATAGGTCAATGACTCAACTTAAAAGACTATTGACAATAACTTTCCAACCGGCTAGCAACTTGGCATCAACCCTCTAAGTTGGTGCAAAAACCTAATTAGGACAACTTGGTAAGAGGGGGGCATGCCAAGAAGGTGAAGAAACCCATAAAGCCAGTCGGCAAGTTGGAGACCACCATGTTGAGTACAAAATGAAGTAAGAAAATAAAAAAATAAAACCATAAAAATAACTACATACAAAATCTCATGCCTTAAACAATTAAAATAACCCACAAATCGGTCTTATATTCTTTAGGAAATCATTAATTTAAACAAAAATAACCCTAACCGTCTATCCATACTATCATCTATTTGGGATCAGCTTTATAAATCCTTTCATTTATGTTAAGGGCTACGTACATTGTCATCAAGCTTTTCTGTTTCTTTTCTTTCAAATTCCATCAATGTCATTTTTTCGTTTTCCCCCTCTTTCCAAACCTCTCTACAATAAGATAAACCCTCTCCTAAGTTGGAGCACCTTCTTCCCTCTAGTACTTTTCTTATTTTAATATATGTCGACTCACACAAAATGTGTCTCTTCACTACCTCCCCGCAAAGGGCATTTAGTGTTTGGTGTGATCCCCACCATTTTACCTCAAGATAAGGTAGGTAAATCATGATGTCAATACCAGGATTCCTACACCTTTGTCGGGTGTTGTTTGTCCCCCCTTAATGATAACATTAATGGTGTCTTCCATGCATCCTCCAATTATTGGGGTTCATGCAATATGGAGTTTCAAAGAATGGTGCCCAATAAGGACTAATCAAGTTCTTTACCCTATAGTTATTATCATTTCTTTATGGTTGATCAAGTGATTTTCAAGAACCTTTTATCACATTGAAGATAATATTTGTATTAAGTGATAGTGTTAACAAATTACAAATATTGACGAGTAGCATCTTAATTTTAGTGAAAGCTTTAACATTATTAAGTAACATTTCATTGACACAATGGTTTTCGATAGTTTTAAAGTACTAATGGTATCATCAGTAATACAAGAAATAAGATGCAACAATCATCATCATCATCCAAGTCTTATCCTATCACGAGGGAATCAATCATAGGGCACAACTTTAATAAAGAGAACTCCACAAAAGAATGAAAAGTCCATTTGTCAACCTGATGTCAACCCTCTTAGATTGGCATTGAAAACTTGACCAGGGTAACTTGGCAAGAGAGGGGTCTACCATACCATAAACCATAACCATCAAACCATGTCCCATCTAAGCGAGGGGTCTGCAGGAAACCTAAAAAACCAATTACCAAGTAGGGAGAACTCCATTGGTTAGTTTAAGCTCATGCAACTAGGGAGCTACTCTCCAAGGTTCCACTAGCTGAGGAACGAGTCTAGACAAAAATGACAAAGACAAGAGTTGATATAAGAAATCACAATTATTTTTGTGGCACAAATTATAATCAAAAGAAATCAAGTGAAATATTATTATGAAGGTATTAAATTCAATATAATATTATTATTTTCGTAACTACAAAATAAGTAAACAAATTAGCAATTAGATTTATTATTAACCTAATATTGGTATTCAGATTTTTTCGAAAGAAATTTAAGTTAAAATTAGTGTAGTACAAGTGTCAAATGGATTTCTTTTGTGTGCCTGTGGAAACAGACAGATAAGGGTTGCATTTATTATTTAAAAGCTCAACTACTTTAATTTTTAGGCACCATATGTGCATGTCCTGAAGGAATCATTCTCAGTAAGAACGGTCACGTATTTTCTTCCCTTTTTCGGATTATCAGGTTTTCTCCATTTCATTATATTTCAATTGATTTCATTTATGGCATTCTAATGTTAAATTGTGGGATTCTTCACCCACACAAATTCACACGTGCATGCATACACGCACAACGTCGCACGGCACCCACACACATTCACACGTGCATGCATGCACGCACAACGTAGCACGGCACCCACACGCCCACAAACAATTTTCCTAATGCGATAATACCATTGCATTCTGGTAAGAAGACAAATATGGTTTAAAGAACAATGATTATACAGCCTAGGATATCACTAGGTGTAAGTAACAAAGATGATATGAACACAACTCCATTACCATTGAGAATTTTCTAATTGCTACAAACTAAAAGCTAGCCAAAGCAGTAGTAAAAGATCAAAACTAAACGAAAACAATATTATAAGGCCTCGAGGAAGAGCATGTCATAATTTTATTTACTGGTCAAATAAGCGTAAGAATGTATTTGTTGAAATTTTGAAAAGTAAAAAAATTGACTTATACAGACATTCAGGCCCTCTTAAAAAGGGTATAAACTATAAAGTGACTGTCCAGGAAATCTAATTTTCCATTTAAGCAAAAGTGAGGAATACAAGGGCAAATACTTCTGCAGTTTCCATTACTTCACTAATTACATGGTTGAAGAAAAACTGACCAGCTTTCTTTTCTTGGGGTCTCTGAAGGCCAGCTCTGCTAGATCTTTCTGTGGAAACAATTTGGCTTCAGGTAGAACATATGACATGAGAGCTAATGCCTTCAAAATCGGTCCTGGCGGTGTCACATCTTCTGCTATCTTATTGGAGCAAAATCATCAACAACTTATTCACTGATACAATTGAGCTAGAAAACAAAATTAGGGCATGAGTTGAATACATAGATGAAAAACTAAGGCTATAATCATAGAAGCAGAACTTTTTAACTAAAAAATATATGATATGGTATAAGAGATTCCCCCTTTTCTCCTATCTGGCGTGATGCAAAAAAAAATAATTTCAAGGAAGTTGTATCGGACAGTTCTTTGAAGCATAGTAGGATTTCATCAGATGTCAGGTCGTGATCAAACGTATCAATGAAATCTAAATAGTTCTTTGAAGAATAGTAGGATTTCATCAGATGTCAGTTCATGATCAAAAGTATCAATGAAATCTAAAAATTTACCCCATTCTTTTTTCTTTTCAAAACATGGCATAAATTCCCCTTTTACAATCCTTTTTACCCCCTCCACATATGATGAATAAGTAGTATAAGAGTTCTACCTATGTAGTATATTGGTTGATAGAATAAATCATGCTTGTAAAGGATTAACTACATCAGGTCTAATTGAATAAAAGAAAAACTTCTTCATCTTCCAAGCTTTTTCCTTCCAGGGCGTCCAACCTTTGCAAAATATCTCCTTCCCTCCTCCGAGAAAAAAAACCTGTTTTTTTCCAGAATTTTGAAACGTGCAGGGAAAGCCCACAAAGTTTTTTCCCAAAGGTCAGATCTGAAATAGGAGTCAAAGGGTCAGGAAAACAAAAAATCAAAATTGAAACGGTGCAATGCTTGATCGTTCGGCCGATAACCCCAATTGATCGGACACTTGGACTCCCAAGCTATTACGAGCGACATTTACGTCAACCGATCGGTCACAAGCCAGATCAAGCGATCCATGCCCTTGTCCCAATCGATCGACCGAGAGATCCCAATCGATCAGCCCTCCATCCGAACCCAAATAATTCACATTTTAAGTTGGTCTTGACCCAAATCTCAGGCCAAATCTAGGGATGATTCTAACCCCTTTTCACCACATGGTTCAAGCGCAAAATTAAGCAATTGTTCTATTTAACTTAACAATATTTAACAAAATTTAATCAAAACCTATGCAAAGTTGCAAGATTCAAGAAAGTGTTCACCAAACTTAACAAGATTTCACAGTATTGTGACTTCGCCGACTTGTACTTAATAGAGAGATGCTTGTGAGATTCAAGAAAGTGTTCAACAAATCATAACAAGATTTCACGGGATTGCAACTTGTACTTAAAAGAGAGATGCGTCCTCACATGGTGGATTCAATAGAACATGCCAATAAATTTGGCTTCAAACTTGGAATAAATGATGAGGAGCCCAAACACCGGAATGCCCAGTTACCACGCCCAGGAATCATTTACGCGTGACTTCGCCGACTTGTACTTAATAGAGAGATGCTTGTGAGATTAAAGAAAGTGTTCACCAAACCATAACAAGATTTCACGGGATTGCAACTTGTACTTAGAAGAGAGATGCGTCCTCACATGGTGGATCCAATAGAACATGCCAATAAATTTGGCTTCAAATTTGGAATAAATGATGAGGAGCCCTAACACCAAAACACCCAGTTACCACGCCCAAGAATCATTTACTCAATCACATATGGTTCTTAGCAACTAGACTTTTTGGACAATGACATGTCGAAATCTACCTACCCCAATACTACTCAAGGTAGCAATCCGTCTGTCCAGCAACCTACAGACGCTAAAAGGAAAGCACCAATGGGAGAAGATTCAATACAATAGCAATATTGTCGAATGTTTTAAATGTCATGGGAGAGTACATTATGCAACTCAATGTCCCAATGAAACCTTTACTTGATGTTGAGATTGAGGACGAGGAAGGAGATTTGGGGGAAGTTTTGCATGAGCCCAAGGAAGGGGTGAGTGATGAATATTTTCATGACGTTGTAAATGATAGAGAACGTGTCAATGTTATGACATGAATTGTTGCAACACCTATGAGCAGGGAGGAAATGTCATTTATAGAGAATCTATCCACTACAACGAAAATTGAATCATTACCTTGCAGAGTTTTTGGCTCTCCAAGGGAAAAATTCCATGCTTATATTTTGCCATGTAGCATGATGCACATGCATGGGACTCTAAAGTCTTGTGTTTTGTTTTCTCCCTTTTCCACCTAATACATATGACATTGTGATATTATGGGTGCCACATCTTTTGAGACTAGTCCAATAAAGCCTATTGTCGACCATAGCGATGGACTTGTCACTCTAGCATGCAATTCCCAAATCAATTGATCACATGAAGACATTGAGGGAATATAAAGATGGCTTCCACAAAAGAGAAATTAGTCATGAATGACAAAACCTTACTCGCTCCGTATGTATTGTCAAAAAAGTGAACATTAATTTCACCAAAATCAGGGAATATAGGGTATTCTCTTTTGATCCTTTCGAATCCTAATACATTGGCATGCATGGTGTGAAGAATGGTGAAAACTCTACTCAATATGTCATCAGCCTTGTTTTCGACACCGGATCAAAATTTTGTGACAAAAGTGTATTCCTAAATAAATCCCGCCCACTTGATGTGTCAGTATCCCTATTTCTTTTGTGAAATTCAGATATCATAGGACTTGATGATCCTAGTACAAGACAAACTTGTTTGAAAGCAAATAATGTCGCCAAAACCGACAACAAAAAGTTTGTGATCATTCGTGGAGTATTTTGTCTTGCTTTATTTAGTTTTTCACTAAAATAAGCAATTGTACGACCCTCTTGACTGAACAAGCATCATATCCCAACTCCGAAGGTATCAAAAGTCACTTCAAAGATCTTGGAGAAATCAAGGAGATTAAAATAGGTGCTTCGGTCATTAACTCTTTAATCTCTTGGAGAATTCTCCTTTCTTAATGCAATTGTAATTGAAGCTATGATCATGCTAAAGCAGCTAAACCCTTTATAAATCGTCTATGGAAGGTAGCCAATCCTTGGAAGTTTCTACCTTTTTGAATATTGGAGGGTTCGGGCCAATCTTTAATGGCTTTCAATTTTTCTGGGTCTCCAGTAACTCCATTTGCAGAGACCACAAATCCAAGGAATATAACTTAACCATGAGCGCACACTTCTTCAAGTTGACATAAAGTTCCTCACGACTTAAGACTTTGAAAATTTGACGAAGATGAAGGAGATGGTCCTAAATGATCATATTGTAGATTAGAATGTCATAAAAATAAATGATCAAAAAAGAGGGAGGATCACAATCATTACTCTCATAAACTTACTAGGTGAGTTTGTTAATCCAAAGGGCATTACCAACAATTTATATAGAATCTTAAATGCACTTTTTCATTCATCACCTAGAAATATTTTGAACTGATGATACGCACTTCGTAAGTCAAGTTTTGTGAAAATTTCTGAATTCAAATAAGTTAGCCCAAATCTAGCCAAGACTCAAGTTGGGTCGAGTTCAACTTGCCCATGTTGCTGCCCTAGCCAACATCGAATCAATTTAAACATTCCCCTTTTAGATCAATCGGGGTCTCGGGACCTCATCTATAATGTTTAGCAAACTGCTCTTACTGTAGTGCTACAGTAGTGGGGAAAGTCGATGGAGACCGTTTGATGGAGGCTCGATCGTGGTGTTAGGGTGTGATGTAAATATGTAAACCACATTGGTGAGGCCTGGGAAACTTATCCTGCTTGCTATGAAAGTTGGAATTAGACGGTAGCTAAGTCACGGGCATTGCTCGAGGATCATAGTATCATACTAGTTTTCTAATAGGATAAAGGAAGAGTTGAGATCAAGATACTCAGATTCCAAAAAAGGAACCTAGAATAAAGTAATTATCACGTCTTAGGTAAGGAGTGTGCCTAATCAGAAAACTACTTTGGGTGAGTTTTCAATGTCTCTGGCATGACGAGAAGAGGAGCAATGGCCTCAACAACCCTTTCTTATATAAAAACTGAGAAGTAATCAAAAGATGGGCTCAAGGGAGGAGGGAAAACGATCACCAGAACAAAATAATCATCATAAGACAGGGAGATGGAAAAAAAGGAACTCGGAGCAAATCATTGAGCTGCTCAAAGCTACTGAGATAAAACTTAGGGAATGGACAGGGAAGAATAAAATAAATGTTCAGATGTTCTTTTATAGTTTTGTTAAAAACTTAGTAACAATGAGGATAACGTTTTGCATTGATTACGAAGGAGACGATGCGATTACACTAATTCTCTAAGAGCAGGCGAGCGATCGAAGGGAACCTAATGACCCTTTAAAAGGACTGATGAGATCGTTCCAGCGACATCATCTAGGAAATGGTCATTTAATCAATCATTAGATGTATACAACCATTACGATGTGGTTGTTACCTGATAGATGATAACCGAGGGGCAACATATAGACGATCATTAGCACACCAGTCTTTACTCAAAATTTAAATGGTTGATCATGAATCATCACAAGTTTCTCGCAAATCCACATCGATACATGGAGCAATGTTTACAACACAAAATCCCCGAATGCCAAATTTGATGCTTTGTTTGTCAGACGGGTAATGATCGTATATCATGTGGCAATCTTAATTGGAAAGCATGGATACACAGTTGAGCAAACGTTGCGGCGGGCCGACTGGCCATTGGCCAAGCCAATAAAGTGAATACATGTAGGTGATCCTGACCAATGATGCTCAAATAAACCAAGACACACCATGCTAGCAACAAGACAAGTGAGCATTTAAGCACGTACACACTATCAGCTCATAAGTCTGGACAGGAATTGGCATGACCAAGTGGTGGGCACATGGGGATGGGGCTAAAATTGGCACAACTACAAACGAGTAGCAGTTGACTGGAAATGCTCAAAACCGATCCTAACAATTATAAATAGAACATCATATCGTCTGTACAACGGTCCACGACCACAACAAAACATGTCTTCTTAATTTAGACAATCAGAACCTTGCAGGAAGTTAGTTCCTACAACTTCCAATGCTCGCCTGAGGTTTATTTGAATAGGTCAACCCAAATAAACGGACCACACCTTTCTGGGATATCATAAACTGATCAATCAGACATTGACTATCTCTGGCATGCTCGTGTGCATCACTCAGCTCCTTGAGCACGATTTTAGGGGAACAATTTTTTTGATATTTTAACCAAGAAATTGTATAGCACATTGAAGAATACAAACAAGAAAAAATCATTGACAAGCATTTGACCACGACTGCTTCAATTTCAATTTGAATTACACAAGTTTGCAAAAGAAAGTTTTGATGACATAGTAATCAAGGAATAACCAAGTGCCAAACAGAAGTGTAGAGAAGTCTTACTTTACACATAGGCGCAACCAGAAGCACCCCGTCCCATTCCTTTGGTTGCTTCAAGTGAATCTTCAGAGCAACAGCTCCACCCATAGATTGTCCCAGCAGGAAGTGGGGTAGTCCCCTCACTTCCTTCATCGCTACAACAAACATAAACATCACCGGCCAATCGTTCCAAATGAATCAAATCATGTCTATTCATCTCAAAAGAATCTAATCTATGCTGAATTCTGCTCATCGATGCTCAAATCTTAACGTATAATCAAATGGCCAGTCTTAAAGGTGAGACGAGAAATCCGTTTTCACCTCGGATGCGAGCGTACTGCTCGATGACATGGTCCACCATTCCGTCGAAGCTTTGGATGTAGCCATGCAAACCGTGGGACAGGCCGAACCCTGGGTAGTCCATTGCGTAGACCCCATATCCGGAAGCCGCTATCCTCTTCGCGATCCCTGAAAGATTTCGCACTGTATGTGTGAGAGACAAACAGAGCGATTTGAGGAGCAAAAGGGTTGCTGTCGTTCACTGCAAGAGATGGATAGACCTTCGAAGAAGAAGGTGCAGGTGTCGCCGTAGCCGTGGCAGAAGAAAAGGGCGGCCTTGGTAGCGACGCCGGGGCTCGGCAGCCAGCGCTTCCAGAATATCTCAACCCCTCTCGAATTGGTGTCGTACCTCTGCAAGGCCAAATCGAGCAGGCGTCAGGCTTGCATTAGAATAGAAAGCTGCGAGCCCTCCATGGATCTGCAGCGAATTCCGTCGAGTGATGATGATGAATCACTGGTTGACGGCGAACCAAAACCCGAAGTAGTACTCGCCTCCTCCGTTTGGATTCCAGGCGGAGATATCTACAGGGAATTGAAATAGATGATCAGAAGAAAAAAAAGAGAAGGAGATCAGATCCCTGATTTTGGAGATCCGCGGTCTAATGGTCGATGAAACGGAGAGGATGTATGGATCCGGTGGAGAGATCGGAGTTGGACCTTGAACAAGAAGTGGTCGAGATGCTGCTGGACCTCGAGGAAGGCGGAGCGCACGCGCCGCCGGGCGGGGGCGTGGTCCATGTTCTGCGACGCCACCGCGTTCAGCTCCTGGCCGACCCCTTCGAGCGCCTTTCTGGCCGCCGCGATCTGAAGCCCCGCTGCCCGTCCCCTCCTCGCACCCTGACGCGGCAGACGGAGGATTTCAGGGCGAGTCGCCGGAGATCCGGTGGGTTGGTTTGAAGGTTGCAGAGATAAGTGGTGGTGGTGCCCCTGAGGTTTAAGAGAGATCGCCATGAGCTCGATGGAGGGAACCAAAGAGGAGGCTCGACTCCTCCATTAAACCCCGAGAGCGATTTTGTTCCAACCTCCTTAAAGAGGTTGGGTGAGGTTGGAGCATCCCGCTCTGTCTCATTGGTCCATCTCGAGGGCTTTTGGTCATTTCACCATGATAAACATATGAAATGACAAACATACCCTTGGAATGGACCAATGAGAGAGAGTGGGATGCTCCAACCTATTAAACGAGGTTGGAGCAAAATCGTACCATCAAACCCCCAAAGTTGGTTGTGCTAGAAAATGACCAAAAGCCCTTAAAATGAACAAATAAGAGTGAGGGTAATACTCTCATACTTCCTACCTTTAAGGAGTTGTATATTCTGCAGACTCTGTCTCTGATTCTTGTGCCTCTTTCTTATTCTGTCAACGCCGCCACCATCCACCCCCCGCCACTCCTCACACCTCTTGGGACTCTTCTAGTGACTCCTACCCTTTTTTTGTGGCGCCCTCTTCCTCCATGGTTATTACCCCTTTCCCTTAGGTTTCCATCGGTTGGCACGCTCTTGGTTCTTCCCTGTCTCTCCTCAATTGGGAGGCTGATTCCTCTGGTACTCCTGGTGCGACGTCCAACCAGTCTACGTCGTCAAGGAACCAAGATCAATGCCTCGCTATCCTTAGTGCGAGCACTACCCAGCTGACTCCATAGCTTTGATACTAGGCCGCTTGATTGTTTTATTTTTGCTAGTGTCACCTCCTACTCGTCCCAATTCATTGCCTTTCTCGCTGCTCTCCACTCTGTCCAGGAGCCTCAGTCCTACCATAAGATAGTCTAGTACTCTCACTGGTGGTAGGCCATGACAGAGGAGTTCTAGGCCTTCGAGCAGACTCAAACTTGGGACATTGTCCTACTCTCAACTGGTGCTAAGTTTATTAGCTGCAAATGGGTCTACAAGGTCAAGCAGTGATTTGATGGATCCATTGAGCTACACAAGGCTTTGGGTGGTTGTCGTGGCTTCACTCAAGAGTACGAGATTAGCTAGCTACGAGGAGATCTTTGCCCCCGTGGCACAGATGACCATAGTTTGGACTCTCCTAGTGGTTGTCGTTGCTTAGCATTGACATCTTCTTCAAATGGATGTCAAGAATGATTTTCTCCATGGTTATCTCTTAGAGGTTGTTTATATGCAATTTCCTCCGTGTCTCTAGACTCCTCCTCAGCACATAAGTTGACTTCGTCGAGCCATCTACGGGGCTCAAACAGATCTCTCAAGCCTAGTTTGAACACTTTCACCATGCAGATACAAATGTATACTTTTCAGAATTAATCCTTGTTTGTGGGATCCTCATCGTAGGACCAGGCGATGCTTTTCCTCTATATGGATGTCATGATTCTTATAAGTGATGACTCAGGTGCCATAGAATCACTTCAACAATATATTCGTAGCTAGTTTTAGATGAAGGATCAAGATCCTTTGCACTACTCTCTTGGCCTGGAGATTACCTAGGGCAAGGTATGAATTCTACTCTCCCAGCAAAAGTACAATGCTGCCATCCTCAGTCAAGCTGCTCTTTCTAATGATCGCACTGTTGACACCCACTCAAGCTATCAGACCTACAACAATGCGTCCCTCTTCCAGATCCTACTCGGTTTAGATAGTTTTTTGGTCAGTTGGTCTACCTTTGCATCACCAAATCCGACAGCGTCCATGCAGTCAACATTGTCAATCAATTTGTTGAGGCCCCTCGTTTGATTCACTACGGTGCCCTCCTATGGATTATATGGTACCTTAGAAGAACCATCACTTAGTCACTCTTCATGTCTTCGATTTCACCTCTAGTTCTATGGGCCTACTATGTTGCTAACTGAGCTGGAGATTTGATAACTCAACACTCGACTACCAACTTCTGCATGTTTATTAGAGACTCTCTCGTCTAATGTTGTAGGAAGAAGCAAGAGATGTCTCTTTTTCTAGCATTGTGACGGAGTATAGAACCATGACCACCACTACTAAAGAAATTGTTCACCTATGTCGTCTCCTTAGGGATCTTGGTGTCAAGATTATTAAGCCTATAACTCTTCACCGTGACAACCAGAGTGCCATACATATTACTAGCAACCCGGTTTCCACGAGCAGACAAAGCACATTGATTTTACTGTCACTTCATTTAACATCACCTCCTAAATGCTCAGGCTGTCTCACTTCCTCATGTTTCCTTAGCTGAGCAAATAATCGAATTCTTTACGAAGTCTCATCATGCTCCCCGATTTTGATCTCTTATTCACAAACTCATGTTATTTGAACCACCATGAGTTTGAGGGTGGGTGTTAGTCATATATGTAAAACAACCATAGATGTGAAGTCATATATGTAAAATCCGTATATGAGTATGAAAAGTAACGCGGGATGCGGAAGCAGTTCGAAACACAAACACCTAGAGGGGGGTGAATATGTGGAACTACAAAATATGCTCAAATAAAAAATTCACTTCAATGGATTTTATCTTTTCATGCTATTGTGAGTTTCCAACACATAATCCTAAAAAATTCTCAAGTGTAAAGTAATATTCAGAGAATAGCAAACCAACCGACACAAAAGATTTTTAGATGGTTCGGGCAAATCCCTAATCCACCCCTAACCATTGCTAGAATTATGCACTATGCAAGGTAAGGGGTTACAAGACTTGACTCATCTAACCCGTCTGATTGTGTAGCCTTGTGACGCCTTGCCTTTACACCAGTACATTGCTCGATCTCCACTATGCTTAGTGGCTCTAATTCGTCTGACTGGCCATGTGCTCCTTCTCAACTTACTCTCAATACCCAATGTGTAACGCCTAGGATTTTCCATCGGCTTTTACAAATAAGCAAATTGAAAATATAGAGAGTTAGGGGCATTTTTTTTAAAATATTATTATTATTATTATACAGATGGTAAATAGTAATAAAGCAGAAAGATAACTAAATTATCTATTTTCATTATTAATAAACCAAATTGTTTTAGTTACATCAGAGCATTTACAAGAACAAGTCCAACCACTAACAGCATAAAGAAAAAGCACAACTGAAGAGAAGAGAACCACGCAACAAGAAACGCATACTGAAGTTTTTGATTGCTTGTTGCTAATTTAAGTGTTTTTTTTTAAAAAAGTTTTTTGATTGCTTCTCTAGAGCTGCTGTAGAGTGAGCTTGCTTGTTGCTTTGCCTTGCCGTGCTCAGTGGTGAGTTAGGCCGGCTATTTTGTTTTATTTAGATTTCTAGGTTGACTTACCCTGTTCATATGTAGTAGTACTACTGTGAGTTAGGTCGGCCTGATTGCATATTTCTCCTTTTGATTGTTAATTTAAGTGTTATTGCGCCAAATAGGAGAGTGTTGGGTTATGTTGTGCATTGTCCGCACATGACATTAGATTGACCCAATACACTTAAAGGATTGATTTTTTAATGAATGATCAAAACTCGTATGCTTCTGATTTAAGTGATGAATCCCGACCTACATCTAATCATATGAATTGAAGGCTTAGACTAAAAAAATAGGGTTTGTAGGAGATGTCTTAGTTTAGTTATAATAGATGCCTCTACCATCTATTGGGCATCCTTCGGCCAATGACTAAATTAGAAATACCTCTCTCTCTCTCTCTCTCTCTCTCTCTCTCTCTCTCTCTCTCTCTCTCTCTCTCTCTCTCTCTCTCTCTCTCTCTCTCTCTCTCGGTTATGAGGTTTGGCTACAAGGAACCGCCTTCGTATTCATCGATGATCAAAGGAGAAACTCAACGTAAGGATCATGTAATACGGCTTCCACTTATTGCAGATCCGATCTAGATGTATTCATCGGATCGTTTGGGATTATCCATGGTAAAATTCTGTCAATATCAATATATCATTCAGCATAAGGGAAAAGTCGAGTTTCAGGATTCGAAACTCTGTGTCACAAGATTCTGATATGACATCCATGATTAGCGATTGCACCCCTAATCACCATGTATATGTTGTTTAAGGTACAACTCTTGTCTCTAGGACTGAAACTTGGGCGAGTTGGGTTGAGTTAAAGTTCAATCAAACCTCCACTTGAGTAGTAGAATCCTCAATCCGCATGCAACCAGACTCAACCCGACCTTCAACCCGCGCTGCCCAACCCAAGCATAAGCCTATAACAAATATCCAAGCTCGTGTTAAGCTAAGTTAGCACAAGTTGGTGCATCGTGTCAGATTGGACAGGTTCAGATAATGCTTATTTTATCACTTGTCATAAAGTTCTTAATTTTCAAAAGCAAAATTATAGGAAAAATTTTATCCATAATCTATATCTATATATCTATACTAAAATGGAAGCCTCTCTCCCGCGTTGTGACGTGTGAACGTCTTTTAAGAGCTAGAATTCCTCTTCTATCTTCTGTGTGTGAACGCGACTCTCTTTTAAATCCATTTAAAAACCTACTATAAAGATGATAAATTTTCATTCAATAGCATTTAATGGCCATTTGATGTGAATCTCTCTCTCTCTCTCTCTCTCTCTCTCTCTCTCTCTCTCTCTCTCTCTCTAACAAGTGAATCACATTCACTTCAGATTTCACATTTTTTCGAACGGTTGTGATGTCGTCTTTACCAAATGGCATGTATCAAGCACATTCGGGCATAACCCGGGTTTCTTACTATATATATACTAAAATGGAAGCCTCTCTCCCATGTTGTGACACGTGGACGTCTTTTAAAGAGCAAGAATTCTTCTTTTGTGTGTGAAAATGACTCTCTTTTAAATCCATTTAAAAACCTACCATAAAGATGATAAATTTTCATTCAATGACATTTAATGGTCATTTGATGCATGTTAATCTCTCTCTCTCACACAAGTGGATGACACTCACTAAAATGGAAGTCTCTCTCCCATGTTGTGACACATGGATGTCTTTTAAAGAGTTGGAATTCTTCTTTTGTGTGTGAACGCGGCTCTCTTTTAAATCCATTTAAAAACCTACCATAAAGATGATAAATTTTCATTCAATGACATTTAATGGTCATTTGATGTTAATCTTTCTCTCTCTCTCTCTAACAAGTGAATCACACTCACTTCAGATTTCACACTTCTTCGAACAATTGTGACATCGTTTTTGCCAAATGGCGTGCATCAATCATATTCGGGCATTGCCCGGGTTTCTTACTAGTATATATTAAAATGGAAGCCTCTCTCTAGTGTTGTGACACGTGGACATCTTTTAAAGAGCTTAAATTCTTCTTCTGTGTGTGAACGCGACTCTCTTTTAAATCCATTTAAAAACCTACCATAAAGATAATAAATTTTCATTCAATGACATTTAATGGTCATTTGATGTTAATATCTCTTTCTCTCTCTCTCTCTCTCTCTCTCTCTCTCTAACAAGTGAATCACACTCATTTTAGATTTCACACTTCTTCGAACAGTTGCAATATCGTATTTGCCAAATATATGGTGTGCATCATGCACATTCGGACATTGTTCGGGTTTTTACTAGTTCTTACCCAAAAGGTGCCTCTTCCTCCACAAGCAGACATGTTTTTTGGGTACCGTTTATCATGCCATCATCACCATGGACTTCCACTGGGGTTTCCCATTAACAGCCAATCATTCTCAGTAATTCGCCAAGGATCTGGACCTAAGGCCCGTAAGAAGGCCCTTAACAACGGTGTGTGAGCCCGAGTCCCATCATAGTCCGCCCGTCCGATGAAACCAACCCTACACAATCCGGCTTGAGAGAAACCAAGCCTACATCTCCACTGTTACGATTCATAATCTCTCAAAAAGGAGATAATTAATCCATCCATATAACCTAGGGCAAACAATTTTGGACCCGACACGGCAGACCTGACATGACCAAACACAAAGTTAGCGGGTCTGGATCAGGGTTAAACGGGTTCGGGTCGTAAACGGGTCGACACGATAGACTCGTTTAATAAACGGGTCGGATCCTGGTTTAGGGTCTAGACACGGTAGACCTGGAAAGACCCGTTTAAAATTCAACGGGTCGTGTCGGGTCGGGTCGGGTCTACCCGCAATCCGATACTGTAATATATAGTATCAGTGGGTCTATTGGGTCAGTTCGGGTCGAATCGGATTGGGTCGAATTGGATCAACTGAATAGACCCATTGTGGTAAACGGGTCTAACGGGTCTTATCGGGTCTACCCATTTATAAACGGGTTGGGTACAGGTTTAGGATCTAGGCATGATTAGTTAAATAGGTCGGATCCGAGTCTAGGGTTTTGGACACAATCCGAAACTAGACACGACACGAACCCGACCCGACCCGACCCATTGCCACACCTAATATAACAGCCCTATGATATGGGAAGACAGGATGAAGGGCATAATCCGGGGGAGAAATCCAGGAATTTACATACGACATCGCCCCTCCGTGGAAAGGGATGCAATCGAGCCCTTCTTCATCTCTTTTCCTTTTCCTGGTCCGAGGCTGACTTGATCGTTGGAGGCTTAACACCGAGAAACCTCTTTGGGCACCTACATCGTCTTCTTTTTTTTTTTTTTTGGGTAGTATAAACGCTGGTCATATCCCTATGACCTGTAGATCCTCCAACACAAGGGCAGCAAGGCCGAACGACAGGTCAGAATCCCAATACCCTTGCGTACCTTGCACCCGAGCTGCCGTAGCCATCCAGTGAGCCACACCGTTCGCCACCCATGGTATCAACTGCACTGTAACCTCATGAAGTTGTTGCCACACCAGTTGACAATCAAGGAGGAGATGACATATCTGCCCCCTACACCCCCTGCCCAGCACAAGGGTATCCCGAGCATTGAACGCAGGGGCATAGCCAAGAATTTTTTTTGGACTGGACTGAAGTTAAATTAATTTTTTATTATAGTTGGCAACAACTAATCAAATTATTGAACATAACAAAATTCTTCTCTTCACAAACAAAACTAGCCCAAAATCAATAAAAACCCTAAGGTCCCTAACTAATTCAACAACATAAGAAGTAGATAAATCAATGGATTAGAGATTTAGAAATTAGAACGAAAAATAAAACCCTCACACTTCGTCCTTGACTTCAAGATTGAGGATAGCGTGCGATTCATGCAAGGGAGAGAATGCGCTCCTTTGTGCTTATGGGATGGTCCGGAGATGGGGCTCCTCCCTACCACCAGTTACCGGCAACCAAACCACTAGTGACTACAACGACAAGGGTAGGTGGGTGGCCCGTGGAAGGGTGGTGACGGATGATCCAAATAGATCAACACAAAAAAAGGGGAAGAGAGGAGAAAGTGGAATTGATTGGGAAACAGAGATGTCGGAGTTCCTCTCCAAGTAGGCTGCCCCTCCTCGCTCTGGTCTCCATGCCCCGTTGCGGTGTTGTAGCTCCTCCTTGCCACCATAGGAGAGAGAGAGAGAGAGAGAGAGAGAGAGAGAGAGAGAGAGAGAGAGAGAGAGAGAGAGAGAGAGAGAGAGAGAGAGAGAGAGAGAGAGAGAGAGAGAGAGAGAGAGAGAGAGAGAGAGAGAGAGAGAGAGAGAGAGGGGGGGGGGATCTGATTTTTTGATTTGTAGTGTGATTTGGGGCTGGGGTCCCACGTCACATATTCCTCTCGAGTTTGGATCTCCTCCAGTCGGTCAGGCGATCCGAAATGAATCTCCTCCAGCCCAACTGCATGCGGCTATGATGCGTGCCGGGCCCACCGACCGGGGCCGACCAACTGGAGGTGATCCAAACTCATTCTTCTCAAATTCGGTGAATCGGGTTAAGGGGGCTACATTTTTTTTTTTCTGGGTTGGTTGTGGGTTAGGCTAGGCCTCTTGTTAAGTGGGCTGGTGGACACTTTTCGAGCTAGAGTTGGCTAGACATTACATAGGTTTTCCAAAAACTCGCCCGAGCTATAGCCCAGCCGAGCCAACTCATGGATCCACCCATGATTGAACGCATCCATCAGGACTACCACTTCTCGACATCTCTGATGGACCAACTCATCAAAAGCCTCTTTTAGAGCCCACATCTTATTATGGAGGGGGGACAGGGCCCGACATCGAAAGGATGTCGCCGCATGTACATATCTTGCCTCCCTTCTCCACCAAAACCCAAGCACCCTCAACCAAGACCTCAGGTGATTGGAAAGACCCATCCATCAACATCACCAACTTCCCAGATTTGCCAACATTCCCCACCATCGTCCGCTCCGTGTTGGCCCTGACCAACTCCCAACAAATCTTATACACACAATTGCCCACCGCCATGATTGTGGATTCCTCACCCCCAAATACCCTGTTGCACCTAGCATTCCAAAGTTGCCACATCCCAACGGCAACTAGTTCACTTGGCACTGGGACCACGGTCCTCCATTCTTCCTTAGAGCCAGGTTCGAAGACATCAAGTTGGAATGCATCTATCCCAAAAATTTGTCGAAATGCCGCCCAAAATTCCACTGCCCAATAGTAAAGCCAAAACGCGTGGGCTACGTCCTCCTCCAATGTTTCACACCACGGACAACACCCAAAACCGAGCGAGGTTTGCCCTCTCCCTCAAAATCGACGCAGTCGGCAAGGCCCCATGCAACAACTTCCACAAGAATAATTAAGCCCCAGGTGGGATACGCAACTACCATATACCCTCCCCAGCCCAACTACTAGTCCCTTCCTTCCTTTTTTTTTTTTTTTTGGTATTATGAAGGGAGATCACAACAGATCTCAGGAGGCACCACAGCCTGGTGCAAGCATAGAGAGGCGCCACTTTGGCGACCAGAGAAAGGCCCTACGGCCAGGACACAAACAAACCGCCTCGCGATGACGAACCAGAAGGGAAACACAGCCCCATAAAAAAAATGCCAACCATGGTGGGATAAACCCCACACCGGAGCTCACCGCATTCGTCGGACATCGACGTCGAGACAACCCACAACCCACAAAAAAAAAACAAACCAAAAAAATTGGATCACACACCTGATCCAACACCACCATCATCACCGGAGGAGAAAGGAAGGAGCCACACCTCCCCGATCTGCCACGAAACTCGGACGCCTCCGCCTCGAACCCATCAAGGAATCAACCCGAGCTGAGGAGGGTCTTGAAAACCCAAGGCATATTCCGGCCTGGTCCAGAACACCAATCCTCACCTCCCTGATCCTACGAGCCGAGTGCCGTCGGTGCCGAGCCGTACAGGAGAGAGCCGCGCCACTTGAAATCAACACAAAAACTCCAATCTGATGAGATCCAGCCCCCTATGCACAAAGGAGGGATGAAAAGGGCCAGATCCAATCCCCCCCCCCCCCCCCCTGAGGCCACGCGAATCGAAACGCTGGCCTCCCCGGCACCGCTGACAGCCGGAGAGGCCAAGATGGGGGTCAGAAACCCTAACTCTAAGGGCAAAGCGAAAGAAAACGAGCCGGCGCTCAAGGCCCTAATTCCCCCCTTCCTCCCTCTTTTGAAGATCCTTCTTGAAGCCTTCTTGTATACCCTATCCTTAAACTGGCCGGCCAAGAAACCAAACCCCGAACCTGCCTCATCGAGCCAGCCAACTAAGTACGTGGTCATCCTCCGACCTTGCCACCCAGACCAATTAGTAAGGGATATCCCATACTTGGCCCTCACCCACTTCACCCCAGGATGTTGATCAGTCAGAATATAATGGAGGTTGGCCATATCCTGTTGTAGTTGTTGCAACCGGAATCCTTGTACTTTGAGCCCCCCCCCCCACTCTGCGCTCCTGAGTTATCTTCTCCCATGACACCAAATGAAGTCTCTTCTCTCCCACCTCGTAGTCCCAAAAAAAAGCCTGACACACTTGATCCATTAGTTGTAGCATCCCCATCGACAGGCCCCCCAAGATCATCAGATGGAATTAATGGTATCGTCGCAAGTACCGACTTGAGTAAGACTAACCTCCCAACTTGTGTTGATTAGGGATGGCAGCAGTGCGGTTTAAAATCGAAAACCGTGGTAAACCACACCGCATGGTGCGGGTTTTGTTTACCAAAATATAAAATGTCGTGGCGTGGTTTCAGTTTTCAGTTTCGGTGTAGCGGTGCGGTTTCAATTTTGCCCAAAACCGCATAAAATTGCACCGTTTAGACCATTATAATGATAAACCATAGAGCACCGCACTGTATAGTGGGGTTTCGGTTTTACATAGTGGTACACTGTCGCGGTGCGGTACGGTTTCGGTTTTACCACACCGAAACCGCACCGTTGCCATCCCTAGTGTTAACAGCCTCGCCTTCCACCTCGATAACCAACGTTCCACCTTATTCAATAGGAACTGAAAATGGATCGTCGGGACCCGACACGCATTAATAGGAACTCCCAAGTGTACCCGAGGTCCCGTCTCCTCCCCCATCGCCAATGCTTGAGGATCTGACCCCGCATGGACTCTGGTACCCTCCTAGAGAATTTGATACTCGATTCACTCATATTAATGCTCAACCCCATCGATAATTTCACTCGAGCAAACAACGCCCGTAGACCCCAGGCATCCAAAATCGTTACTGGGGTAAAGAGCAACAAATCATCTGCATATGCCAAGGAGCTCACCTACGATGGGAATCGGTGCGTAGAGACGCCCTCCAGGTCTCCATCCTCCAAGCTCCAACCAATCTCCCAGTGGATGACTTGGGAAACAATTAGAACTAGGTACAGGGATAGTGGATCCCCTTGCCTTAAGCCACATAATAGATGAAATTCACGGATTTCAGCCCCCATCGACAAGGATCCGCATTGTCAGAGTAGTGACACACTGCATAACCCAGTTGTGTCGTAGCGGATGAAATCCCATCTGGACTGAATCCAACGCCCCCTATTGGACCCTGTCGTACGCCTGTGTCGTCTTCAACCACACTAAGACATAGTGACTATCTAGACAAACAAGTTTGTGGCATGTGAGTTTAGAAACAAGATTTAGGGATTAGGATTGTTTCGGGTTACCCGGGCCCAATCCAAGTTTAGTTTGGATTTAATTTTTTCCACCTCGAACCCAACCTGATCTTCAGATAAATGATCTCAAACCCAACCCAAAGTCCAGTTGGGCTCAACAGACCCAAACTGTAGCAAATCCTCTCTTTCTCTCTCTCTCTCTCTCTCTCTCTCTCTCTCTCTACTGTGCGGTGGGCTCAGAAAATGGTGGGCCTAGCTTCGACTGTATCCACATTGTATCTTATGATTGAAGGCCGAGCCCAGCCACGAACACAAGCAAACGGCACAAACGATTGACAAGTGACAACCCACGGCACAAACTACAAAGGTTTTGCTACGAACTAGGCTCGTGTACGAACACGGTACGAGGACCTATCGATGTGACGGGTGCAGCCGGTTGCATCGCACCGGGGTAGTAACGGGCTAACGGGGGAGATCTCAATCAATCAGGCCCCACGGATCCTAAAGGCCACGTCCCACGGAGGCCGTCGTTAGATCGGTGGACCTGATGGTCCACCGCATGGCGTGAAAGAAAACTTCTCTCCAGTCTCCAATCCGCGAGCAATCATCTCCCTTCAAAAGTGAAGGTACGGCTGATTGATTGGCCCAACAGTGATCCGACGACATCCGAGGATGGGACGGCTATTGCCGTCAGATCCTCGTCACACTACTACGCCGCCGGAATGTAACGGAATCCCGTTTCCCGCTTTCCTCTGTAAAACTTTATTACCCGAAGACGTTTCCCATTCTGGTGACGAGCTGGGTGCGTATCCGGGTGGGGAGAGAGAATTGGAAGTAACAGGTGCGTTCTGTGTGACACCAACAGCAGGCTGTCGACAGAACGTCCCCCCCCCCCCTCCTACTATCATTGGGTAGTGATTCCATAAGGCCTCCCGTACCTTAAGGTGGAGGGACAGATTCATCAACATCCGTCAATTCCGGGCGGAGTGCTATTCACATGTCGGGTTACCTGCCATTGGACGGTTCTGATGGATCAAGCCCACCACTTATGCATAGGACGTCATTGGATGGTTAAGTTTTTTTTAACACTATTTATAAAAAGGCGGCTACAAAATAGTTAAGCTTCTTATTATCATTTAGAAAAGTACTATTTACCCCAAAGCTCCAACGGATTCATCCACAAAAAATGACATTGTGATCATAGTTGCCAGTTTCACCCAACCCCAACTAGTGAATCGTACATTCGTACTCAAGCCAGAAAGTAAAGGGATGCCATGTTATTCTGTTTATCGATATAAATAGCTTGTATGTATCATTTATAATCACTTGATCATCTCATCAATATCACCAAACGAATGAAGATTTTTTTTTTTGAAAAAGAAGACTTTTTTTATATAATCTCTGTGATCATATCATTTATAATAACTGTGATCATCTTATAATCACTGTCATCTTTTTTTTTTAAAAAAAAAGAAGATGACATACCTATATGGGAGGGGCTTTGGCGGATCCCAACCAGTGTATTATAAATAGTAGTATACATACTACATAGTATATGAAGTCTCAGGAAGTTGAGTTCGAAAAAGGCACCAAGAACAGTAAAAGAAACCCAGCCCAATCTATAATTTAGACATAGTCTCTTAATCAATACCCAAATCTAAACATGCAAGAAACTAGGTTCTCAACTGTTCAAAAAAAAAGAAAAAAGAAACTTAGTTCTCATGTAAGGTTGTCCCTTGTAGAAAGCTTAATTACTTTTACTCTACTGAGTGCATTCGCTCGAGTTTCATCACCTTGAGTATGTCCATCTTCGACGTATCGACATCAAAGTCTCGTCCCAATTACTATAGAGCCTCGATAGATGTCGAGCGGATTGGTAGATTAGGATCTTTAGAGCATAGGGGACTTGGGCGGGGCGGTCGGTGGTGCTTTAATAGAGGGTTGGTTGGGAGAGAGAATTATATCAACCAGACAACCACCACCTGAGCCTGCATTTTATCCAACACAGTTAACAAGGAGCTTAGGTTTAGTAACTTGTTACAGTGGAATCTCTCTTCTGTCTGTGCTGGCTTTCTCTCTCTAGAATCGGGGAGTTCGATGAACCCACATTACGGAACAGAGCTCACACATTCAGTGTGCCAAGCCAGCTGGCTTCCCATCTTCTTCTCTCTCTCTCCACACCCAAAACGTGATTAAGCTCTCTAAACCACTAACCCAAAATCATGGAATATAAGGACAAAAATAAAGAAGGAAATTCAAGACAGATATGAACACAATGACCAGAATGACCCCACCAAAACCCAACATTTCCATATATGCTTTCTTTTCGTCAGTTCAGATCGACCGCTCTCTCCATCTCTACAACCGCACCGCTGGGGCCGCTTCTCTGCCGTCGAGGCGTCCTGACGCTCCAAAATCGGCCGCCTCCTCCGCCCCTGCTTCTTCGGGCTTCAGAGTTCAGACCCCACAATATTCCCCCTTTTCTCTCTCTAAGTACACCAGATAAAATAAAGATAAAATTTTATAATTATCCTCGTCTTTCCTCCAATTTTTTACCCTTTTCTTTTTTTTTTCTCTCTCTTTACTTTTTATGAAGAACAAAAAAAAAAAAAGGTAAGGGGGCCGGGAGAAAAGGGTGATGAGAGAGAAGCAAGTAAGCAACCATGAGTCAACCACTAACAGCGAGAGGGAGGCGCGGACCCCCCTCTTCCTCCTCCTCCTCCTCCAAGAAGCGGCGGATGGCATCGAAGCTGGGCCCCACGACGTCCCTATCCCATGCCTCCCCCTCCGCCGCCGCCCCCGCCCCCCTCAGCCGGGCCCGCACCACTTCCGTCGCGTCCACCCGCCGCAGGGCCCACCCCATCTCCCCCAGACGCTTGATCTTCCGCACCTGCGCCTCCGCCAGCCTCCGAGTGTTCTCCTTGATGGCCTCCAGGGCGGCCTCGTACGCCTCCCCCGTCCCCCTCCCCTTCGCGAAGTATTCCCGGAACTCCGGCACCCCGATCGCCTTCCCCAGCCCCGGGTGCCTCTCCACCACGCCCTCCCCCTCCGCTGCGAAGTAAGCCTCCAGCTCGTCCACCATCCCCGCCCCCACCATGTCGTCCACCCGCCGGTCCAGCTGCTCCTCCAGCGTCCCCGGCTCCACGTCCACCCACAGGAAGCAGCAACGGTACCGGAACCGGTACCGCCGCGCCGCGGCCGCCGCCGACCCGAACGGGTCGGACCCGGGGGCGTACCGGTCGGCCATTAGCGCATGGAGGAGCGAGTTGGACCCGCCCGCCACCACGGGGAGCCGCCGGCGCGAGGCGATGCCCGCGATGGCGGATGTCGCGAGGCTGCGGAAGCCGGCCGGGGGGAGCTCCCCCGCGACGGGGTCGAGCTCCCCGAGAAGGTGGTGCGGCACGCCGCGTCGCTCGGGGAGGGGCATCTTGTTGGTGGTGATGTCGAGGCCCCGGTACAGCTGGATCTTGTCCGCGTTCACCACCTCCGACGGGAACCGCGCCGCCACGTCGATGGACAGCTTGGACTTGCCCGTGCCCGTCGCCCCCATGATCACCACCACGCTCTCCCGTCGGCGGCCATGGCACGGATGCCTCCGGTCGGCGACCGTCATCGCCCCCTGCCGCCTCTCCGCTTCCCGGACCCCCCGGAGGGATGGGATCAGTGCTCTGGTGCTGGCTCCGCCTCTCGAGAATAAAATTCTCATATAGGCGACGATGACACCCCACCTCCCCCCCGATTCGCTCCTTATTACCAAAGCAACAAACCCTTCTTACTAGCCCCACGTAGCAATAGCAGGGGAGGAAGGCGTGATGGGATATGGGTTCGGCTGCGTCGGATGCCAGGTGTTTGTGAGAATTCCCATTCAACAACGGGGGAAGAGATGAGCTCGTGTCTCGGGAATAGCGGGTGGCATTTCACAGAGCAGAGAGCAGAAGCCGCAGAGCGCTGTCATCTCGACTCATGCTGTTCTTGTTGTAGGTGGTGGTGTTGATTTCTCTCGGCTCCCGGCTCTCTCTCTCTCTCTCTCTCTCTCTCTCACTCACCACCGCTCCCTCTCACTACGATCTCTTTTATATTGGGGCCAAGTAGAACCAACCCATTCTTTAAACTTAATTGGGTCTAATCATTTCCTTTCCACCATGCGTACCCATATTTAATATTGGGTATCTGTGTCCCCCTTCTATTCCCTCTCCTCTCTCCTCTCTCCTCTCTCCTCTCTCTCTCTAAAATAAGAATGGTGTGGCATCGAACCCAATGCGGTGAACCCATTGTCTCGGTTCTCTCGAGCTCCGACTATATTCCTGCTGAAATAGGCGCGTGTGGGTGTAGAAACAAACAAAGAAATGAATGGAAGCATAGAATAAGAAGAGCATGCCTGGTGCCTTGGGATCAAGGCCACAATGGGCTGTCTGTACCGCCCCCTGGGGCCGCCCACGCCGGCTCGACACGGCCGGCGGGCGGGGTCGACCGCATGTGCTCCCCCCAATAAATACAGCCGACGGTGGTTTTCACCTTTGTCCGGTCGTCGGGGCGCTACAGTGCCTGTTGGGGGAGGAATGGGCGCGCACATATTCTGCTTTGCTCTGCCGCGCCAGAGAGAGCCCCCCCCCACCCCCCTCGCCTCCTGTCTGTTGGGGCACACATGGGGGGTCTACCCTCTCTGTTCCTAATCGTGGTTTCGTGGGTTCAGGTGCCATACATGTTTGCCAGCAGATGGAACCAGGTGGCCCACCAACTTCATAACCAATATTAATGGGTTATTTTGACTTTGCCCCCCAAGTTTTGCCTTGAATTAGACTTTACCCCCCATATTTTCATTAATTAGACTTTACCCCCAAAATTAACTGTTCCGTCAACTCACCCCCCAAACCTTTATTTCTTTTCCGTCAGCTCACACTTTCTCTTAGATGGTGAGCTGACGGAACAGTTAGTTTTGAGGGGTAAAGTCTAATTAATGAAAATATGGGGGGTAAAGTTTAATTCAAGGCAAAACTTGGGGGGCAAAGTCAAAATAACCCTTTTTTTTTTTTTGTTCAGTACATAATAATAACCCCACAATGGAGTTAGGCTCTATCAAACCCAAATACATGGCAGTAGGCTGCACCCAAGCTGACCATAATTTTTGACCACCCTAAGCTCTTGAATGGCCAACCAATAACCATGAGATGCATCAGATTACAATTTATCAAAAACAAACACAAAGAATCATCTATGCAAATAGAGCAATCCTACTCGACCAATCAGTTTTTCCACCTTTCTTTTGCCAACCTAACGTGGCATCCGATCACAGGAGTGTGAAATTCATTTGCTGCACTTCGATTCTTACGTCTCAATTAAGAAAAAAATTCTCTAAAATTTAAGGCATTACTTATACTTGATGTTTATTTTTAAATAATCTTGCAATAAAATAATTTTCACACTCCTCTCCACAAAGAGATTTCTTGCTAGACGATTGATTGCTGCACTTATTACGACCCAATTTAATTTTCGGCACTTATTATGGCCTGGATTGCCACATTGTTCCAATTGATTAACTGCACTTATTACAACCCAATTGATTTGCTGCACTTATTATGGCCCAATCTTACAATAAAATATTTTTTAAAATTTTATGGATTTCTTACAATCTAATCGTGGAGTGACATGTTATCCATTAAATGCGCATTTGTTGAATCGCCTATTATTCAATGAGAGCATTCTTGCTAGTCAGTTGATTTGCTGCACTTATTAAGGGCCAATTGATTTATTGCATTTTTTACAGATCAATCATGTAGTACCACATTGGCAATAAAATGAGCATCGGTTGAATCATACTCATCTCCTCTTAACACATTCTTTCTAACCAATTAATTTGCTGCACTTCGATTCTTACGACCCAATTAAGAAAAAAATTTCTTTCAAAATTTAAGGCGTTACTTATACTTCATATTTATTTTTAAATAATTTTGCAATAAAATATTTTTTAAAATAATATCGATTTCTTATGACCCATTCGTGGAGAGTCACGTTGTCTATTAAATGGGCATTCGTTGAATCACACTCCTCTCCTTAAAGAGATTTCTTACTGGATAATTGATTTGCTGCACTTATTACTATTCAATTTGATTTCCTGCATGATTATAGCCCAATTGTGGAGTGCCACATTGTCCCAATTGATTTGCTGCACTTATTACAGCCCAATTGATTTGTTGCACTTATTATGGCTCAATCTTGCAATAAAATATTTTTTAAAATTCCATGGACTTCTTACGGCTCAATCGTGGAGTGACATGTTATTCATTAAATGGGCATTTGTTGAATCGCCTACTATTAATTGAGAGCATTTTTGCTGGCCAATTGATTTATTGTACTTCTTACAGACCAGTCATGCAGTACCACATCGACAATAAAATGAGCATCCATTGAATCATATTCCTCTCCTCTCCTATTAGCACATTCTTTCTAGTCAATTGATTCGTCGCACTTTGATTCTTACGGTCCAATTAAAAAAAAATTTCTTTCAAAATTTGAGGCGTTACTTATACTTGATATTTATTTTTAAATAATTTTGCAATAATTTATTTTCAAAATAATATGGACTTCTTACGACCCATTCGTGGAGGGCCACGTTGTCCATTAAATGGGCATTCGTTGAATCATACTTCTCTCCGCAATGAGATTTCTTACTGAACGATTGATTTGCTACACTTGTTAGACTCAATTTGATTTCCTGCACTTATTACGATCCAATCGTAAAATGCCACATTATCCCAATTGATTTCTTGCACTTAATAAAACCCGACCAATTGATTTGCTACATTTATTATGGCCCAATCTTGCAATAAAATATTTTTTAAAATTGCATGGACTTCTTACGACCCAATTGTGGAGTGACATGCTATCCATTA
Organism: Chamaelirium japonicum; assembly: GCA_947650365.1. Taxonomy (NCBI): domain Eukaryota; kingdom Viridiplantae; phylum Streptophyta; class Magnoliopsida; order Liliales; family Melanthiaceae; genus Chamaelirium; species Chamaelirium japonicum. Next base: position 49,326,494 of record OX393556.1, on the reverse strand, counting down.
AATGGGCATTCTTTGAATCACCTACTATTTACTTAGATGGAATACCACATCAACAATAAAATGAGCATCTGTTGAATCACACTCCTCTCATCTCCTCTTAGCACATTCTTTCTAGCCAATTGATTTGCCGCACTTCAATTCTTACGGCCCAATTAAGAAAAAAATTCTTCCAACATTTGAGTCGTTACTTATACTTGATATTTATTTTTAAATAAATTTGTAATAAAATATTTTCCAAAATAACATGACTTCTTACGACCCATTTGCGGAGAGCCACGTTGTCCATTAAATTGGCATTTGTAGAATCGTACTTCTCTCCACAAAGATATTTCTTGATGGACGATTGACTTGCTGCACTTATTACGACCCAATTTGATTTCCTGCACTTATTACGGTCCAATCGTGGAGTGCCACGTTGTCCCAATTGATTTGCTGCACTTATTATCGCCCAATTGATTTGCTGTACTTATTACGACCCAATCTTGCAATAAAATATTTTTTTTAAATTGTATAGACTTTTTACGATCCAATCGTGGAGTGACATGTAATCCATTAAATGAGTATTCGTTGAATCGCCTATTATTCACTTAGAGTATTCTTGCTAGCCAATTGATTTGCAGCACTTATTAGGGCCCAATTGATTTATTGCACTTCTTACAGACCAATCATGGAGTACCACATTGACATTAACATGAGCATCCGTTGAATCACACTCCTCTCCTCTTAGCTCATTCTTTCTAGCCAATTGATTTGCAGTACTTCAATTCTTACGGCCCAATTAAGAAATTAATTTTTTAAATTTTAAGGCGTTGCTTATAACTGATATTTATTTTAAAATAATCTTTCAATAAAATGTTTCTCGAAATAACATATACTTCTTTCGGCTTAATCATAGAGTGGCACGTTATCCAGTAAATGAGCATTTGTTGAAACACATTTCTCTCCACCGAGAGCTTTCTTGCTGAACGATTGATTTGCTACACTTATTACAGTCTAATCGTGGAGTGCCACATTGTCCCAATTGATTTGTTGCACTTATTACGACCCAATTGATTTGCTGCACTTATTACGGTCCAATCACGGAGTGCACTTATTACGGCTCAATCTTGCAATAAAATATTTTTCTAAATAGCATGAACTTATTACAGTCCAATCGTGGAGTGACTTGTTGTCCATTAAATTGGGTATCTTGAATCGCATTCTTGCTAGCCAGTTGATTTGCTGCACTTATTAGGGCCCAATTGATTTGTTGCACTTCTTATAGACCAATCGTGGAGTAACACATCGTCAATTAAATGAGCATCCGTTGAATCACACTCCTCTTTGCTGAGCATATTCTTTTTACCCAATTGATTTGCTACACTTCGATTCTTACTGCTCAATTAAGAAAATAATTCTTCCAAAATTTGAGTCATTACTTATAACTGATATTTATTTTTAAATAATCATGTGATAAAATATTTTTCGAAATAACATGGACTTCTTACGGCCCAATCATGTAGTGCCATGTCGTCCATTAAATGGGCAATCATTGAATCACACTACTTTTCACTGAAAGCTTTCTTGCTGGCCGATTGATTTGCGACACTTATGTAGTGACAATTCGGACCTATTTTGGGGGGGGGGGGGGGGGGGGGGGGGAGGGAGCAGCGGGGTCTATGGCTATGTGCATCTATATCGTCCCCCTCCGAGTGTTTTTTTTTACCGTCGAAGGCGGCTGTTCGCGTGCCGCTAGGCACGGGCTTCCACTAGTTGTATATACAATTCATCTATTCACACATGCAATACATTCTGACATACAGGTATATATAGATACATGAGACAGAAACTACATGCATGTTCGTCCATGCACATACATCGGGCCCATAAATCGGTATCGACAATGTTGACCTATTTATTGATATTGCTTACAACCTTAATTTGCATGCAAGTTTGTCTATTAGGCGTGGATTCTAGCTCCGAGATTACCACATCAGTTTAAGAGGTATATTCAAGTCAAAACTAAACCACAACCATTCTTTTACATGCCGATCGGGGCTGGGTCCAATTCACTGGTTGTTGCTAAGGTGTAACGAATGGTTGTGATTCAGTTTTGACTCTAGCCTGTCCCTAAAATTGAGGCCGTAACCTTAGAGGATCCGATACCTTCCCTATTCTATTTGAACTAATCCATATATGGACTTCCAGGGCAATACAATCGAGACCTCTAACAATGCTTCGAGATCATCGCATGTAACAAATCACAAATTATGAGACGAATGTGAAGTATAGATCCGGTTGATTGCATTAATATTATCGTAGTGGTGTTTTTTCGGCTTTGGCCCATTACCTCTAAATCTCTAATAGGAACGGGTATGAACAAATAGAGATGCTTTTTCTAGAAATACGGACGAATAATAGTTTTAAGTCGTAAGGAAGCGCTTTATGAAGCTTCTAGCTCGCAATATGATTAGCTTTTATGTGTCGAATATTTTTTTGATAGTCTAAATTCTTGGAGTTGACCCTCTTAATAACCGAAGGGAATGACAACCACACGTGTAGTGCCCCACTCGCACCTTTATCCAAAGTATTCATGGGAGCTTTCGGGCTAAGTGGATCAGTGCCCCACCCACACCATCTTTGGGTGTGGTTCTCCTCCATGCCATGCCACTGGGGGTAAAGTATGCAAATTCCCCCTTTCCAAATCCAATTTCTTGCATACACCCCCCCCCCAATTGACTAATTAACCTAATTTTCGGAGGACAATACTTGCGGCTACCACTGCCCGTCGGCCACTACCCGCCGTTTGGTAGCGGGCGATGACGGAAGATGGCTGATGGGGCGGCAGCAGGTGGGGGTGGTGGCCAGTGACAGTGGATTACCGGGGGGTGGTAGCCGACATAACGGCGGCGATTGGTGGTGGCGGCGGCATCCCCCTATGGCTCATAGTCTTGCCAATCAGGAAATGTCAGTGCTCCTTTTCACGTGGAGCTTCCAGCAGACTGACATCCCTCACATTGTTCGAATAGGATTATCGTTTTCAAAAAGATAAAAAAGAGGGACAAAAAGAGGGGGCCTGTCCACCCTTCAGATGTTGAAGCTCCATGAGAAAAGGGACGTGGAGTGGAACAGAGGAGGAGAGGTATCATTCATCATCTGCCTTTCATTAATGGCTTGATGAAGAGAGAGAGAGAGAGAGAGAGAGAGAGAGAGAGAGAGAGAGAGAGAGAGAGAGAGAGAGAGAGAGAGAGAGAGAGAGAGAGAAAAGGACATCTGAGATGGTGACCCCATTGTTGTCACGGATTCGGAGTTGAATATTAGGAGCCGGTTGGCCACATATCGCATGGTCAGCTTCATCAAATTGGGTCGATTCTCTCGATAAGGCACCCATTTGGGGTTATCACCTCCAGGATCCCTTTCTAGCGCCACTAAGGATCGAGCACCGACCACCAACCACCGACCACCGGAGCATAAAGGGAGCAGGAGAGACATGCATGATGAACGATTTTTTTTGGATGACGTGGCAGATCATGATTGGGCCATAAGTATTAAGCAAGTGCTGCAAATCAATCGGACAACAAAAATGCACTTGGTTTTAGATGGCCTAGCTTTAGAAAAATTGGTTGTAAATTGGATTCCATTAGGGTTGGCAATCCTTGACCCGGCCCGCCAACCTGACCCGAAGTTAGCGGGTTTGGGTTTGGCCTAAACGGGTTTGGGTTTGTACGTACTTATAACCCGATTGACCCAACTTGACCCGTTTACGAAATGGGTCGTGTCAACCCGATCCGACCCAACCTGAACCAATCCGAACCAACCCGGCCCAATCCGACCTGTCTTGACCCAACCCGACAGGTTTACATGGGTTCTGTTGACCCAACCCGAGGCAACCCGACCCGGTCTGTTTAGTAAACGGGTTAAACGGGTCGGGTCGGGTCGGGTCAACCCGTTTATTATACGGGTCGAGTTTGGGTTTAAGTTTTTGACCCGTTTATTAAACGGGTCAGGTTTGGATTGGGTGTTTTGCCCTTATACCTATGTCTCAACCCGACCCGACCCACCCATTGCCACCCCTAGATTCCATGTCTTTTTTGGTTGCCCGATATCCAAATCAATTTAAGAACCTTGGAGCTCCATCTCTTTTCTTATTGAAGAAGCAAATGGGAGGGATATATTAATTTCCACTCGGTCATCTAGGATGTACACGCGGATGAAGTTGGTGTGACTCACGCTCACGCCTCTAAAAAGATTGACATAAGACCGTCAAAAATGTTTTAAATAGATCCAACGCAAGGTTGGATTAGGTGTGTTTTTTTTTTTCCTTTTCTTTTTTGATATATTGATCTGATGACTGAGATGTCCGTCTTAGCTAGCGGGCAAAATTCAATCGGGAAGTCCTCCATCCAAAAGCTGCAGAAGTCGAGAAGCAAATGGGAGAGACATTAATTGCGAGGATATCTAAAGGGTTCACCGTCTCCTACTCCTGCTCCAGATGCTCATCACCGATCGTCCCTTGCCACGCATGCTCCATGTGAGCAGGAGTGTTGACGGATAGCCCCACATTGGTGAGAGAGGCACCCATCACCTGCTTATATAATATACCCTATGTGGACCTCCCCTTAAGACTCGGGTTTTGGAGTGTGAGGGTATCTAACATCCCACATGAAGAATTGGCATCCAATTCAACTCATAAAAATATCGATAAAAATCTTCTTACTGTCTGTTAACGCAACGTCAACACAATAAGATTTGTGCTAGAAAAACAGATTATGACAACCTCGCAAGAAATTAATGTAACATGCCAAAAAATCCAAAATACCACTTGGCAGGAAGGGAAAGGGTGTTGCAATTTGCACCCATGAAATTACTAGGTCAATCCCCCCAACTTAACGAAAAGCCAAACACCGGGTGTGTCCATGAAACCTCCAAGGTCTATGCATAAGGGCACCGCCACCTCCTTTCTTTTTCCTCCTCCTCCTTATTCATCTTCCTCCCTCTCCTCCCTCTTCATCCTTCCTCCTCCTCCTCGGCCCTCTTCTGCCTTCTCCGTCCTCGCCAAACCCCCTAATTCATACTTCTCCTTCCCTCTTCCTCCCTCCTTAATGAAACCCTAACATTCACGTCATGGGTTAGGGTTTTGATGAGGAACGTACAGGGAGGAGGAAGAAGAACACGGAGGAGGGAGGAGGCGAGGAGTAGGGTGAAGGAAGAAGAGCACGGAGGAGGGAGGAGGCGAGGAGTAGGTTGAAGGAAGAAGAGCGAGGGGGATTGGGAAGGAGGAGGAGGGGAGGAAGGAGGAAAAATGAAAGGAGATGAGCAAGAAAGGGTGAGCAGGACGGCCGTAGTGGCGGCGACGTACGGTGGTTGGAGGGAGGAAGGATGAAAGGGAGGGAAGGCCAAGGTCGTATGTGGGGGTGATCTATAAAAGAAAAATACTGCTCAGCCTAAAGGTTTTTTCGATTTTGGCGGCCTGATTGACGTGGTAGCGTGCAACTGGTGGCTGAAACCCACTAGCGACCTTAAAATCGTTTACACCATTAGTTGCACGCTGTCACGTCAATTAGGCTGAGCAGAATCAGAAAAACTTTCGGGCTGAATAGCATTGCTCTCTATAAAAATGTCCCCCCCCCCCCTCTTTCTCTCTCACACACATTATTTACATATATAGAGCTTAGGCGTTAAGTTAGGGGCCCTAGTAATTTCGTGGGTGTAAATAGCAACACTCAAGTGTTGGAGCAACCTACCATATTCCCTTCACGACCAGCATGCCGTATGGGTAAACCCAAAATATCCACAAACCAGCATGAAACGTCACATGTGCCACCACAATAAAATTCATAACAGCGCCGGCCTAACAGTTTGAGAGAGAGAGAGAGAGAGAGAGAGAGAGAGAGAGAGAGAGAGAGTATGTATTATCCAAAAATGTCATCTTCTCTACCTACACCCCCATTTATGTCAGGATCACTTAAACCTTCTATAATATAAATGGAAAATTGGTGCTTGGTCCCTAAAACAGATCATATTTAGTAATAAGGACAAACAAATAGATGTCTTTTCGTTTGGAAAATATCCATTTTACCTCTATATACTCTCCTAAGGATACAGAAAAATCACATGAAGAATAAAAAAAAACAAGATTTCAGCAAAAAAAAAAAAAAATCTTAAGAAAAAAAAAATTCTACAGTGATTTTACTATAGCAAAGAGTGATATTTCGATAATAAAAAGTAACAATTGCTACAATGACATCATTGTAGCAAAGAGTAACAACATGCAACTACAATCGCAAATTGTTACTTTTTGCTGGCAAATTGTTACTCTTCGTTGCAATCTTATCGGGACTTGCTCGAAATGTAATTTTTTTTCATAAAAGCCCTGGTGTAAAATCCATCTTATTGTTTGTCCTTCTCACTAGACCGATCTCTTATCAGGGACCTAACGCTAAGCCCCTCTAATATATGCCATCAACTCTCAATGTCACACTAGGCGTCACCCTTGGTGTGTTGTCTTTCTTTTTAGGTGGACGTAGGCCACGCAAGTGCACTACTAAACATATATTTCTTTCTTAATTTGTGTAGGAGAGTGGGGGAGAGGACGGCGTGAACCTAGTACGTACAAAAGCTAGGGTTCACCGGACACAGGCTAAGGCCTAGCAATCCTGATCATGACGAGGGCAGAGTGGTACCAGACCGAGGGTTGCCTTTCTCAGAGCTGTTGGGGTGGGCCCTCACTTCCAATACATGGAGCTAGCTAGGTCGTTAAGACCCCCCCCCCCCGGGCCCGGCCCGGGCCCCCCTCGATCGGCCCATTGACCCCCGTTCATTTGTTTTTGGGCTGTTGGGGGTTATTAAACCGTGGATAAAACAATCATGGCTGGGCTTCTTTAGGCTGACTAAACTATAGGGCAATGATATCTGCAACCAAGCTGACACTGCCCACATTTGAAATTTGGTTGGATGGAAAAATTAGTGTCCACTTGGACCCAAGGCAAGGGCACTAGTGCTTTAAAATTTCTTTCGCATGTGTGAGGTGATGAGATTGACACGTGGAGGGTTTATTTCCGCTTCCCACCTACTCAATTTTTTTTTTTTTGGGTTAATGTGTCTAGGTTCCTCCGCAACATATCGATTCGGTGAAAAGGACTGAGAAGAGATCGGTTTAGCCCAGGTCCCTGGTCCAAAGATTGGTTCGATGTAAAGTAGGGCTGGCAATTTCGGACTCGACACGAAGTTAGCGGGTCTGGGTCAGGGCTAAACGGGTTCGGGTCGTAAACGGGTCGACACGCTAGACCCGTTTAGTCCGGGTTTAGGGTCTGGACACAGTAGACCCGGGAAGACCCGTTTAGTATTCAACGGGTCGTGTCGGGTCGGGTCGGGTCTACCCGCAATCCGATACTGGAATATATAATACCAGCGGGTCTTTCGGGTCAGGTCGGGTGGAGTCGGATTGGGTCGGATCGAGTCAACTGAATAGACCCGGGTGGTAAACGGGTCTTACTGGGTCTTATTGGGTCTACCCGTTTATTAGCGGGTCGGGTACGGGTTTAGGATCTAGCCACGATTAGTTAAACGGGTCGGGTCCGGGTCTATGGGTTTTGGACACGACCCGAAACTAGACACGACACGAACCCGGCCCGACACGACCCATTGCCACCCCTAGTGTAAAGGATACAGATTTTTTCCGAATCCCCAAAATACCCTCCCGGAACATGTCTATTTCTCTTGTTTCTCTTGGTGGCGGAGGTGGGAGCGAGCAGCCATGTAGTAGCTAGGCGAGCACGAGCAACGAAGGTGGCGGTGGAGGCGTTGACAAGTGCGAGCAGCAGCCTCCGAGTCGTAGATGGGGGCGGCAGCGAGAGCGGATATGAGTGGCAATAGATCTTAGGTTTTAGGGTTCAATTTAGGATTTCTAGGTCTAGGTTCATTCCCATAGCCTAAAGATCTTAGGTTTTAGAGTTGGGTTTAGGATTTTTGGATCTAGGGTTTGGATTTAGGTTCCGTTTATTTTTAAGAAGGAGTGACATGAAATAAAAATTTGATGTCAATTTAGGTTTGGATTTCTAGATCCAAAGCGATGTTATTTTGACAATGCGATGTTGGCAACATCCTGACGTGACAACGGATCACGGACACCTGCCAACCGTCGGTGGAGAGTCGCCACGTCAAGCGACTACATCCCAATCTTCTAACCGAACCATCATGCTCCATCCAACGTAACAATTCACTCAATCGTATATAAGCCGCACATCCGCATCGATACCCGGTGGATGCGCGCAAAGCACGACATCAGCATTGACGTCAGCATTGCATGTCCGAGCCAAAGCATGTGCTCAGCTTTCGTGCAACAAATGCAACGGACCGCGCATGCACTACTCCACCTCGTGTGGGCATAGCATTCCCCTTAATTCAATCTATATCTTCCATTTCTTATGTGATTGTTCATTGACTGCATACTAATATTGGTCCGACCATTGGCACCCACGATCAGAGTATTCCCCAAATAAGGGCACTCCTGATTGAAACTATATTATCCTACTCCGATTAGATTAAGTGGATTCGTTTTTATTTTTTGTGGGACTTAGTGAACGGTCCTCGACATAAGATCTGGTTTAGCCTTAACGATTAACAAATGTTGTGGACAAAAGTACCCTCCACATCATCTTAAATTTTCACTTGAATGCATTTCGTTGAGCCTAACCGAACCTCTGCCGTCTGAGATTCTCACTTCCGCTACTCGCCATCGTCGGAGTTGCTCGCTACCCCCGAACCAAACTTAAACTTAATATTTATGAGCCATGAGATGAACCCTAGACCTACGAGTCATAAACCGAATCCTAACCGAACCCTAAACTATTCCCTAACCGTAACTCGTCTCCGCTGCTCGCCACGGCCGGAACGGCGGCGGCGAGCAGCAAAGACTAGAGGTCGTGATCGATCTGTTGGCAAGGGATCGAGGCGGTGGCGAGCGATGGATCGCGCTCGAGAGAGATGGGAGTGTTGGCGCGGAATACCTCAGATAAGGTCTCGATCCGTCGATGGGAGTGTTGGCGCGGAATACATCAGATAAGGTCTCGATCCGTCGCCTCATGCTCACGGAAGCGATCTAGGGTTTTCGGATCTCCGACGATCCAAAGAGAAGGATCGAATCCACCAAGAACAATCCAACAATCACAGAGAAAATAGAGCAAATAAATAATCCACACAACACAAAAAAGATTTTATCACGCAGTTCGGAAATCCCTATCTCTGTGGGTGTCGGTCACCGTCCTTGAAGTAATGGAATTAGATCTTGGAGTTTACAACCCTCTTCTTCTTCCTCGCTCCATCGGATCTCAAGGAAATCAATCTCCTCTCAAGATCTATGATCTTCTTCGCCTCTCAAACACAAACGAGAAGCCCAAAGAAAGACCTTAAAATGAGCCGTCAAACACAATGACAATCTCTTACAAAACCTAGGTTTAAAACCCTATTTAAAGCCCACGAAACCATACAAAAAGCACGTCCAACGCGGGCACGTTTCATGCCTGGCGTACAGGGCGCTAACCTATAGCCCCATCGAAAACCGCCGAAAAAATTGACACCCAGGGCGCCAACCCAAGGAGGTGGCGCTCGTCAGTGACCGGGCGCCACACTGTGGGCGCCTAGGGCGCCAACCCGAGAGGGTGGCGCCCGTAGGTTACTGGGCGCCGCACAGTTGGCGCCCAGGGTGCCGGTCAGTTGACGCGCACGCTCAGACTTCTCTTCACGTTCCGTTTTCGCCAAAACTAAGCCAAACTCCACCTTGTGAACTTTAGGCCAATGCTCTCGTTCCAGCGAACCTCCACCTTGGCGAGTCTTAACTCATTTTTATCGCACCTCAGGTGGCGAGGTGCTCTCACCACTGCACTAGCAGGAGACAAGTTGGAGCAAGCTTGAGTAATGCTCAAACTTTTCCCTGGTGATCGGCTTCATAAGAAAATCTGAAGCGTTATCATCCGTGTGAACCTTCTCCACCTCGATCTCACCATCATCCAACCAGTCCATGATCCTGAGGTACCTGATGGCTATGTGCTTTGTCCTTGCATTGAAGACCGGATTTTTTGCCAAACAAATAACACTCTGACTATCGCACTGTACCGTAACTGAGTTTTGACTCAGTCCCAATTCGCCAGCTAGGCCCTTCAACCAGATAGTCTCCTTCATAGCCTCTGTTAGAGCCATAAACTCTGCCTCAGTAGTAAAGAGCGCTGTCACCAACTATAGCATAGACCTCCAGCAGACCGATCCTTCTCCACACGTAAAAACGTATCCTGTGGTAGACCTTCTCATGTCAAGATCCGCTGCATAGTTTGAATCAGAATATCCTGTGATATTGATCTCTCCCTTCTGTATGGCAAATAAGATCCTTTTTTTTGCACTGCCCTTCAAATACCTCAAGATCCACTTGACCGCTTGCCAATGGACCTTCCCTGGATTCTACATGAATCTGGACACAAAGCTCACTGCCTATGCCAGATCCGGCCTCGTGCAAACCATCACATACATAAGACATCCTACCGCACTGGCTTATGGTATCTTCTGCATCTCCTGGATATCCTTCTCCATAGTAAAACACTGCCTCTTGCTTAGAACAAAGTGTGAAGCTAATGGAGTAGAGGTTGGCTTTGCATCCTTCATCTCAAACCTCTCATGAACCTTTCGAATATAGGTTTCTTGAGACAACCAGAGCTTCCCGGCCTTTCTGTCCCTCCTGATCTCCATGCCGAGAATCTTTCTTGCATTTTCAAGATCCTTCATCTCAAATTCCCTGCTCAGCATCTTCTTGAGTTTGACTATCTTGCTTTTGTCACAACATGCGATGCATATATCATCGACATAGAGCATTAATGACATAGAGCATCTATCCTTAAAGATGCGAGTGTAGATGCAACAATCATACATCCCTCTTGAGTAACCGATATGTACCATGAACGAGTCAAAGTGTTGGTACCATTGCCTCGGTGACTGCATAAGTCTGCAGATCGACTTCCTCAGTCTACACACATGGTTCTCCTTACCTTCTTTAATGAACCCATCTGATTGTGACATGTAGATCTCCTCATCGAGATCCCTATAAAGAAACGTTGTCTTCACGCCAATCTACTCTAACTCCATATCAAGATGAGCAACCTGAGCTAGTAGCAGTCTAATAGAGGTGTGCTTGATTACAGGAGAGAAAATCTCCTCACAGTGAATTCCTTCCCGTTGAGCGAACCCCTTTGCAAATAATTTAACGTGCATTGAACTTTGGGTCTTTATTCTGCATACCCTCCTTCTTCCTGAGACTCCACCTGGAACTTATGATCTTCTTTCCTTTGGGCCTCGAAACTAACTCCTAAAAGGAGTTTTTGTGTAGACTACTTATCTCATCCTTCATTACCTTCATCCAACCTTGCCCCTCACTGCTCGCTGCAGCCTCATCATAACTTGCTAGATCATCTTTACTGATGATGAAGGCATAGCAAGCCTCATCATCCCCACTATATCTCTAAGGAAGTTTGATGGACCTTTTTGACTTTCTCAAAGCCATGCCTGTAGGCTCCATCTGAGCCTATACTGGAGCCTCCACTTGAGTCTCTACCGATGACTCCACTTGATGCTGCTCATCCACATCACCCTCGGATGTGCATCCATATCACCCTCGGATGTGCCGACTGTTTTACATATAGCTGTCAAGATAACTGGAACCTCTGTAGCACTCTTCTCTCCCTGACTTGATTTTCCCGCATTGGCCTTTGCCTCTACCATAGGCATGGTTGTCTCGTCAAAAGATGACATCTCTGCTGACGATCTTTTTTCAGTTCTTCAGATCCCACAACTTGAATCCCTTCACACCTTGTTCAAAGCCCAGGAACAGACACTCCTGTGACTTTGGCTTCAACTTATTTCTTTCATTGCTCGGAATGAAAATGAACACCTTGCATTCGAACACCTTTATCGTGGAAAGATCTACATCTTTTCCAGACCATACCTTCTCGGCACACTTGAATTTCAATAGCTTCAAAGGAGATCAATTAGCCAAATAGCATGCATGGTTAACCGACTCTGCCAAAAGGACTCGGGAAGATTTACATGCACTCGCATGCACATCTCGTTCTCTATGAGAGTCATGTTCATCCTTTCTGCAGTGCCATTCTATTGAGGGGTCTTATTCATCGTAAAGTGACAGTGCCGCACTTGATGGATCTTTTCGACTTTCTCAAAGCCATGCCTGTAGGCTAGCTCCATCTGAGCCTATACTGGAGCCTCCACTTGAGTCTCTACCGGTGACTCCACTTGATGCTGCTCATCCACATCACCCTCGGATGTGCATCCATATCACCCTCGGATGTGCCGACCGTTTCTTCGCGTTCCGTCATCGCTGAAACTGAGCCAAACTCTGACAGGGAGAAGGAGAGCAGGTGAGAGTTGAGACTATTTTCGGGTTTCTGAAGAGAAGTTGGGAACCTTAAACTAGATAAAACTTACAAGCGGGTCCTGTTTATCGAAACGACATGTTGTCGGGACCGCTCACAAATTTTTCCTTTTTTTCCCATCTGAAGTGGAGAGAGAGAGAGAGAGAGAGAGGCGCAGACCCCGAAGAGAGGCGTGAGTCTAAAATGATGCACATGAGTTGTTTTGGGAGTAGGGTTCGTATCATGAGAGAGGCTGCCGACCAGCAGGGAATAGTAGTTATTGAGAGCAGGGGGAATAGTGGGAGCCAAGGGAGCAGGAGTACTAGCTAGTTGGCCGCCGGAGGAGAGAGAAAATTAAGAAAATGGAGAAAGGTGAGACGGAGCGCCTATCGGAGGGGCTTGCTTGCTTCAGATGCCTGCATGCCTCTCTCTGCATGTATGCATGCGACGCACCCAGCCCTAGTTTGTTTTGAGAGCGAAGAGTAGTGTGTGTGTGAAGCATCGATCCCCTTGGCCTCGACTTGTCCAACACGCTTGCAACTTGGCATGCACTGCTTACTTATAAAGCAGCACGTGTGTTGGCCTCCACATGCACCTTTCATTGTCAATGATTCCCATCCACACTAGTTGGCTAAATATGGAAGTGGTCCGATGATGCCCTGGTTTGGCTAAATATGGAAGTGGTCCGATGATGCCGGAAGCCTTTAACAAAACAACTAGTAGTGAGGGGAAAAAAATAATTTTGTTGCGTGAGGGTTTCGCTTGCAGATGCTGAGTGAGGTATCTGGACGTACTATTGATCGATGGAAGAATAGAGAGCCGTCCGATTATACTTTACACAACTAAGACCTACACATTGTACTCAAACCTTTATACATACAACCAGATTGCTCCCTTTTTCTCTTGCGTATTAGAGAACAGTCTAGATGCTCACTCAGTATCTACAGCAAAATCTCCCAGATTGCAAAAAAAAAATCGTAGTGAGACCCACAAGAGAAGTTGATGAAGTGCATGTAGCAATATATGCGCGCAATATTTGTCTATATACCAGATTAAGCTTTTGGGTAAAAGGATAAATTGATATCTTTGAATGAAACCGTTCATGCCTACTTCAACTATACTTTAAAACAATGGAGCAATCACTCGATCACAAGAGTATCAATTCTCTCTCTCTTACAAGCCCTTAAGGTTTTTACAAATTACTCTAAACCATTGTATCTTAGTGTTGCGTGGCTGGCTTGCAAAGGAGCGGTTCTGGCGCAATCCGTGGTTCAACGTGTTCTTAGCCGAGGTAACAAGTTTCATTAGTTCATGACGGGTTGTCCGACGAACTCGTCATTGCCGATGGGATGATTTTTATAACGTTGCCAAGGCAAGTACGTGCGCGAGTCTCATCGTGTTTTACCATGCGAAAGTTGAGCAGTTGATGCTCATGGCATCAACTTTACTCTCTCCATTAAGTGGGAGCCTGTCACTTCCAACTGACTGGCTGGATAAACTCTCAGGCTTCGGCATCCTCCTGTGTGATGATGTGGAGGTCTCTAATTCCACCACGTGGCAATGAGCTGGTGGCAATTTTCAGGCACTGTCAGTAGACATGGCCACTACCTAAAAAACTTCTAAACTTGTATTAAGATAAGAGTTGTTCCATTATTATGGAAGACCTTCGCTTAAACAATCAACCGTCGTTATCGATTAGGACTTGCATGGACCCATAGGTTCCCACCAATGAGTGAGCCATATGTGAATAAATATTGTCAACAAGCACACAGCGCAAACTAATCCTCTTGCTAATTAAGGTGTTAATACTTTTTTATTTTTTATTTTTTGAAGAGTATATACTTGTCCTAGTTAAAGTAACACCCATAAGTGCCATGACATAAGAGAGACCAGAGTTCGAAGCCAACCAACAGCAAGAGATCGAGTAAAAGATTATTTTTTTTCTCGCCAAAGATCAATCCCTATGTGCACCACTTTATTTACACGTCACACGGTGTACGACAAGTTCAGGATTCGATCATGTGGCTGCTCGGAAGGAAAACAATAGAGTTAACCACTAGGATATATACAACCATATATAGTTGTGATGCATCTTAACTTAGTCAAAACAAGCTAGAAGCCAAGAATCAAGTGCGGCATGACGGCATGGACTCCACTGTCAAGTTTGGACAAGGATTGTTGGCAACATTTAACCACCCGCCCCCCCTCCCCCCCCCCCCCCAAAAAAAAAAGGCAGTACATGCAAAATGATAATTTTTATTTTCATTTTTTTTTAATGTCACGAAATGCTATTGGATCGGTACATATATTTTAGTACTTTCTCATTTTGTTTTTATCTTTACGAAGGCTTTCGGCATCTTTAATCAAAGGATTAAGAAAGGCTTTTAGGTCCAAACCTTCTTGTCTTATAGAAAGATTAAGTTGATGAGTCTTATCCCAACTTAGTTATCATACATTGAGACCATTGAGTCAACATGTGATTAAATTATAGCTAAGTGTTGCTCTCACCCCCCCCCAAAATTATATATTTAAGCCCTCAAAATTATATCTTATATCATATATATCTTTGGCATTATTAAGATCATAATAAAAGGAAGTCAAACAGAATAAGAGAATCCTACTTCCAACTCGACGACAATGATCGTTAAAAGATGTGGAACCCTAAAGGAGACCTTTAATTAGGTCTTGCCATGTTATAAAATTTTCATTAATACATGGTGCTTGCTTCATCCATAGTATCACATACATGGCCAATATATTGGAGATTTTTTTAGTTTTTGGGATTTTTACATTTAGTCCCTTGGAAAATAGGCTAATTGCATATAAACTCTTCAGAACTTTCTGCTTATATATCGGCCCTTAAAAACTAGAATATTTGTGCAAATAGATCTCTCATGTTAACAGCCATCTATTTGGGGGGGTATATTTCGGGCATACTCATTGTTTGACTATTGCTTTGGTATGGTTGTTTTATGGACAATTTTACTCTTAATTAACTTGAGGAAGAAAAATTAGTACTTGGACCCTTAGGGGGTGTTTGGTATGTGGAACAATTGTTTCCCTTAATCCTCTTTCAGAAGAGGCTATTACTGTCAATTACTATTTCTAATGCAATTTGATGGTCCAGCGTTCCGGTTGGCATAGAAATAGCCGGAGTGGCATTTTTTAGTTCCCAAATCCTTCATTCCACCGGAACAATTACTGGCCGGTATTTTCAAATCATGGAATTCGGAATGGAAATAGATTATTCCGGACTGATGCCAAACACCCCTTTAATTACCCTTAGGATCTTTCGCATGTGGGTATTACCAGGACCCTTGTGCCCCGGATTGCACTACCTGCCCGATGACCCAAAATTCAAAATGAGCCTTGCGACGAGCAACAGACATTAATCCTCATGCTGCTCTGGAGAATCACACAAGAAACCCTAATTTAGTGCACATGGAGAACCAAAGAGATAATAGGGTAAAACAATCATTTAAGACCTCCAGAAGAAGGCAAACTATGGTTATAGTCAATCAAGTAGCGGATGGTAACGATAAACCATAATTATACTTGGAATATTACTACAAAATATACGTCAATTAACCTGAGAAGTCGATTTGCGCATGTAACCTAGTTTTTAGTGCTGCAATATATAGATATAACGTTTTCAGGAGTTAATATACAATCAGTTCAGTTTCCAGGAGGGCTGCATGCAAAGATCCTTTCATTTTTTTTTATCGACGGGTACCAAACCCTAAACTTACCAATTGAGTTATGTATTAAACTTTGAGCATAGGCATTAGAGTAATGCATGTTTACGTTTAGGTGGGAATATAATATGGATCGAAAGAGTGACCAAGCCTCGCTATCACTCTAACTTAATCTAGCATGCCATGAGTCCGAATACATCAGTGGTTTCCGTGACATCCAACTTGTTAGTCCATGTCGGTAGGATTTTCTTGTTGTAAGCTATAGGGCGATACAAGTAGAGGCCGAAGGTATAAATGTGAGATTTCCTCTATCCCAAAACTCGGATATTGAGATAAGGTCTCATTATACGTATAAGGATTTTTTCCATCCTCTACTATACCGAGGTGGGACTAATCTGATGCGGTTAGGTTCTGATACTATGTGAGATTTCCTCTAATCCAAAACCCAGGTGTCGTGATGAGGTCCCATCATATATATAAGGATCGTTTTCGCCCTCTATTTTACCGAGATGGGACTAATCCTCCAATAGTAAATTCTAAATAAATTTTTTTGTTATTTAATTATCATTATAAATAATAGGGTTATTTTGACTTTGCCCCCCAAATTTTGCCTTGAATTAGACTTTACCACCCACATTTTCATTAATTAGACTTTACCCCCCAAAACTAACTGTTCCGTCAGCTCACCATCTAATAGAAAGGGTGAGATGACGGAAAAGAAATACAGTTTTGGGGGGTGAGCTGACGGAACAGTTAGTTTTGGGGGGTAAAGTCTAATTAATGAAAATATGGGGGGTAAAGTCTAATTCAAGGCAAAATTTTGGGGGTAAAGTCAAAATAACCCTAAATAATATTTAACTAATTTACAATAAAGAAGAAAACTATTTAAATGATTTTGGGCCTCGAACCCCTATTGTGTGATCTAATAGGCTGGGCTTGATTCTTTTGCCGTGCATAGTATAATTGATAATTTGATATGCATAATTGTTGTGTGTTTTTTAAATTTTTGAGATCGTCTGATGTCCCAAGACCTTTCAGACAATGGACCCACTTTGGGCTTGAATCAATCCCTTTGAGAATGCAGACCGACACTCTCGGAAGTTTAATTGTTGTGTTGTGATAGGATGCAAATCCAAACCCCAAGACCCATTTCCATGAAGGTGGTGGCATGTAACCTTATTCCAGTGTTTTGAAAACCGGACCAGATCGGACGGTTCAATCGATTTGGACCGAACTTGAACATGTTCCGGTTCGGCCTTTGAATAAACCAGTTTGTATGTTAAACCATGAATCAAACCTTGCCATTGAAGAATTTAGTAAATATCTATTTAAAAAAGCATATTTTCATGCGGTTTAAATGGTTGAACCACCAGTTTGAACCGATTTAGACCGAACCGGATTCCTTTTTGGTTCGTCCTTTGGACCGATTTTGAAAACACTGCCTTATTCGAGAATCTGTATCGCGACATCCACAGCCACGCATTTTTGGGCTTTTGGGTATTTCATTGTTTGATAAAGCAGAAATGCGCATCTACAATACCCACATTTTTGTAATTTTTTTTTTTGTAAAATGTGCATAGGAGAAACATAGCTCCAGGGTGCGTACTTACGTGTCATCACACACTAAGGAAGTATATTTTTATGGAAAAGTGAAACTTGAGACATCCCATACCATACAGAGAGTTTTTTTTTGCTGGATCGACCAGGCTGTCAAAGAACAGGGTGCTAGAGCAGAGCTCAAAGAGGTTCGGAGATCGAAACAAGGAAAGGCAGCGGATGCTTTTTATTAAATTCCATAATCCTATGAACATGACATCAACAGCCAGGGTTCGCACGCGCAAACAAGGCTCAACAGCCTTGAGGAAAAGTTCGCTCTACGGTGTCCATATACAGGGAGTCGAATAGGAAACCTCTCTAACATGGGAAAGAGGAAGTACTACTAGGACCTCTTGGTATACCAGACGGAAAGTGAGCTTGAAGAATTCACTTTATATATTAAAAGGCTTCTTTGGAAGACTGTTCTTCCACCATACATGACTGGGCTTTAATGTCATGCTTGGGTATGCTTTCATCGTCCCCCTCTAAGCGCCCCGTACTTACCCACTGATAAGCTACCGCCCAATATTTGTTGAATTTGTGGCCCAACACGGCACGCGGTGCGATGGAGGACCCGGGAGCATCGTCCAAGAAGTAATGACGGAAGACAGAACACAAGGGAAGAAGATTGGATCTGCCAGGAAGATTGACCACACGACTTGTTTAGGTCATGCGCCCGACTAGCACTGGCAGATCGTGCACACGAAGGACCCGGGAGCGGAGTCCAAGAAGTAATGATGGAAGACAAAGCACAAGGGGAGAAGATCGGATCTACCAGGAAGATCGACCACACGACTTGTTCAGGTCGTGAACACGCCTTACACTAGTAGATTGTGTGCACGATCTCCACAGGTCGTGTGCACAATCTGGGTTGGAAACACTTGGGTGAGGTTGTTCAACCTGCGTTTTCGCATGAGATTTCTTCTCCAAATTGGATATGAATGTATGCCTATAAATAGAAAGTCCTAGGATAAACCTAGGGTATCATGGAGGCATAAGAGCAACCCAAGAGAGAGTTTAGGAGGTAGCCATCATCAAGTGAGAGGGAAGGGAATCCATTGGAGAACGGAAGGTCTCGGGGAGAGTTTTCTTCGGTGTTCTTCGAGGTGTAGGGCTATGGAATCTATTCACTTTGGGAAAGTATCTCTTTGTGGGTGTATGAGGGATTGGTGAGAGACAAGAAGACTTGAACTCGGATTTACCCATACTAGTAAATCCATTGATCGGTCGTTGTTGGAATTTCTTGGTTGTTTTGCTTGTATCTATTCTATTCGCTCGGTCTTATCGGTGGTTGTCTCCACCATGGTGCTTCTACGCACGTTGTGTTCCGCTACACGAGGACCTCGGATCGCAATAATATTCACGTGAATTCTTTCTCCTCGGTATAGAGGGAAGAGGGGAGACGTGTGGAGGAGCTTAGTAAAGGCAGCTCTCCATTCTACTATAAATCAAACACATCCCCCATAAAAATGGGGGTCAACTGCGTGAAAAGCTGTCCTAGCCTCGTAGCGGGGCGGTTTTGCTAAGCCAAACACAGCCTAAATAGGTATAGGTTGGAACAACCATCATTTCAAAATTCCAAAATTTTAAGACATTTTAAGGAAGGCATCACCAAATAGCAAAGAAGGGAAGAGAACTACCTAGGTGACATTCATTTCATAATATCAGCCAACCATTGGGCTTTACTTCAGACTGGGCTATGTTGCTTACAATCTGGGTCGGGCCGAGGGACTGGCCCTGATTTGTCGGGCCTTAGATGATGAGCCTGTCGCAGCGGAAGGATACCTTGCAACCTCTGCTAGGGTCGACAGTAATGATATGCTGGGGCCTTGTGATGAATGGCGGGAGCCGGGCCGTCGCCTGGCACACGCATTCATCATCGACGCTCGACAGCCGACGGCAGCATTCCGAATCACGAAGGTCGTCGCCATGAGTTGGGTGTTGGCCGACGTGCGTGGAGGCCAGCAGCTCAGACGGCCGGGGCTCCGAGTCCCCGGTTAGCGGTGGATGGAGAAAGCCGCAGGCCTCGTTGGCTAACGCGAACTGAGCGGGGCAGAGAGACTGAGACATGGTCTCTGTAGAATCAGTGCCACTGGATAGGAGGATGGCAATGGAGATTGCTAGCAGTATGGATGAGAGGAGAGGGGGGTCTTTGATCTCCATTTCTTGGAGGGTATGGTAATGGTGGTGGTTAGTGATGGGTTGGGGTGGCTTTTTATAGTTTTGATTTGAAGTGGTGCAGGTTGGGATTAGAGGGTAAAGGGGGTTAGCTGAGGCTCAGATGGATCACACTTGAATTGTGATTGTTCATGCAATTTGGAGCTGTGGGTGAACCATCAGCTTTAGTTTATTTTTTTGCTAGACCGGCCAAGCGGGCAGAGGATAGAACGCTAGAGCAAGAGCTCAAAGAGGTCCAATGGTCGAAACCGGGGAGACAACATCGCTAATCCTGTGAATTAGGGGTGGCAATCGGTCAGGTCGGGTTCGGGTCGGGTTGAGACATAGGTGTAAGGGCAAAACACCCGACCCGTTTAATAAACGGGTCAAAAACTTAAACCCAAACCCAACCCACCTAATAAACGGGTTGACCCGACCCGATCCATTTAACCCGTTTACTAAATAGGTCCGGTAATGTTGGGTCGGGTTGGGTCAACAGAACCCATGTAAACCTGTCGGGTTGGGTCAAGACGGGTCGAATTTGGCCGGGTTGGGTCGGGTCGGGTTGACACAACCCATTTGGTAAACGGGTCAAGTCGGGTCAATCGGGTTATAAGTACAAACCCGAACCGACCCATTAAATAAACGGGTCAATCGGGTCGACCCGTTTATGACCCGAACCCGTTTAGGCCAAACCCAAACCCGCTAACTTCGGGTCGGGTTCGGGTCGGGTCAAGGATTGCCACCCCTACTGTGAATATGATATTTGTTGCCGTTTTTAGTCCCACATCGGCAATTGAAGGGAAAGTCCTACATATATATACCACGCTGTGCACTTTCCTTTACTGAAGGTTTCAGGTATAAAAAGGAAGCAAAGAAATTAAGCCAAAACATGAGTTAAGTTCGATGACTAAAGTTCATAACAAGTTCTAGCGAGGACATAAAACCTAAATGAAGTAAAATAAGAGGATCATTCGAATTGAGAAATTAATTATGATCCAATGATTATGTTCTAGTGAAATTTGCGGGCTAATCTTTTACCCACAAAGTTGTGAATTTTCATGGCTCAAGCAATTCAGAACAAGATACTTACCAAGGAGAACCTAATTAAGCAGAACCATCCGAGTGTGCGTGATAATCGGTGCGTTAATTGTGATCAATTTCCAGGGTTCAAGAACCATTTGTTCTTGATTCGTTCCTTCGCTAGACGTATCTGGGATCATTTCTAGCATAATATGGACCTTAGGGGTCATCCAGTCACACTAGTCACACTGAATTCTCTTTGGACCTTATGGAGGAAGAAACAGTTCAATAAGGGTTTGCAACCTATATGGAACATCGTGGCTACGACAACTTGCTGGAACCTTTGGTTGGAAAGAAAATTTAAGAAACTTTGATGGCCCATCAACAGATTATCAAGCGGATAGACTCCCAAGTCTTAGAGCGCAGCTTGGAAGGACATGACGAAAGAAGGGATAAGAGAGTTACTAGGATAAGAGAGAGATTGTAATCTTGGCTTTCAGCATTTTCTTCATTTTCCCTTTTAATTATGTAAATATTTTATTTTAATCTATTGGTAGGGGTCTATGCCAAACCCCCACTAATTCACTGAGAAGGAATTCTCAAAAAACAAAAAAAACTTTTACCCACAATTTTTTTTCGAGAATTCCCCCCATTTATGGGGAAGGAGTTTGACCTTGACCTCAACCTGTCGATTATGTTTCATAAAAAGAAGTTACAAGTAATGGCTAATAGGCACCATCACAACTGTAAGGAACTCCAACTAACAAGGATAATTAAACAAGATAATCCTAAAAATCTCTAAGCCAAGAAAAAAAGGGCCCCTAAGTCTCATGATTTTGAAGATCTTCACTTTTTCAAGTTCCGGACATGGACAAGTAGAGATTTTGTATCCTCCACCTCATTTGCCAACTAGAAGCCAAGAGAAGAAGCTATATTGAGGATGGTGTTGTCCTCGTTGTCCTCTAAGCGGGAGAGTGACAGAGTTTTTGAATATAAGGATCCGATTTGTCTAAAGTTCGAATCAACTATCGTGCACTCCTCTGGGCTGGCTTTGGCTATGGTCTACACACTTCGGCGAGGGAATTTGGATGTACTCCATCATCTTCTTCTATGAGCGAATCTTCTCATAGTGTATGAGTGACATCCTGTCTTCACAACCTCATCTAGGAGCCTCTCAATTGTCTCATCGATAGCTGCATTTGCAGTTGCCTTAAACTCTTAAAGGACTGAGTACAGTCACCTCCCCCAAAGACTGCATCTCTATCCCTTTTTTTCCTCGCCAGCTTGCTCATATTGGCCTGAGCCTTCAGCCTCACCAAATTGCTGCGAATTCGGAATTGGATTGACGTCCTGCACTGTCTCTGCATACACACGATTCTTCTCTACTATCACAGAAATGACTGCAGACTGATCACACCCTCTTTCCTAGCTTCCTCCACCAGTCCAACACCGTCTTTCTCACTAAGGATAAAAAATCTAGACTCTGAGACTAAACTAGGATTAGGAAGGTGTCAAGCTCATTATCTTTTCTTGATTTCCCAACTAAAATTTAGGGTTCTTCACTAGTAAGTTTCTCCTCTGGCTCCACTATAGCTTTAGCTGGGAAATCTTGGGGTCACTTGACAAAGGCCTTTGGTATCCATGCACTTGGTCTTCAGCATGGCCAAAACTTGAGGGTTGAGTCGAAACTTTAGTTGACCAATCATTAGAGGAATGCTCAAAATAATTTCAAAAGTCTTATTTCGGTGGCTTTCATTCATAGTTTATGGATTGTGTAATCATCAATGTTTCTACCACTCATCCATTCTACGGTTATTGACCTAGACTAATGTGATATGTGGGAGGGTGTCCTCTATACCGATCTCAACACAACAATGTGCGTTCTTACCATCAAACTTTCTTTGAATATAATCAATCTTCTTTTTGGCCTTGTAAATATATTTCTAGAAACTCCTTTGAAATTTTAAAAATGATTTCTCAAAGGAAAACACAACCAAGATTTTTTTATGTATATATTCGATTTTTGTTTTTTTGAAGAAAGCTCTCCATAAAATGTTGGGTAATTTTACCTGGCTTTGACGGTCAAGGGAGCGCCGTCTCTTTCTCCTTTCTTCCCCTAGGGTTAGGGTTTCTTGTTTGTTCACATCTTGGCCTCTGTGGACACCGACGACGGCACCGGGGAGGTCGGGAGATCGACACTAGGGATGGCAATGGGTCGTGTCGTGTCGGGTTCGTGTCGTGTCGTGTCCAAAACCCCTAGACCCGGACCCGACCCTTTTAACTAATCGTGTCTAGATCCTAAACCCGTACCTGACCAGCTAATAAACGGGTAGACCCGATAAGACCCGGTAGGACCCGTTTACCACCCGGGTCTATTCAGTTGACCCTATCCGACCCGACCCGACTTGACCCGAAAGACCCGCTGATATTATATATTATAGTATCGGATTGCGGGTAGACCCGACTCGACCCGACCCGACACGATCCGTTGAATACTAAACGGGTCTTCCCGGGTCTACCGTGTCTAGACCCTAAACCCGGACCCGACCCGTTTATTAAACGGGTTTATCGTGTCGACCCGTTTACGACCCGAACCCGTTTAGCCCTGACCCAGACCCGCTAACTTCGTGTCGGGTCGTGTTGGGTCCGAAATTGCCAGCCCTAATTGACACTGATGGCTTGGGGAGGGCCATCCCTACCCCCTCTTCCCTCTCCCGGTAGATAGGGTCTATATTTCGGCTCGGGGTTTCATGTTCGTCATCTTCGGCTGCGCGTGGTTTTCCTCCAGCTTGGATCGGCATCCCCCGCGATCGACTCGTGGCTTTTCCCGAACAAATTTATGCCGGGGTGGTGGATTTGGACCCTGGTGGCCAGTTCCACCATGGGTTTCTCCAGTCCTCCCTGCACGGTGGGTTCCCGGCGGTTCGAGGCGGCGACAGATCATGGTTGGTCGATGCGGGTGCTACTCATTCTCTACGTCAAGCTGGGGTGGTTCCAGCACGGAGTTGTTGTTTTTTTTTTTTAAATTTCCCTTTTGATTTTCTTCTTCTCTTGTAGATTTGGTGTTGTATGCTTGTGTCTTTTCTGTCGGAGTCCGACGTATATGTCTCTCGATGTAGGGGGTTGTGGTGGTGGCGCATGTGCCCCTTCGTAGTGTCGCCAGAATGGTGTGGTGTCCTATCCCGCAGGGTGGTGGTCTTTCTCGCTAGACGGTGGTCCGTTATTGTATCCCCGCCATCAGTGGTGGTTGTCTCTCCGACATTTGGCGCCTCTGGGGTGGTCAGGTTGTGACCTCCTTGTGACGACCAAGATCCAATAGCCAAGAGCCAAGAGCCAAGACTCTTGAGGCGGGAATGCCAAGATGGATGAGGTGAGGTGAGGTGAGGTGTACAAGGCCACGAGTTAGCCCCACATCACCTGGAGAGAAGGAGATCCTGAGCTACTTATATAATTTCCCCTCCCAAACATAGAAGACGCGTTTTAAAACCGTGCGCCGCTACGGATTTCATAAGGACTCCGTAGTTAAGCGTGCTCGGACGAGAGTAGTACCAGGATGGGTGACCCCCTGGGAAGTTCTCGTGCGGGCACGGGCAAAGCGGACAATATCTTGTGTGTTTGGGGCTGGATGTTACACTCCTCCCCTTCAATGAATTACCAAAAAAAATTAAGAAGAAAGCTCTCCGTCTAGAAAAGGGTTTCAAACGAGAAGAGGAGTAAGGGTAAATTTGACTTAGCCCCCCAAAACTATATGCTAATTAGTAAGTCACCCCCCTTTTAATCTATTACACCCCCCCTCCCCCCTAAACGATAATTAGTCAGGATGGAGGGTGTGCCTAAATATCATATAGTTATGGGTGTGTATGCCTAAATATCATATAGTTTTGGAGCTTTAAGTCAAATTTTTAGGGGGATAAGTCTAATATCGATTGAAGGGGGGCTGACTTTGTAGTTAGCATATAATTTTGGAGGGGTAAGTCAAATTTGCAAACAAACAAACATTAAATTAGGTATAGGTCCCTAACTATTTTACAATATTAGTTGCAGGACACAATTTCCTATATTAGCTAAGGTCCCTACAAATATACATTCTTCTTTAGAAAGAGTATATATTCATCTTCAGAAAGATTATACATTCGTTCCATAAAGAGTATATATTCGTCGAGATGGACTTGAGCTATATTTCGAAATTAACGTGTCATGCAACTAAAAGTCATCTCTCAAAAAGGACTTACGTCAAACTTCCTCAAAAGCGGCAAATTAGGTATAGGTCCCTAACTATTTTGCAATATTAGTTGCAACACACCATAATTTACTATATTAGCTAAGGTCCCAACAAGTATTCATTCGTCTTCAGAAAGAGTATACATTCGTCTTCCAAAAGTGTATTTATTCGTCGGGAGGGACTTGGGCTATATTTCAAAATTAACATGTCATGTGACTAAAAACCATCTCTCAAAAAGGGCTTATGTCAAACTACCTCTTAAAAAAGTTAACATATTTTTTTAGTCCTGAGGGCTTCCTGCTCATTGTCATTGTCCGGTGAGGGCTTCATGCTCCGTGTACTCTGTCGGCACACCGGCGGACCTGGCGGTGGTCTAGTGGTGAACTCCCCCCCCCCCTCTTGCGCGCACGCACCAACCCACCCACCCACCCACCCACCTTTCGCCTGGCTAAAGAAAGAGCTTCCTAAGGCCTAGTGCTTTAGGTTTTTGCAGGTTGGAGGCTAGCCACTCACAGGACGACAGAATTCTCCTAAGCCTTGTCGGGAAAGATTTGAAGTGTGCGAGAGGAGATCATTACAAGTAGGGGTCTAAAACGGGCCGGGCCTATATATGCTAAGCTCGGAGTAGCCCGTTGGGCCAGACCTCGGGCCAAGGGCCTGAGCCTGAACTCGGCCCATATATATATATTGGTAATTTCAGACCACATTTGGATTAAATGTGCGTTTTATTATATTATTTTTCAAAGGATAATAGGTAGGCTCGAACACCGAACCTGATACTAATTTCCAATCGCTATAGCCATTTTACTACATTTCCTTAGTATTAAAGGTTAGGTGGAGAGAGAGAGAGAGAGAGAGAGAGAGAGAGAGAGAGAGAGAGAGAGAGAGAGAGAGAGAGAGAGAGAGAGAGAGAGAGGAATGCTTAGGTGTGGTCTGCGGTCCGCAGCCTTCCGATGCACCACTCCATGCATCGAATGCACGCGGCCTGTGCATTGGACGGCTGCGGACCGGGGACCGCACCTAAGCATTCCTCATATATATATATATATATATATATATATATATATATATATATATATATATATATATATATATATATATATATATATATATATATGGGGCAAGGTAGCCTACTCCATGGAGTAGGTAACTTATCTACTCCATGGGTTAAATGGATGCCATGTGGCACTTTTTAACCGGAGATAAGACTTTATCAATTTAGGTTCATCCCTCCCAATAATTGTCAAGAAAAAAATTTGAGAAAAACACATGCCAAGTAGTATTTTTAGCATGCAAAAAAAAAAAAATTTTACGATGCATAAATTACCGTTAAATTTGTTACAACTTGATCGAGTTGATTGAGATTTTTTTCTTCGGTTTTTTTTTCATAATCCTAATCTATCCATTTTGGATTGACCATACATCAACAAAATACCCGATTTAAAAGTGTCATGTGGCGTCTATTTAGGCCATGGAGTAGATAAGTAGCCTACTCCATGGAGTAGGCTACCCTTTCCCTATATATATATATATATATATATATATATATATATATATATATATATATATATATATATATATATATATATATATATATATATATATATATATATATATATATATATATATATATATATATATATATATATATATATATATATATATATATATATATATATATATATATATATATATATATATATATATACAGAGAGAGAGAGAGAGAGAGAGAGAGAGAGAGAGAGAGAGAGAGAGAGAGAGGAATGTTACAGTAAGCTGCCGGTTTAGAAAGTGAGCTGCGGGTATTTTGCCCCCCCTAGAAGTTTTGGAATTTGATGAAATTTGGTGAGGGTGTTGTCTAGGGTAAGATGATCATCCTCACTAATTTTCATCAAATTCCAAAACTTCTAGGGGGTCAAATGGTCAAAGCAAAATCTACCATCCGTAGTCACTTTTAAAATCTGCAGATTTTGCTTCGATCATTTGACCCCCCTAGAAGTTTTGGAATTTGATAAAAATTGGTGAGGATGATCATCATAACCTAGACAACACCCTCACCAAATTTTATCAAATTCCAAAACTTCTAGAGGGGTCAAAATACCCGCAGCTCATTTTCTCCTACCGCAGCTCACAGCTCAACGTAACAGCCCTATATATATATATATATATATATATATATATATATATATATATATATATATATATATATATATATATATATATATATATATATATATATATATATATATATATATATATATATATATATATATATATATATATATATATAGAATACGGGGTATGAGCTGACAACCCATTTTTATTTTAGGCTGTCAGCTCACAGCCATCCGATCCCACGGATCATAACCGTCCGATCTAAAAAAACAAAACACACACACACACACCCTCTCTCTCTCTCTCTCTCTCTCTCTCTCTCTCTCTCTCTCTCTCTCTCGTTCGCTGAGAGAGAACCGTCGCCGCCCTCACCCTTCTCCTCCCCCTCCGGTGCCGGTCCAGCCACCTCCGGCTCACCCCACCGGCAGCTCCCTTCCCCTCCGTCGAGCACCCTCCCGCAGGCAGCCCCGACCTCCTGATCCGGCAGCCCCCTTCTCCTCCCCCTCCGGCGCCGACACCCCCTCGGCTCAGATCCAGCTCCGGCACCCCATCTCCGGTGTCGGCACCCCCTCCTCCCCCTCCGGCGACCCCGTCCCCCTCCAGCAACCCCCCGACCCCCTCCGGCAGGCCCCCGACCCCCTCCGGTGCTGTGATCGACACCGGGAGGTCGGGGGCTGTCGAAGGGTGCTTCCGGAGCTGTGGGCGTCGCCGAGCAAGTTTCAGCGCTGTCGGAGGGGGACGGTGCCATCAGGGGGCTGCCGGAGGGGGACGGTGCTGTCGGGGGGCTGCCGGAGGGGGACGGTGCTGTCGGAGGGGGTCGGAGGGATACCGGAGGAGATCGGGGGGCTGTCGGAGGGGCCGGGATGCCGGAGGGGTTGGGCTGCTGGAGGGACCGGGCTGCCTGAGGTGCTTCGGGCCACAGAGAGAGCTCGAGAGGGAGAGAGATGAGAGAGAGTTGGGGGGTGGTTGGCAGCAGTATTACTGCTGTGCTGCAATACAGCTGTTATACAGCAAGGTCTGAGCCGTTTACTCAATACGAATCGAACGGTTGACAGTGACAGCTCAAATAAAAAATAGGCTGGCAGCTCACCTCCCGTTCTCTCTTTCTCTCTCTCTCCCTCTCTCTCTCTCTCTCTCTCTATATATATATATATATATATATATATATATATATATATATATATATATATATATATATATATATATATATATATAAAGGGACGTCGGTTTTGTGTTGACTAGACAAAACGGAACAAAAAAGCTGACAAGGATAAGCTGACTGGACAAAAATGAACCGAATAGATTTAACCATTATCACGCCCCAGAAATCCGGAACCGATCCCTGGGGTGTGAATTGAGAAAAACCAAGGGATTTAGGGTTTGGTCAACTGTCTATTCCAATTAAGGTTTCTCACCAGGCTTCTACTCTCTCAAGAATTTTTTTAAAAAAAAACTTACGAAAACATTTTTATTTTCAAAGAAAATATAGAGATACAATTTTATCGACAGATAGGTGATCACGCTCGACCCTCAACCGGGCTATCCTCTCAGCATGTGCGTCCTGTTAGTGCCCCACATGCTGACAGGATTTCCTCTTAAAGGAGCACGAGGCTCAAGCCTCTAACGGCGAGCCGAGTAGCCTTGCCCGCTCTCTAGCACTCAGGCACTGGTTCACATGTCCTATCTAATGGGCTAGTCAATTTGGTCACTTTATGTTTTATGTTTTATTATGAGCTATTCTAGGCTTGGGGCCTTGAGGAGAGGCCTACCCAAAAAGATTACAGCTGGATCATTACCACTAATAACATACACTAACTCAAACCTAGTTCGATTACAATGCCAGAAAGAAATGGTACTGCTACACGACATACGGAAGTCTAAACTCTGCCACCGTCCTCACTCCACCGCTGGTCCCGTGCTGCGGCTACCCCTGAGTCTCCGAATCTGCAGAAGAGCCTACTCGTGAGAATGAGTAGCCCCCAAAATGAATTAGGAGATTAGCCAAATAAATGGCTAGTGACAAGCTAACTGCCTAGGTAATTAATGACGCCCGTATTTTATCAACAATTTACTGAATATCCTAATTATCCAACTACGTTTTCAATCACGTCCTAAGTGTCCATACAATTTCTACATTTGCATACAATTCCTACTATCACTAAGTTATCGAGAGTGCCATTTTACAATTAATAAAATTAAACACACACAATGTGAACTCCGAATATTTTGTTCATCCTGCCCCCGGTCAAGCATTACTATATAGCCTTTTATTTCGATGTAGAGGGTCAACTCTCTCGCTGCGCATGCTTCGACACCATGCGCAAAGTCACCCATATGATCATGATCATAAGGGGTTTCCCGTCTTTCACGATGGAGCTCTACCGCCCAACTTGCTTTTCTTGAGGGCTTCAACTACCCCGGGACAGGATTGCTAGGCCAATCCCTCTTCGAGGGCACCACCTATTGGCTTTACCACAATCCCTGCCCGTGACCCCCTAGCCTACTAATCTTCGGCGGTGCGTGCAGGGTGGTTCAAGGCCCTTGCGTGCACGGTGTAACAACCCAAAATAAATTAATAATTTAAAGGTCATTATAAGAAAATTTTTATAGAAAATTTAAAATAAAAATCGGACAATGCCATTGCGTCCGTCTCGTCGAAACAATCAAATAACTTATACAAACTTTTGCGATTTGAATTCATATAGAGCTTTTAAAAATTCAAAGAAAACAATATATATATATATATATATATATATATATATATATATATATATATATATATATATATATATATATATATATATATATATATATATATATATATATATATATATATATGATCATAAGGGGTTTCCCGTCTTTCACGGTGGAGCTTTACCGCCCAACTTACTTTTCTTGGGGGCTTCAACTACCCCGGGACAAGATTGCTAGGCCAATCCCTCTTCGAGGGCACCACCTATTCGCTTTACCACAATCCCTGCCCGTGACCCCCTAGCCTACTAATCTTCGGCGGTGCGTGCAGGGTGGTTCACGGCCCTTGCGCGCACGGTGTAACATCCCAAAATAAATTAATAATTTAAAGGTTATTATAAGAAAATTTTTATAAAAAATTCAAAATAAAAATCGGACAATGCCATTGCGTCCGTCTTGTCGAAACAATCAAATAACCTATACAAACTTTTGCGATTTGAATTCATATAGAGCTTTTAAAAATTCAAAGAAAATATATATATATATATATATATATATATAAATATATATATAGCCAACAGAAGGATTTGAACCTGAGATTCATTCAATAGAACTTTAAACTTTTTCCTCTAACCAAAAGACCATTAGTGCTTTTCTATTACAAATACAACGAAAATAATTGTTATAGTAAAAATGGGGAGATCAAAAGTCATCTCAACCGACGACCCTTCGTTTCCGATCGGACGGGAACAGTCGCACAGCCGTAACCGTAACCGACGACCCTTCGTTTCCGATCGGACGGGTGCTGTCGCACAGCGCAGTAAATGGCCGTTTTGCAATTAAAACCTTGGGACTTTTTGTATTCCCAAAAGTCCTATATAAATCCCCCCTCCATAAGAGTTCCTCATTCCAGCCCACCTCGAGATCCGTGCCACCTACCCTTTCCCCTCCCCTCGCCAACCACCGCCGGCTGATCGACGCCCGTCGCCGGCCGACCGCCGCCGCCGACCGGCCGACCATCGCCCGCCGCCGACCGACCACCACTCGCCGTCGGCAACTCCCACCGCCTCATGCCGCTGGTCGCCGCCGCCTCCCAACAACCATCCGGTCAGTTTTTCCCCCAATTAATATTATTATATGGGCCAAAGCCCAGTAAGGCCACTTAAACCCTGTGGGCCGAAGCCCAGTAAACCTATAAAATTATGTGGGCCGAAGCCCATTAAGCCCACATAGGTTTATGATAAAACAACTCTGTTTTCATTCAACTAAACCCTTATTACTGAAACCAACTGACCATTTTATTAAGGGCAGACCTCAAATTAAAATCCGCTAAAGCCAACTATTTTGGCCATACTGGGAGCAAACGAACTCAGAATTATGTTCCGTTTGCGGCCACGGTTTTAGATTGAAAAGTTCTACACACTAAGTATAAATTTAAAGTAATTTTAAAATTACAAAAATACCCCTAAAGAAGAAAAACATATTAGTTCACATCGAAAAATGTTCGGAAAATTCTAGAAAAATTTAGGTTAAAAATAACGGATTATAGTAACATACTTTCAGGTTTTGAGCGTACTAAGGCTTCCTCATCAGGAGTAAGAGTCTTCAACGGTTCAGGTAGGGGATTTTAACTAAGTTTGTTCATGCTAAGTATATGCTATAGAATATCGGTAAATTGCTATGGAGTAATAAATATTGAAATACGTGATCACTTATTTGGGTGTGGGGCTAGCTCTGGCTGAGGCCAAAAAGTAACCTGGGTGTGGGTCTAGCCCTGGCTGAGGCCAAAAAGTTACCTAGGTGTGGGGCTAGCCTAGTCTGAGGACTAAAAGAACCTAGGTGTGGGGCTAGCCTTGTTGCGGACAAAAAGTACCCGGGTAAGGCTTGAGATTCCTACCTTGGCTGAGGGCCAAAAAGGGAATCGGATGATCAATGTTTTTACTATTTACATTTCATAGTTGTGTTCACTGCTTTTCAATACATATGATTTAGCATGAATAAAACTAAGTCATTGGTGAGTCAGTGGATAGAACTCACCCCCCTACAGATATTGTGCACCCTACAGAGACCAACTTTGCAGGACCCGAAGAAGATGAGGAGCGAATGGAGAAAGACCCAGAAGGAGTTGAAGACCCACTCTACACACCTTTCTACGATGATGACGGAGCCGGAATATGAAGTGTCAATGTTGAAAGACTTAGCCTTAGGCTTTCGATTTCAAGAAATTGTATCAAACAATTGTGTTTCTAATAAAGTGGCTCAGTAATTTCCATATTTGATGGAATTTATTTATACCAAGTTTTTTTTTCATAACACCCCAGTATTATATGGGTTGAATAAATCCGTAAAATATCGGAGCGTTACAACTTGGTATCAGAGCCTAGGTAATAGATCCTAGGAGTTAAAAATTTATTCACGAGAAGGACATCGGTAGGGTAGTCACCCAAATTTAAAATAATTATATTTACGAATTAAAGTTTTTTTTTTCCTTTTAGCAGAAACATGAAGTCGAAATTATCTGAAGGTAGCTCATTAGGAGTAAAGGTGAAACCTAAGAAGAAAATCGTGAAGGCAAAGAAGGAGAAGAAACCGGTCACACCTACCAAAAATGGGAATGATTTCTATAAACGTTACCGATGCATCTGTAGAAAAGTGGGCGATGAAAATCGTTGTGAACACCCGATGTTTTTCAAAATAGTTGTTGGTTATACGTAGAATGACAAGAAAAGTATTAATAATGAATAAGTACGTTTATTCTGAGTTTGTGTTTAAGAAATGTTCTTTTTTATTTTTTAGAAATTATGAACTCCCACGAAAACAATACTCCCAATGAAGACCTAACCAAGGTGTTAGGAGCTTTACACCAACTGATAGAAAGGATGAACTCCTCCAAGGATAGTTCAAGGATGGGAGTGGTTCTAAAAGAATTCAAAGAGTTAAAACCTCCTGCTTTTAGAGGAGAACCGGATCCCTTGATTGCCGATAGGTGGCTCAAATAGATAGGGAAGATATTGGAGACTTTAAAGGCAAACGATGAACATAAAGTTATCTTAGCCACATATATGTTAGAAGGAGAGGCGGATTACTGGTGGGACTCGCTCAAAAGAACTCAAGCTAGTTTCACTTGGGAGGAATTTACAAAAGTGTTCTTAGAAAAATATTTCTCTAATGCAACTAGGGATAGAATGATTGCGAAATTTTTAGAACTCTATCAGGGAAAACTTAGTGTTTCCCAGTATGAAGCCAAATTCATCGAACTATCACGCTTTGCTCATTATCTTATAGCCACAGAGGAATTGAAGTCCAAAAGATTTGAATAGGGTTTAAATTCTCATATTCGAACCCGAGTGGCGGTACTTCGCATTAGAAACTATGGTGAACTGGTACAGACTGCGATGGTAGCAGAACGAGAATGGAAAGAAACTCGGAAGATATTTGAGAAAAATAGAGTGAAACGGAGTGCACCAGAAATGGAGACAAACAAAAGGCCAAGGATGCAAGAGTTTCCAGCATGAAGTAATGGTCCTCAAATGGCTTCGGGACCTCGAAACTGCTTCATCTGTGGATCGCGGGATCATTTCCAATGGAACTGCCCTCGTCTGAATAATAACGCTCCAGCCAGACCTCCCTTCAGAAATAATCCGCAAATACCTGGGAAT
Source organism: Chamaelirium japonicum (assembly GCA_947650365.1). NCBI lineage: Eukaryota > Viridiplantae > Streptophyta > Magnoliopsida > Liliales > Melanthiaceae > Chamaelirium > Chamaelirium japonicum. The sequence continues at coordinate 49,292,947 of OX393556.1, read as the reverse complement.
CGCCCTGGTCAACTTCCAAAGGTGCCTGGAAAAGCTTTTGCAATATCTACGGAAGAAGAATCAAACGACGTCATTGAAGGTACGAACTACTCATTTCAAAAATAGCCATTCCGTAGATAAGTTATAACCGCAAAAGTAATTTTTCGTAGGCACTATTCTTATTTATGGAAGTCTAGCTCGAGTAATTCTAGACCCGGGTTCGACACATTCATTTGTATCAATTCACCTGGCTAGAGAACTACAATTGAAGACTGAACCGCTAGGGTATATACTAGCCATTACTACAGCACTTAGTGATACGGCCAAAACAAACAGAGTTTGCAGAAACTGTATACTAAGAGTTGAAGAGGTGGAATTAGTGGCAAATTTAATTCTACTGAAGTTGGAGAAATTTGAAATTCTATTAGGAATGGACTGGTTATCCAAGTATAGGGCAATGATGGATTGTTACCGAAAGAAGGTTACTTTACAAGCATCAGATAGTAAAGAAATAATATTCCGGGGAAGAAAGTTCGGTAAGGCAAGAGCAAAAGTTTGTTACTTAGCTCAACTTTTAGAAAAAGAGGTCAAGAGTCCGATACAAAATACCACATTGGTAGTGTCAGAATTTTCACAAGTGTTTCCGGAAGATCTTCCAGGGTTGTCACCAAAAAAAGAAATAAATTTTTCGATAGAATTGATGCCGGGTGTGGCTCCTATTTCAATTGCCCTATAGAGAATGACACCGGTAGAACTAAAGGAGTTGAAGAAACAGTTGGATGAGTTGCTTACTCTCGGGTTTATAAGACCCAGTACATCCCCATGGTGTCACCAGTACATCCCCATGGGGTTTATAAGACCCAGTACATCCCCATGGGGTCACGGGTGGCTGGGTCGGGTTTTAGTTTTAGGTTTTTTTTTTTTAATTTTTTTTTCTTTAGTTTTTCTCTCTTTTTTTTTGTTTAGTTAGTTTTTTTTTTCAAATCCCGGTCATCACAACCATTCGTTTAAAAATCAACGCACGATCTTTCCTTGGTTTCAAATCACAACCCATTTAAACTGCACTAAACCCCCAAAATCCCGATCCATTGAAACTGCATTTATCCAGACCGTTCATCCCATGATCGTTGTTCTCATCAATGGCTATAAACCAGCCTGCTAAAATTTCGGTCGCCCCAAACCATCGGGTCGATCTCGAGAAATCAGTTCGAACAGAGACAACTGTGATTGATCGATTATAAGGGGGAGGAGGAGTTGGTCGTGCCGAAGGCGCCCGCTTCATATCAATCGGCACGGGTAGAGAAATTGGTTTCCCATATGAATGCAGGTGTTGTTTTTGAAAGTGTTTTGTTGCCGAACACGTTCTGGGGTGTTACCGTCGAAGACGGCCGCTGCAGTGCCGATTGGCACGGGCATGCACTTATCCCTCCCCATATATATATGGGGAGGGATACTCTTACTCATGGCCTCTTAGTCATATAGTTACCTATGATCCGGGCCATCCATTAGATCCCAACGTACGGTTCGGATTAGATGGGAAGTTAAAGCAATGGTGTCCGCATTAATTGCTCGTATTAAAAGCTCGCATTTAATGCGGACACCATTGCTTTAACTCCCTATCTAATCCGAACCGTACGTTGGGATCTAATGGACGACCCGGATCATAGGTAACTATATGAGTAAAAGGCCATGAGTAAGAGTATCCCTCCCTATATATATATATATATATATATATATATATATATATATATATATATATATATATATATATATATATATATATATATATATATATATATATATATGATGACCCAGCAAAATTTGACCCAGCAAATAACCCAGCACCCTTTGAGGCACCTAGAGGTTTTAGAATGGACTGATTTTTTGTAGACATGTTTTCTATGATATGTTGATCATCCTCACAAAAAATCAGCCCATTCTAAAACCTCTAGGTGCATCAAATGAGATCTTCAAATCAACGGTTAAAATTGATAGTAAAAAACCGTTGATTTGAAGAGCGCATTTGATGCACCTAGAGGTTTTAGAATGTGTTGATTTTTTGTGAGGATGATCAACATACCATAGAAGACATGTCTACAAAAAATCAGCTCATTCTAACCTCTAAGTGCATCAAAGGGTGCTGGGTTATTAATGGGTCAAAATTTGCTGGGTCATCTGATCCTGACCATATATATATATATATATATATATATATATATATATATATATATATATATATATATATATATATATATATATATATATATGGGGACGGGGAGCCTGGACCTCAGGTGCAGCGTCCAGGCTGTACCCGCGCGGTATGAATGCCACCTGTCCAGAAAAAACCAAAAAATCGGGGATGGATCGGCGCCATAATTGCTGGATCAATTCTCAGCCACCCGATCGTAGCATTCAACGGCGTGGATTCCCCCGCGCGGTATGGATCTCGCTGTTACTGTGGCGGGCACAGTAACAGCGAGATTTACTGTGGCCCGTTCGATTTGATCCATCAGACATATCGCATTCATTTGGGATTGAAATGGTTGTTCGGGTGAATCTGGCCCGTCTGATCAATCGCATCAGACGGGCCAAATCAATCTCGCGGTTACTGTAGCGGCTACAGTAACCGCGAGAATAATTTGGCCCATCCGATTCGATCGATTAGACGGGCCAGATTCACACACACAGCATAACAACCGGAGGGGATTTGTTTGAGCCGTCGATTGCAGGATCTAACGGCTAGGATTCATTCCACCTTAAATCTCGCTGTTACTGTGCCCGCCATAGTAACAGCGAGATCCATGCCGCGCGGGGGAATCCACGCCGTTGGATGCTATGATCGGGTGGCTGAGGATTGATCCGGCAATTATGGCGTCGATCCGTCCTCGATTTTCCGATTTTTTCCGGACACGTGGCATCTATGTCGCGCGGGTACAGCCTGGACACTGCACCTAAGGTCCAGGCTCCCCGCCCCCTATATATATATATATATATATATATATATATATATATATATATATATATATATATATATATATATATATATAATATATATATATATATATATATATATATGAGGAATGGGATGATGCCTATCAAAGCAGCGTTTTTTGCTGCTTTGATACATTGTTTGACCATCCTAGAAGTTTTGGAATTTGGTGAGGCTGTTGTCTAGGGTAAGATGATCATCCTCACAAATTTTCATCAAATTCCAAAACTTCTAAGAGGGTCAAATGGTCGAAGCAGAATCTGCAGATTTTAACGGTGACTGCATATTTTGCAGATTTTGCTTCGACCATTTGACCCTCTTAGAAGTTTTGGAATTTGATGAAAATTTGTGAGGATGGTCATCTTACCCTAGACAACACCCTCACCAAATTTCATCAAATTCTAAAACTTCTAGGATGGTCAAACAATGTATCAAAGCAGCAAAAAACGCTGCTTTGATAGGCAGCATCCCATTCCTCTCTCTCTCTCTCTCTATATATATATATATATATATATATATATATATATATATATATATAGAGAGAGAGAGAGAGAGAGAGAGAGAGAGAGAGAAATGCTATAATGCGGTATGCGGTAAGTGCGGCACTGCACAGCAGCCGTCTGATGCACTGCTGCGTGCATACGATGCACGCAGTGTGTGCATAAGACGGTTGCGGTGCAGTGCCGCACGTACCGCATGCAGCATTATATATATATATATATATATATATATATATATATATATATATATTCCTTTTGGATCGGATCGAGTTTCGGTCCGGGCTGTGGGCTCAGTGTTGCGATCCGAGCCCGATCTATGGTGCTTTCGGGCTGGGATGGGCCGGGCTGTTGATCGGGCCTGGCCGGGTTTGAGTTATTGACTTTCAGCTGGGCTCGGGCCTGGTTCGAACCGATGGGCTTTTTTTACACCCCTAATTACAAGGATCTCGAAAGGTGGGATCCGTTGACAACCCAAAATGGGAGGTAAATTTACCTCCTACTTATAACTCGCCATAATCGTTGGATAGAGGTTTCCGAATTTGCTGATTTTTTGTGAGGATGATCAACATGGCAAGTTGATCATCCTCCCAAAAAATCAGCAAATTCTGAAAATTATAAGGGCGTCAAATGTGTTATTCAAATTAACGGTTCAAATAGACGGTTCAGAAAAGCTTGATTCAATCGGCACCGATTGAATCAAGCTTTTCTGAACCGTCTATTTGAACCATTAATTTGAATAACACATTTGACGCCCTTATAATTTTCAGAATTTGCTGATTTTTTGGGAGGATGATCAACTTGCCATGTTGATCATCCTCACAAAAAATCAGCAAATTCAGAAACCTCTATCCACCGATTGAATCAAGTTTAAAATAGTAGGTAAATTTACCTCCCATTTTGGGTTGTCAACGGATCCCAGTCCAAATATATACATATATATATATATATATATATATATATATATATATATATATATATATATATATATATATATGCACGCAGCGCGTGCATCAGACGGCTGCGGTAAGGTGCCGCACGTACCACATGCCGCATTCTAGCATTTCTCTCTCTGTATATATATATATATATATATATATATATATATATATATATATATATATATATATATATATATATATATATATATATATATATATATATATATATATATATATATATATATATATATATATATATATATATATATATATATATATATATATATATATATATATATATATATATAGAGAGAGAGAGAGAGAGAGAGAGAGAGAGAGAGAGAGAGAGAGAGAGAGAGAGAGAGGGGTGTTACGTTGCGCTGTGCGCTGCCGGCAGAGAATGTGAGCTGCGTTCAGCCGGACCGTCCGATCACACGGATCGCCTGCGAACAGCGCAGAGAATGTGAGCCGCGCAGCTACCCTCACTCAGCCGTCCGATCCCCATCCCGATTACCCGATTCAGCCGCAGAATCAGCTACCCTCCCTCAGCCGCGCAGAATCAGCTACCCTCCCTCAGCAATCCAATCCCCATCCGGATTACCCGATTCAGCCGCGCAGCTCACTGTATTCGGTCCGTTCGATTCCCATCCGTTGGATTGATGGGAATCGAACGGTCTAAAAAAATTTCGCTGTTACTGTAGCGGCTACAGTAACAGCGAAATTCATTTTAGACCGTTCGATTCCCATTGATCCAACGGGTGGGAATCGAATTAACACACAATTGGTCCGGATGATTCCCATCCGTTGGATCGATGGGAATCGAACGGCCCAAAATGAATTTCGCTGTTACTGTAGCCGCTACAGTAATAACGAAAGTTTTTTAGACCGTTCGATTCCCATCAATCTAACGGATGGGAATTGAACGGACCGAATACAGTGATCTGCGCGGCTGAATCGGGTAATCCGGATGGGGATCGGACGGCTGAGGGAGGGTAGCTGCGCAGCTCACATTCTCTGCGCTGTTCGCAGGCGATCCGTGTGATCCGACGGTCCAGCTGAGCGCAGCTCACATTCTTTGCCGGCAGCGCACAGCGCAACGTAACACCCCTCTCTCTCTCTCTCTCTCTCTCTCTATATATATATATATATATATATATATATATATATATATATATATATATATATATATATATATATATATATATATATATATATATATATATATATATATATATATATATATATATATATATATATATATTCCTTTTGGATCGGATCGAGTTTCGGTCCGGGTTGTGGGCTCAGGGTTGTGATCCGAGCCCGATCTATGGTGCTTTCGGGCTGGGACGGGCCGGGCTGTTGATCGGGCCTGGCCGGGTTCGAGTTGTTGACTTTCAGCTGGGCTCGAGCTTGGTTCGAACCGATGGGCTTTTTTTACACCCCTAATTACAAGGATCTAGAAACAAAGGCCAAATTTGACCCCACAAAATGGATCATAAAAAGGGACCTCGACAAACATCTTTCATCAACAAAAGTTCGGTAAACATAAACAAGATGAACCTTCATTCTTTTTCTTTTGGTAGACAACATTTGAGCCATTACAATATGGCCTTGAAGACCTCTTGGATGAGGATGAGAATTACGCTAGGAAATTCCAAAATCTAGGAACCGCCTGCATAGATCGATCGAGCAGTGTTCGCTAACCAATACGCAGCCTGATTTACCGAACGTGAAGCCCAATGGACTACACCCTCAGGGACATGCTACCATAGTTGCAGACAGGTGACCACTACATGACAAATATTAGGAGTAAGTTCACGCCCAAGCAGAAGAGCATCATGAGCTCCTACCGCATCTGTCAGAATCAGTACCCTAGCATTTGGCTGCCATTCCATATCCTCGAAAGCTCCTTTTAAGGCCATAAGCTCAGCCTCCAGGGAAGTAGCAACCCTACAACAAAAGGACGTTGCCGCCAAAACCTTGCCTGAATTGTTGGCCAAAACCCAAGCCCTACTAGTGAGATCCGTAGATCTAGTGAAAGACCCATCCATCCACAAAATATAGTCTACCTGAGTAGGGGAAGGACCGCGAGACCACCCCTTCTGATGTCTTTTGATGAATTGGTAGCATAAGTCCAACCCCTCCGATATGCATCCCGACCTCGTGGAAATCGCTCTTTTGAACATTCTATTGCACCGGGCTTTCCATAATTGTCACATTTCCACCGCCAAAATCTCCCACAGAACAGGTGGACCACGAGGCAAATTCCCCTCTCGCACAAGCTGTAGCAAGTTAGTATGATAAAAATCAATGCCCGTCCGCACTTGGACATCCCCCCAAAACTCTCGGGCATAGGGGCATTTCCAGATGATATGCTTGATGTCTTCCTCTACCTCCTCACACCAAGAACACCCACCAAAGGACCAACGCACTGGGTGCCGCAATAGAGTGGCCATAGCCTGTGCTCAATTAAGGAGTTTTCAAAGAAATAACTGCACTATAGCAGGCACCCACAACCTCCACAATTCATGACCCCTCTAGTTAACTTCTTCCCCCCCGACTAACCAAAACGTTGCCCCGGAGGGACTGTAACATACGAACATATTTAGGGCGTACCTGCATTGTAATCGAGGTCATCGGTTGAAGCCGACGTAGGGTTGCCTTAAGCCAAGCAGAAACATTTAGCCTCTGCCAAGTTGGCCAATAATCCTGATCCAGATGATACTTAGACCGAGTCCAAATAGACCCCAAATGATCACCAAGCAGGGTTGAAGTGAGGGAGACAATGTCTTATTGAACTTTTCTCGTGATGAAGTCCTGAATCTGCCGGCCCTCGCTCTCCCGCTCTCTCGTTATCACCTCCCATGAGACTAAATGCAGAGAGGGAGACCACTCGCCATCATGATATGAATCGGTATAGCCGCAAGCACCGCAATAGAACCACCTGACCAGCCTGGGAAAGCAAATTAGCTTTCCACCCGGTCAAACAAGCCTCCAACTTACCTAGCATTACCTGGAAGTGTTCGAACTTGACCCTCTTCCCATCAATGGGGACTCCTAGATGTGTCCAAGGGTTTAGTTCTTCAATCATGTTCATAGCTCTCAAAATGTGTCTTTGCAAGGGTGCGGTCACCTTTTGGAAGAATTTAATACTCGCCTTACCTGGGTTAATACAAAGGCCAATACTGTCTGCAACCCTCCTGAAACACCGCACGCAACCCCCAGGCATCCAAAATAGTGGGTGTGAAGAATGGGAAATCATCTGCATCAGCGAGGGTATGGATTGGGTGGGGGTTAGCACGAGTTAAGAACCCCTCTACATCCCCCTCCCAAATACTCTTCTCCATCTCCCATTGAATCACGTGGGTCAGCAACTGTCACGCCCCAGAAATCTGGAACCGATCTCTGGGGTGTGAGGTGAGAAAAACCAAAGGATTTAGGGTTTAGTCGAATAACTACACCAATTAGGGTTTCTCACAGGACTATGGCTCTCTATTAATTGAAGAATGAGGGGGAAAAACAAGGTATACTTTAAAACTTGATTTTTGTGAATATATATTTTTATATTTATTTAAAATAAAGTAGAGAGATAAATTTTTTTGTCGACCAAAAGATGACCACGCTCGACCTTCAACTGGATTATCCTCTCAGCATGTGCAACGTGCCAGTGCCCCACATAATGACAGAAGTCCCTCTTAAAGGAGCACGAGGCTCAAGCCTCTGACGGTGAGCCAACTAGTCTCACCCGCTCTCTAGCACTCGGACACTGGTTTAGAGGTCCTATCTACGGGGCTAATCAATTTGGTCATTTTAATACTTATATTTTTATTGTGAGCTATCCTGGGCTTGGGGTCTTGAGGAGAGGCCTACCCAAAAGTGTTCAGCTGGATCATCACTACTAACAGTCAAAAAATACTAACTAGACTAAATAATTCTTATTCCAATCCAGGTCAATTACATTGACATACTAAAAAAAACAAGTTAAGACTCCAACTCTGCCTCTGGACTACCACCGTTACTCTGATCTTGAGCCTCTGAACCTGCATAAGAGTTTACTCGTGGAAAAAAGTAGCCCCCAATGGAAAATTGGGAGATTAGCCAAATTAATGGCTAGTGACATTCTAATAGTCTTTAATAATATGAAACAACCGATCTAATTGACTTAGATTATATTTAGCAGTTCTAATCCTACCAGCAATCTATGTTCTCATACAATACCTACTGTCACTAGATTGTATAACATAAAGTTCATTCAATATTCTACAGTATTAATGAACAAATAAATCGACCATCTAGATTATCACGCTCTACAATTTCATAATCCAATATTAAAATTCCATAATTAATTGGTAATCATATAAAACATCTATCCTAATGTGAACCCCGGATATTTTGTTCATCTTGCCCCCAGTTGGGCATTACTATAGGGTCTTTTATTTCGATATAGAGGGCCAACTCTCTCACCGTGCATCCTCCAACACCATGCACAAAATCACTCATATGATCATAAGGGGTTTCCCGTCTTTCACGGTGGAGCTCTACCGCCAAACTTGCTTTTTTAGGGTCTTCAACTATCCCAGGACAGAAATTGCTAGGCCAATCCCTACTCGAGGGCACCTCCTATTGGCTTTACCACAATCATTGCCTGTGACCCCTTAGCGTACTGATATTCAGCTGTGCGCGTAGGGTGGTTCACGGAACTTGCGTGCACGAGCTCCAATCTTTTCACAATATAGATTATCATATTTTATTATTTTAACAAAGTGCCAAAAACTTAACACAATGAATAACTACCTTTAAATATATACCGAAATAGATAAAAAGATACATGCATTAATTAATGATTTGCAACGGTTTAACCCTGGTCCCGCACTGCTCTTGCAACCCATAACAGCACTACAGCTAAAGGTCACATCGCTCTTAAAGCGATTCGACCTACACTCCCCCAAAACCAGTATATTAGGGTTGCCACTCCTTTTAGTATGGTGAGTCCCGATAATCATTAATTACTCAAATTATATTTTTATTTTAAGAGAATACCTAATTACGGTGTCCATACAATAATTATGATTATTTTATTAATATTTTAAAGCATGCTCATTTTATTAATATTTTAAAGTATGATTAGTTTATTGATATTTTAAAGCATAAGTCGTCAGACTCGCGACTCCGCATGCAAGGAGGGGTCCACATGACCACATGCGACGATGTCTGACGGGACCTGCATATAGTATCGAGGACACCTACCCTAGTTGTTCTCATTTCCCACTATCAAAGATCATGGGAAAGGGAGTAGATGTCACCTAGTTGACGTGCACAAGCTGCTGCTAGGTCCTGCTCCTCTATGTCGTCACGAACAGGTCTGACAAGACACGCATAACCAAGTGTTACCAATTTGAGTAATTAAAGCGAGTCTTACGGTCGATTTGGCCTGAAGGTTCCAAAGTATCTGTTGCGTGCCATAGGCATAGGAATCAGTGTGAATGTCGGGGTCTAGCCTAGCAATAGTAGGCCTTGTCGAGACTCGACGTGGTCGGGGTCGATGTTCGATACTACAATCATCCAAGATGCCCGAGATGAACTCGGACTTAGGTGCGGATTTGGTCGGTTTGGTGTGGTGACAAATTAAAGCCTTACCAAGCTTGTGCTTGGGTTGGCGACAAGAACTGTGTCTTCCCCAGTCGACTTCCGGGATTTGCAAAATTGGCACACAAGGGGAAATAGAAGCTGCTATAGGCCTGCAAGTCGATAAAGCCGGTTTAGCAGCACGATTGTAACTTGTGCGAGGGTACAATGACGTCGCTATTAAACGGATACGGGGCTTAACAATTTGACAGGACTAAAATACTATCATCAATAATTTACCCTCATCTTCCTCATGATCCGGCCAAAGAAAGAGAAGGAAAAATCCTTGGCGGTCAAGAGTCGTGTTAGTCAATTTCCAATGATTACCTCCGACTCACGCGGAGTCATCAACATCGTCGTCACCCAAAAAAGGAAGGTGTTGCTGTGATCGAGCACAAACATAGGGCTGATCGTGGTTGGGCAGCACTTGGCCGTCAGTTGGCGATCGCTCGCCTTGGGCCGATGACAACGTCATGCAAAAGGGATGATGCTGCGATGGGTTGCAGCAAAAGGAAAAAAAAGGGCTGCTGCCTTGGTGGTTGTGGTGGCCGGTGGGGCCTGGCCTGGATGGGTTGGGTCTCGCCGGCTGCACAGTCGCCGGCCACGGGCCAGCGGCCATGGCCGTGGCATGAGAAGAAGAGGCGAAAGGGGGTTGGCTGTGGTCGGTCAACCCACAACACACACACAAAAAAAAGAAGGGGGGAGGAGAAGAGGACTGACATGTCCTTAGCTCCGGCTGGGGCTCCTCCCTCCAAGCTTCGTCGTCGCCTCCTCTTCTTGCTCCGGCCAGTCGCGCGCGGTACCTCCCCGTCGGCCACCTTACGGCAGCACACAATAAAGAAGAAGAGGGAGACGAGATCGGAAGAGAGGGTGAGAGGGATGATGCTGGAATTTGGGTTCCAATTTGAGGGAGGAGCGGTAGGGGCTCGGTGATTTTTAAAGGAGGAAGCAATGGTGTGCAGGTGATGGGGTGAAATGGGGGCTGAACCTTAGGGCTAGGGCTAGGGCTAGGGCCAGGCTGATGGGGAAACAGAGGGAGGGATGAGAGGACAGGGGACAGTGAGAGGGGGGGTCAATGGCGTGAAATGGGGGAGGGAGAGTGGAGATCGGGAAAGAGGGGAGGGCTGTGATTTGAGAGAGAGAGAGTAATGGACTTAGAGAGATTAATGGGCTTTGAGAGGGAGAGGGTTGAGTGTTGGATCGGGAAAGAGAGGAAGGGTTGCAGGTTGGTAGTTGGGTTGGGTTAGGAGATGGGGTCGGTTGAATAGGTGGTTGGACGGGTTGGATGGAGATGTGTTGGGGTGTACAGAAGTTGGGTTGAGATGGATTATTATTATTATTATTTTCTTTTCTTTTGAGTAGTGTGGTGGGGTTTGAGTTGCGGGGTCCTAGTACGTCGGATTGAAATCTGATGGATGGAGAAGGAGAGAGATGGAGCTTGAGGCCGGGGAAATCGGAAGTCGGCCTACGTCTGGAAAGCCGAAACCACCCTATCGAGTAGGATCGGTTGATCGAGAACATCTATAGGCCCTAGGTCGAAGCGTGGGTTGACCCGGCTGAGTCCCGAAATCTGTACTGCTCAACGGCGGGTTGCTATAGGCACAACCCCAGTCGGCAACATATAGATAATTGTTTATAAAAAAAATTACATGTGCTCACATGCACACTCAACACCTTGCACACACGCACAACCATACTCTCACCCTTGCACAAACATCATTCCACCAACACCGTGTCACCTCGCAACCCGGATCCAGGACCCACTTCCTGGTCCCGCTCGAGTTCAAACATACATGCAATAAAAAAAAAATTGCAATAAATAAAAAAATTAGCAAGGTCCACAAAATTATTTTAGGAACAATATAATAATATTAAAAGGGAATTGGGTTGCCCTGAGCGGAAGAACTCTAAAGTGCCGGTCATTACAGCAACAAAAAGAGATAGGGGGACAAGCGATCCCCCTACCTAGACCACAGCTTGGTCGAAATCCTATGGTCTTCTCCCTATTGGCTAGAACCTTCATCGTTGTAGTGGACACACATTGCATAATCCAATCGCACCGTCTGGAGTGGAACCCTAACTTAGAAAAAATGGTGGGCAATGAGTCCCATTGAACCCGATCGAAGGCTTTATCCAGGTCCACCTTGACTTCCATCGTCGTCCGATTCCGAGGAGCCTCATGTAGGTCATGGAGAATCTCCTGGGCAAACAGTATATTATCCTTCATCCGCTGCCCTGGTATAAAAACATATTGTTGTGGGTGCAAAATCTGGCTAACACCTGACAGTGGGACCGCAGTCCTGCCTGGGGCTCACTAAGACAACAGTGGGACCCGCAGCCCTGCCTGGGACCAACACTACACCAAAACAGATAATTTGTAACGGTCAATTAGTAACGGTTGTTACAAAAAGTGTTACAAATATCTGTAACGCCATATTGCTAACGGTTTTTTTGTGTTACTAAACATATTTATAACAGTTGGCTGTGTTACTAAATCCTGATTTTGGTGTAGTGCAACGAAGATGACAGTGGGACCCGCAGCTCTGCTTGGGGCCCACGAAGACTATCCGGAGTCTGGTAACTATCCCCAGATGATTTTCCAAACTCCGGGTGTTCCCGGAAATATCTCAAGAATATTCCTTGGATATTTCCAAGCCTCTATATATAGCCAATTATGTAAACAATCCAGATCCAATTTCATTATTCCAAACTCCACATTCTGTTTTCCAGAGCTCTCTGAGCCTTCTGGTCTTCAGACTCTCTAACCTTCTCCACCCTCTGCCTACTTGTAACAATCACTCCTCGGCCTGTCGAGAGTAGCTTTACATTTTCATTGACAGTGGATTCAAAGGTTGCGTCTTATCCCACGGAGATGTAGGATTCGGCCGAACTCCGTTATCATACCCTGTGTCAACTCTCTCTCTCTCTCTCTATCCTTCTTTGTATCTCCCTCTACTCTATAGTGTCTGTGTAATAGCTAAGCATACGACAGCTAAGCATTCCACAATGCCACACCTCGAGATTAACACCTTCAATCGACTGTTGGAGGGTGGTTACGTATGATGGCCGAAATCCTCCCCTACAGTTTGGCGCCGTCTGTGGGAGTTCCCATATCGACTTGCGACCTCCAGGCTTTCCAGCTCATTCGGTCAATCAGCAATCAATTGCCTGAGTAATCCGTCTGCCTCCATCACTAACCTGAATAGCAAAGACATGACCTGTGGATCAGCCGGAGGGAAACAACGTTCATCCCAATGTCCCATATTCTATGATTTGCTCAATGAGTCATAGGCATGTGACAAGTCAACCTCTCGAGCAGCACCCAGCTGTGAACTCGAGGAGTCATCGCTTTGTAGATCGTGCAACTCTGGCTCGACCTCGACAGTCTTCCTGTACTGTCGACGAGATTCCTCAATGCCCCGGGAAAGTGCTTGTCTCACCCGTTGCTGATCCTCAAGCGACGTACCAAATCTCGTCAGAAGACTTTCAACTCCTCACCTAGATGAAGCAGAATGTTACTCTCATGGTCGAAAGAGACTCTCTCTGAGGGGTAGCCATCAAAACAGGAGCCAATATTCCTCACTCAGAGGCCGGCATCAACGACAGACCAGATATCCGTCGGTCGCTTGATCTCTCTCTCACTCCTTCTAGACGTTCGATCGTCGACACTTCTGGTTAATCTCTCTATCCCCACTCGAGAGAACCCTCACCCGTTTATTCCAGGCCAATGTTTGGGAATGACTCAATCAGTCAGCTCGTCATCTTGAACCCCTTAGCTCTGGATTATCCTCCGACCCCTGTGCCGCGAGGGACGCCCGTCACTACAATCGACGCCCTAGGGTCAGTACTGACATAACTATGATCGGACTCTTGTCAAACTTCACCCAATAAGGACTCCAACGCCCTCGATGCCTCCCCCTCCTCCGAGGCACCTCTCAGACCAACGAGGTGACCGTCGGAACAACCATGCCTCTGAGGGACCTCTTCATTGAGAAATTCTCCGAGCTCCATTCCCTCGAAGCTGGCGAACCCCAATCCTCCCGAGGTTCAATTGCCTCACGAGAGATCCAACGATGCATGTCCATGCTTTCAAACAAGTGTTGACGCCCCACGATCATGATAACCAGGTTCTATGCCGCACCTTTGTGGGAAGCCTGGACGATATGTCGCTTGATTGGTACCACCACCTCCTAGCAGGCTCCGTCAGCTGGTTCGAGGATCTGGCAGATCTCTTCGTCCAACACTATCGTCTGAATTTCAAGCCGAAGAAGAAGCTTAATTCTCTCTACCGACTTCGGATGGGATCAGACGAAACCCTCCGAGAGTTCACTCGGAGGTTTCAGAACGAGCACGCAACGCTCTCCGGACATCACCTCGATGATGAGGCCATCATGCTTGCATTTCAGAATGCACTATGCTTCGATCTCCACGTCAACAATGATCTTATCCAAAATCCGCTTGCATCTCTCGGAGAGTCATTCAATCGAATCCAACTAGAGATCAAAGTGGAAGACGATCAGATTGCTCACAAGAGCTGCGACCTAAAGAAGTGCCCTTCCGATAAGGACCCTGCACGACCGACAGTCTAAGCTCACAACACTCAAGCTAAGGAAAGTGGAGTCTCCAAGAGGCCAAAGCGAGCAAGCTATAGACCCGCAAAGCCTCGGAAGACCACGTTTACCGATTGAATTCTGCCGATCGATGTTATACTCAAGCAGATCCAGCACAAAGACTACCTCAGGAGGCCTGCCCCTCTCGAGCCTGGCACCAAGCAAACTGAGAGCAAGTCAGTCTACTGCAACTTCCATCAGTGCCATAGCCACCTAACCATTCGATGCTACAGCCTGAAATTCCACCTCCAGGAGTTCAAAGCAGAGATCGGCAGAACAAACGATTCACTTTCTCCTCCTCCCCCTCCTCAGAGGGAGAAAGAGACGTGTTGAATCCGCATGGTCGTGCATCAATCGATCCCCATCGTCATCTCGACAGAAGAACAACGACTCCCGAGAGCGTGGAATGTAGCACACCTCAAAAGACTCTAGAGAATATAACATCTTCCCAGCTATCAATAAAATAACAGTTGTTTCAAGTTCTATCGAAGACTATCAAATTCTTTCTCAACTTCTATTCAACGCCACAGTTAGTCCGTTTGGGTTGCGACACGATCGGCTAACCTGCAACGGTACAAAGCTACATGCCCTAGATGTAGGTTCGACCGAAACGGCTCTAAGCTTAAATCAATCGATATACGGGCACTATACTGAGTATCCCGAATTTTCGATGGCGCATATGCTCCCGAGTTATATAAGAACTCATGCAACAGTGCCTCACCACAGTTAGTCAGATTTGGATTGCGACACGGCTGGCTAACCTGCAATAATACAAAGCTAAATGCCCTAGACGTAGGTAAGACCGAAACGGCTCTAAGCCAAAGTCAACCGACACACAAGCACTATGCTGAGTACTCCAAATCTTTGACGGCGCACATGATACCGAGTTATGTAAGAACTCATGCAACAGTGCCTCACCATAGTTAGTCCAGTTCGGGTTGGGACACGGCCGGGTAACCTGCAATGGTGCAAAGTTACGTGCCCTAGACGTAGGTTCGACCGAAACGGCTTTAAGCCTAAGTCAACCGATACACGGGCACTATGCTGAGTACCCCGAATCTTTGACGGTGCACATGCTCGTAAGAACTCATGCAACAATGCCTCATCACAGTTAGTCTGGTTCGGGTTACGACACGGCCGATTAATTTGCAACAGTACAAAGCTACGTGCCCTAGACGTAGGTTTGGTCGAAACGGCTCTAAGCCTAAGGTAACCGATACACGGGCACTATGCTGAGTACTCTGAATCTTCGACGGTGCACATACTCCCGAGTTATGTAAGAACTCATACAATAATGCCTCGCCATAGTTAGTTTGGTTCGCATTGCGACACGGCCGAATAACCTACAATACTACAAAGCCGCATGCCCCAGACATTGGTTCGACTGAAACGATGTTTTGCCTAAGTTCAACCGATAAAAAAGGCATTACACTGAGTACTCCGAATTTAGCCCCCCATCAATCAACAAGTCCGAGGCAAGCTCCACCACCTCGGCACCTGTTAAAGCCTGAGACATCGACGTCGTCTCGACCTGAGGAGACCGCCTTGGCATTCAAAGACAAAGTTCTAGGTAGGCTTAGCCGCCTCGACACCTTCCAAACCCTAAGATATCGACATCGTCTCGGCCCAAGGAGATAGCCTAAGCACTCAAATGCAAAATTTGAGGCGCTCTCGCCGCCTCGGCCTTCAACGAAGTCCAAGGCCCTGCCCTAATTAGCACTCGAATGCAAAGTCCGAGGTGCTCTCGCCGCCTCGGCATTCAACGAAGTCCAAGGCCTTGCCCTTGGCACTCGAATGCAAAATTTGAGACGCTCTTGCCGTCTCGACCTTCAACGAAGTTCAAGGCCCTACCCTTGGCACTCAAATGCAAAGTCCGAGGTGCTCTCACCGCCTCGGCATTCAACGAGTTCCAAGGCCCTGCCCTTGGCATTCGAATGCAAAATTCGAGGAGCTCTTGCCGCCTCGGCCTTTAACGAAGTTGAAGGCCCTGCCCTTGGCACTCGAATGCAAAATTCAAGGCACTCTCGCTGCCTTGGCCTTCAACGAAGTCCAAGGCCCTGCCCTTGGCACTCGAATGCAAAGTCTGAGGTGCTCTCACCGCCTCAGCATTCAACAAAGTCCAAGGCCCTGCACTTGGTACTCGAATGCAAAACTCGAGGCGCTCTCATCGCCTCGGCCTTCAACGAAGTTTAAGGCCTTGCCCTTGGCACTCGAATGCAAAATTCGAGGCACTCTCACCGCCTCGGCCTTCAACGAAGTATAAGGCCCTGCCCTTGGCACTCGAATGCAAAATTCGAGGCACTCTCGCCGCCTCGGCCTTCAACGAAGTCCAAGGCCCTGCCCTTGGCACTCAAATGCAAAATTCAAGGTGCTCTCGCTACTTTGGCCTTCAACGAAGTCCAAGACCCTGCCCTTGGCATTCGAATGCAAAGTCCGAGACACTCTCGCGACCTCGGCCTTCAACGAAATCCAAGGCCATGTTTTTAGCACTCGAATGCAAAGTCCGAGGCGCTCTCGCCGCCTCGGCATTTAATGAAGTCTAAGGCCTTGCCCTTGGCAATCGAAATAGGCACTCTTGCCGCCTTGACATTCAACAAAGTCCAAGGACCTGCCCTTGGCACTCGAATGCAAATTCCGAGGCACTCTCGCTGCCTCGGCGGTTAACGAAGTTCAAGGACCTGCCCTTGACACTCGAATGCAAATTCCAAGGCACTCTCGCATCCTCGGCATTCAACGAAATCCAAGGCCCTGCTCTTGGCACTCGAATGCAAAGTCTGAGGTGCTCTCGCCGCCTCGGCATCTCATGCGATCTTTGGTTGTGCAGGAGCTGCTGCTACGTGGGGACTTCTTGCGTCTCTGACTGGAGGAATGTGGAAGCCAAACTCCTAGCGTGAGTGGGTAGAAGAACTGGGATCCAGCAATAATTTGGTTAGCACCTGCCTAGCTGGAATAGCGGATCGACAAACATGGCAGAGGGTCGGCAAACATAACTCTGGTCGTCCCTTGGCAGAGGGTCGGCAGATTCTTTCCAACGCTCGTCAAGCAGCCCTAAATGTTAACAAAACGGTCTTGCACCACGGAATCCCAACTAGTTAGGTTAGCACCTGCCTAGCTGGGAGGGGATAACTGTGGGTGCAAAATCTGGCTAACGCCCGACAGTGGGACCTGCAGCCCTGCCTGGGACTCACTAAGACAACAATGGGACCCGCAGCCCTGCTTGGGACCTACGATGACGACAGTGGGACCCGTAGCCTTGCTTGGGGCCCATGAAGACTATCCGGAGTCTGGTAAATATCCCCAGATGATCTTCCAAACTCTAAATGTTTCCAAAAATATCCTATAGAATATTCCTTGGATATTCCCAAGCCTCTATATATAGCCAATCCTGTAAACAATCCAGATCCAATTCCATTATTCCAAAATCCACTTTCTATTTTCCAGAGTTCTCTGAGCCTTCTGGTCTTCAGACTCTCTAACCCTCTCCACCCTCTGTTTACTTGTAACAAGCACTCCTCAGGCTGTCGAGAGTACCTTTAAATTTTCAGTGATAGTGGATTCAAAGGTTGTGTTTTATCGCACGGAGACGTAGGCTTCGACCGAACTCCGTCATCACACCCTGTGTCAACTCTCTCTCTCTCTCTCTCTCTCTCTCTTTATCCTTATTTGTATCTCCCTCTACTCTGCAGTGTCTATGTGATAGCTAAGCATACGACTGCTAAGCATACCACAGTGCCACACCTCGAAGATTAACACCTTCAATCGACTGTTGGAGGGGGGTTACGTACGACAGCCGAAATCCTCCCACACAATTGCGTCTCAGGAATGATTGAATGTATTACGAGCTTGAGCTGGTTCGCCAAGATCTTTGATATGTACTTATACCGTTGGTTGCATAACCCAATCGGCCGATAATCAGTTGGCTTAGTAAGAGCCATTGTTGTAGGGATAAGGACTATTGTTGTGTCGTCCCCCCCCCCGGGAAGAACCGTTGGATGTGCCTGACGACATCCTCCCCAACAGTCTCCCAAAACGCTTTATAAACTCTCCGTTGAAGCCATCCGATCCAGGGGCTTTATTACCCGGGGCAGCAAAGACAACCCTCTTGATCTCCTCAGGGTCAGGTAGCCTGATGAGGAACTCATTTACCTCCGGGGTTAGCTAAGCCCGTAAGATCCAGGGTAGGCGATCGGGTCCACATCTCCTAGAAAAAGTCAGCCAAGGCCTCACCAATAGTGGACAGAGTATCCACCATATGTCTCCCCACCTGTAAGCTCCGAATTTGATTGCGAGACCTCCGTGCCTTCGTGTTCCAATCACCTTGGCGCAACCACTGAACGCAGGACTTTTGTAACCAAATAGATTCTTGTTGGTCAAGGGCCCTTTTGAGCTGTACCTAAATATGTGCCATCTCTTTCGTGGAGCCCTCTCCATCCGCCAGATGAACCCCCAGATGATCAAACTGCACCCACATGGAATCTACCAGTTTGTGAATGTTCCCAATCACTAGCTTATTCCACGAAGCTAACACCCGACATGTGAAAGGTAGATTTGCAAAACACCCCGCACCTTGGATCCATGACTCGTGCACGATTCCCCGACAACTCTCCTGCTGAATCCAAAAGTTCAAAAACCACCAAGGAACCCGAGATGGTTTGATATTGGCCACGGTGGCAAGGAGCAGAGGTGGTTTATTGCAAAGGTTCTGTATTGGGGGGGGGGGGGGGGGGGGGGGGGGGGGGAGATAAATGTGCCACATAATTTGGGCATTTGATGCACTCACATAATTCGTTTGCAATAAATCACCTACTCCACTCGGGGAGCAGCTGGGTTTGAATTGCACAAAATCTTAACCGTTTGATGTACTCACAAAATCCATTTGCAATAAATCACCTACCATTCTCCCCCTCCAAAATAATAAATGACACAAAATCAACAGGGTTTGAATACCACAAAATTTGTTTGCAATAGAAGACATGCCATTCTCCCCCTTCGGAATGATTAATGCCACAAAATCAGCTAGGCTTAGAGTCTCATAAAATCTCAGCCATTCAATGTACCCACGAAATCCATTTGCAATAAATCAACTGCTATTCTCGGGGAGAAGTAGTTCAGCTAGATTTGAATCGCACAAAATCTAGGCCGTCCGATGAGCTCACAAGATCCATTTGCAATAAATAACCTGTCATTCTCCCACTCTAAAATCAACCAGGTTTGAATACCCACGAAATCCGTTCGCAATAAATCACATGACATTCTCCCCCCTCCGAAATAATAAACGCCACGAAATGAGCTGGGTTGGAATCGCCCAATTTGAAAAGTCCAACAGGTTGGCGTGGGACAACCTCGATCGTTCTTTATCTTTGGTTTATCTCTACGTTTATCTTTCAGATGAAAATGTGCTCCCTAAGTATATAGATGCTGTGGATTTCTCAAAAAAAAAAAAACTCATAAAAATAGGTAGGAAATGTTTATACCTTACTATAAAAAAATGGAATTAAAGGGTTAGAAGAGTTAGGTAGAGCAACTGATGTTTTTGCTGGCCAATAGCCTTGCAGCTTGCTTCTATTATCTAGTCATATGTAGTATATCTTCTAGTAGTGGAATATGTAATTCTATTACCAAAAAAAAAAAAACTGATGTTTGGGTGAGAAGGTTGTGGGTTTGACTAGGGGTGTGCAGGATCCAAACCAAACCGACCAAACCGACCGAACCAAACCAAACCGACCGAATTTGATCGGTTTCGACACACTCAACGGATCGGATTGGATCAGGATTTCTCAAAACTGATATGATTGGATCGGTTATCGGATTTAACAATTAAAAACCGACCTAAACCGAACCGAACCGAACCGGACTCCGGTTTATAATTTACTAATTTAGTGGTAACTATTGTGAACTTTTGTTTAATTGTTAAAACTATACTTTGTAGTTTTTAATATTTGATGGATATGAATATTGTGGACATAATGGTATTGTTATTGATAACTTGTTATTTTGGTAAGTAATGTAGTACCATTTTATAATTTTTAAAATAATCATTTTAAAGTTGAAACTATGTCCAAATAAAAAAAAAAAATAGTAAGCATATGGGCCAAAGCCCAAACCGACCATCCAATCCAATCCAAACCGACTTTAATTGGATTGGATTGGATTGGATTCCAGTCTCAATCGGTTTGGATCGGATTGCAAATTCTCAAAACCGACCTAGGTTGGATCGGTTTGGGTTTTGCCTAAATAGGTCGGTTTCGAACCGATGCACACCCCTAGGTTTGACTCCAGCTCCTCGATTTACCAAGGAGTGAAGTGGGAATTACCGAGTGAGTCAGACTTCAGTACTCTCAGAGGGATTAATCTGAACCTGAAGTGGGCCAATGCCCAAAGGGTTTCGGGACAGCTGCTGATCTCAAAAAAAAAAAAAAAGGGTTACTCTTGCACCGAGTCCATCACGAAATGCATGTTTGATAATAAGTCCCTCAAATGTCATTGTTGACTTTTCAACACCTTCAAATAACCAAAATGTCCTTCCTGTGCCCATCCAGCAAGAGTAATAATTCGTTCAGAGTAGAGTAGCAATTCATCGGTAAAAGAGTAATAATTCGGTTGGTTGTCACAGTGCATTGTAGCAATTGCCATAGTGAAATCACTGTAGCAATAGTATCAATCCAATCAATTATTAGTACTCTTGCTAAACCGAATTGATACCCTTGCTGCAATGATTTGACTGTAACAAGGGTATCAATTCGGTCAATTGTTACTGTCACAAAAGCAAATTGTACTCTTGCTACGATGATTTCATTATAGCCACTACTGTGGGGGAAAAATCTTCGTGTCGATCCGAAGACTTCACCGCACCAGTCAATTGAAGTCGAGTAGGAGATCGTTGGTCGATCTGTTGGTTAGAAGATATGCTCGAAGGCTGATGCCTTAGTGACTTTGAGTTAGCTCTAAGGGTATACAAACAAGGAGAGATGCAATCAGAGAGGATTAACACGGGAGGTAATCTCGGAGTTCAGCCGAAGCCTACGTCTCCGTGCGATAGGGAGCAACCCGAATTCACTATCACTTTGCTCGAAGTGACCTCGACAGGCCGAGTGTCACTGAAGTCTCTCTGATCTCTTCAGTGACAAGAAGAAGATCAAGAAGAGTTGAAAGATGAGAGCTGGAAACTTCAGAGCTCTGATTTCTGGAGTTAGATATCATATGATGGCACTGATCTTCTCTTCTGGATTTTGAGCTGGGCTCTGGAACTAGATTTCGAAATTTCGATCCTTTTACTTCTGAAAGCTCTGCTATTTATAGGATTTCCTGGGATGGAATCTGGGGCAAATGGCGGTTTCTGCTACCGTTTCCGGGGGATTCCATAGGCAGGGCTGCTGGGTCCCGCCATCTCCTATGGGGATCTTCCAGGCAGGGCCGGTGGGTCCCGCGGAAGTCTCTGTGGGCCCACCAGGCAGGGCCGGTGGGTCCCGCGGAAGTCTCTGTGGGCCCACCAGGCAGGGCCGGTGGGTCCTGCGGAAGTCTTTGTGGGCCCACCAGGCAGGGCCGGTGGGTCCTGAGAAAGTCTCTGTGGGCCCACCAGGCAGGGCCGGTGGGTCCCGAGGAAATCTCTGTGGGCCCACTAGGCAGGGCCGGTGGGTCCTGTGGTTTGTAGACCTCACTGCCAAAATTTGCACCCACAACTACAGTGAAAATCACGGCACCAGCTAGCTATATAAGATATGTTACTCTTATCGATGAATTGTTATCCTTGTTGGACGAATTGTTACTCTTGCTAGATTGGTTCGATTAGCTGGCAATGGAAGGCTATTTTGATCATTTGAATGGGTTTAAAGTCAACAACAGTGGTTAGGGGACTCGTACGTTTCACGAGGGAGTTTACGGTAAGGCCTATTATTGTATGTCCTTTAGCTAAAGAAACTTATGATCCAAGGACTTTAGCCCCATTACCTCCAAAATAATAATACTAATAATTAAATAAAAACCAAAGGGTTAGCAGTGGCTCCCACCTAACTTTGAGGAGAGAAAGATACAAGGATGGCATGAATATCCACCAATGCCAACAAAGACACTGAAATGCACAGCCGATTTCACCTGGGCTTGGTGGGTCAAGTGAACTAAATTTGTGGGTCCCATTCCAGCTAAGCATCATAACCAAATTTGAATGGACATGATTTGGGTCATTAAATTCTCGTTGGATCCGGTCGGAATTAGTTGGCATGGTCTAATTGGCATCAATGTGGGGTAACCGCTCGTGCCACCCAACTAACCGATGGTTCCAAACAGGGATGGAACCAGGATTTTATATTGGGAGAGGCCAAACCATAATAATTTCTTCTAGGGGGAGGGGCCAAACCATGAACCAAAAAAAAAAATTATACTAAGATTTAAGATTTTTACTATATAAAAGTTTTAAAAATTAATTAGGGGGGGGGGGGGGGGGGGGGGGGGGGGCATGGCCCCACTTGGCCCATAAGTTCCGTCCCTGGTCCCAACCCATGGGATGGCTTGACGTCATCGCCGGTTCAACCTTTTGGGATGACCTTAACCATTCCAAGGATTGAGAATCGTATTGGAATCGTAGAATCTTTCATTTTGATTCTTTACTAATGGAAAATGCCATATAGCCGACTCTTTTGCCAACCTCACATGGCACGATCGCAAGCATTCGCTCCACATCGATGAGTTCAATCTCAATCCAAATTGTCAGGCAAACAGATCATAGTGATTGATTGCCACGTTAAGTTGGCAAATGAGTTGGCGATATAGCATTGCTCTTTACTAATTGCTTACTTCTTCTCAAATTGTATTGCGAGAAATGCTATTCATATCGAAACTCGTACCGAACGAATATTACCAAAGAACGAATATTACCAAATGGCGTGGCATTCAGTTACATCGCCTCTTTTTACCTGTTGCTTCGGGTAGAGTGTGATCACTGATCTGGGTTGGGTGAAACAGATGGCTATGATCATGAGACGTCATTCAGTAAGACTCTTTCGGTATGAATAACATTCCTCATTGTATTACTGTTGAGAAACTGCTTTATTTATTTCTTCTATTTATGTAGATAGCTTTATAATTGTTATTTCATCTTTTGGATCGGTTCTCCTTACTTTTTTTTTTTTTGAAGAAAAAAATCCTTTTATTTCTAAGATGAACTAGAGAGGTCTGAGAATCTTGTCGTTAGTATGACATCAAACAAGAAGGCAAAGCTTGGAAGTAGAGCAAGATTTGAGAATTCGGACGGGGATCTAACAATTAACAAACCAATTAATTCGATTAGCCTGGGGTTTGGCCGTTTCAATCAAATTATTTAAATGTTAGAATGATCAAGAATAAAGTTTGATTAGCCAATCCGAGCATGGTTCATTCTATTCGGGTTCCGATTCTGCTGGTTTGTGCTTGATTCAGTTGAATCGGGGTTGAATTTGTTTTCGCTTAAGTCCGATTCAGTCGAATTAGATCCAAACCAGGACGAACTAGATTTGAATCAAGCCGAGCCAACTCAAAATTAGGGCAAACCGGCGAGCCAAATTCAAATCGTGTATGATTTGGATTCGGAAGATGTTTCGGTCCGAATCTGCTAAAATGCCAATCGATTAGTTCCTTCATTACTCCTTTCTTGCCACCAGGTTTTGCTACTACAGAAGCCGAATGGCTCGCTTGGGAGGCTAGATTGACTGTATGAGAAGGTTATGGAAGCATGACCTTCCTCCTGCCGTACAGTCACTTGCTTCTAAGGATTTCACAGTCATTACATTGTAATTTTTTTTTTTTTTGAGAAAAGGTAACACCCCTATATGGGAGGGGGTTAGACAGACCCAATCCGTGTTATAAATAGTAGTAGTAAACATATTACATAAAAACGAACTCACAAAAAGTGAGTTCGGAAAGGCCCCATAGAACAGTAAATACAACACAGCCTATAATCCGGACATGATCTCTCGATCGATGCCCCTATCCAAATCTGCAAGAAAACAATATAATCATGTATGATTTTCCCCTGTAGGAAGCTCACAATCTTTCTGCATATCACGCTCGAGTCTCATCACCTCTAAAATGTCATCCTTTGACATATGGATTCCCTCCTCTTACATTATGAGTTGTGACCAAAGTTTAATGTACAAAAAAAAAAAAATAGCATGTTCACGAAGAGGTTCCCTCTCTCCCATGTCGGAGAGATTCCCTGTTCGACTCTCGGTATGGGCATCGTGGAACGAACTTTCTCTCTAGGACGTTGTGTCTTGTTTGTGTTTACGAATCCTGACTGTTGATGTCATGTTCACGGGAATTATGAAAATAATAAATAACAGTTGCCGTCTGTCTCCTCTCTCTCTCTCTCTGTTTCGATCTTCGGACCACATTGCTCTAACGCCTAGTTCTCTAACCGTCTGGCCGGTCCAGTAAAAAAAATAAAAATAGTGGTCTATGTGGCTATCACTGATTGGGGCGCAAGCAAGTGCTGCATTCTGAGTCAAATACTCTCACCAATCATGAGAGTAGGTCAAAGAGTATCCGGAAAATTATAATGGGATTATTAATTTATCAAGAAACGATTTGCAAACATAAACTTCTTTTAGAAGCACCTTAATGATGTCTTTAAAAAAAAATCGAATGATATGTACAAAGTAGCGGGGGGTCGGGCCGGGCCGGGCCGGGCCGTGATTTGTTGCTCTCACAAAGGGTAGAAGAGTCAAATGGAGCCAAGGCCCACCCAACCCGCCAGCACCAATCCGCGTCCCTCCCAACCCCCTCCTATTCCTCCTAGAACCAGTCGCCATCACCAACCATGACGGCGTCGGCGTCCCACCACGTTGTCCACGATTGTGACCGGACGCTCCTCAGATCCACCGCCGCTACGGAGCCGGTGTCGTCGCTGACGTACACCTTCCCGCCCCCACCCCCGGCCACCCCCACCACCCTCCGCCGCGGGACGGCCCGCCACACAGCGGCGGCCACGGGGGACTGCCCCCCGTCCCTCGCGTCCCAGACCCTCACCACCGCGGCTGCGCCACTCCCCCCCGGGTCCGCCGACAGGACCACCGCCGGCGACGCGAAGTTGACCGCCGGGATTTGGCCCCTCCCGGCGAGGAACGACAGCAGGGCCTCGTCCCGGCTCAGATCCAGAAGCGAGATCGAACCGGATCCACTGAATCGATCGTAGCGGAGGCCCATTCCTTCCCAGGCCTTCACCACGCCCCCTCCACGCCCGATCTCCGGCCAGAAGGGGCGATCCTCCGTCGTTCTACAGCTCTGCCCCCGCTCATCTTCGCCGTCGCCGGAGCAGAGTGTCAGCTCCGAGGAGGTAATCTCCTCCTCCTCCTCCTCTTCGTCCTCTTCGTCTTCTTCTTCTTCGTCTTCGTCGTCGGAGGAGCAAGAGTCGTCATCGCCGCCAGAGATCCGGAACGAAGGATGCGGGATTACAGATCTGCGCTTGCGGTGTATGAAGATCACGAGCTTGTTCCTTCTGAAGGCGCTGCTGAAGGCGGCGACGGCGGCGAGGACGAGCGCCCCCCAAGCCCAGACGCTGCCGGAGAGGTGGCGGATCATGTGAGCGAGGAGGTTGGGGCTCTGGAATCGGTCGAACCCCCCTTCCAACAGTGCCATATCCATAGCTCAGCAAAGACGAATGGAACGCTCGCAGACGCCAAGAAATGGAAGGAGAGGGGAGAGGCGATGGGGTCGGCTTTATAAAGGCCAATGCCCCCCCCCCCCCCCAATGGGACGATGATGGTGACGTGGAAGAAAGTGAGCCGGTGTGTGCCCCGATTCCACGTGGGCTTCTAGGGGATTATGAGATTGGGATGGTGAGTCAGCACGTGATCGTTGTGCGGTTGCTGACTCGGAGGATGACGTGGTCGGAACAACGCGGTCTAGACCGAGTACGTGAGCCATTGATGCACACCATGTGAAACACGGCCACTGGCAATTGGGCCCAGCAAGGGGTGGGGCCCAGATGGGCAATGAGTGGGCGATTGTCTTGTTGCGTCCGCAAGTGGGCGAGGCAGGCACTTTCTTAACTTTCGTAAACGGGGAATCTCCATCTCGTGGCTGGAGACGCCCTTTGCCGTTGGATGGGGTCCACCTCGATCGTGACACGTGGTGATTACGCAGCGTCACGCCAAGCACAAGGAGGGGCGGGGTTGATCTCTTTGAGTCCTGGGTTCTCATTCTTCCTTCCCCTCGGTTTGTGTCTCTTCTGTGTGTTGTCATCGCAATTACATCCACGCGGAGCCGTCGGATGGACATTTACGTCACTCGGTGTTGCTTCTGAGATCCAATAAGGAGTCACTTACGTAAGGCGATGCATCACGGCGTCGACGACAAATGAACCATCAGATGAATGACATTCAACCCGAACTGATGGTTGTGATGCATCGACTTAGGTATGGGACTCTTCCTATAAAAATCCTTTTATTTTTGTTGGTCACTTGGTCGTAGTTCTTCAATAAGAAGGTAGGAACGAGTAATCGCGTAGATTCAACGGTCAGTTGTAATCAGGCTTGGACTCTGCTGTGACTGATATCTAAAAGTTTTGGACTCCAGAGAAAACGATATCCATACCGATAGCTTTTACCGATTCATTTACACGTGGCATCCAATCATTGTGTTTTTTGCCTGATTCTCCGAGCTAAGTGAGATTCATTAGTCGGGACTAGATGAAATGGACGGCTGTGATCATGACACATCATTAGGTGTGAATGAATCGGTAAGAGCTTGGGGGTAAATAATATCTTTCTTAGGAAATAGGTGGGTGTATAATTAGAAAATTCTATTCCCACTAATGATGTCTCTTTCTGAGGACACAGGTGGGTGTATAATTAGAGACTCTTTCGGAGAATTCTATTCCCACTGACGGACACCATATGTCTGATATTTGTGTGTCGCGAATGTGTCCCAGCCGTCCGAGCATGTAATGTCGCATTTGGGATCCGCGTTCCCTCGATGGTTAAAAGATTGGGTTACCCAAATTTTACCTTGAATTAGACTTTACCCCCATAGTTTTCATTAATTAGACTTTACCCCCCAAAACTAACTGTTCCGTCAGCTCACCCTTTCTCTTAGATGGTGAGCTGACGGAACAGTTAGTTCTGAGGGGTGAAGTCTAATTAATGAAAATGTGGGGGGTAAAGTCTAATTCAAGGCAAAATTTGGGGGGCAAAGTCAAAATAACCCAAAAAATTTTGTGTGTGAAGGGTGTTTTACTTTTACCTAGAGGAATCACACTTAGATCTGTAAAGGCTGAGGAACTTAATGTAAAAGTTTGACTTCCCATTGAACATTGGCTTCAATTTTACTTAGAATGTCGGGGCCCACTAAGGGCTCTCCACTCTAACTACCTAGTAAATCTGACTGACATGACTAGATCGCTTCGCTATCGCCCGACTGATTCTCACCTAATGGGAAATATTTGTGTACTTCTCCACGTGCGAGAGAGGGCCGCACGTGAGTGGGGATGCTAGGATGATATGAGTTGTTGGTCTATTCCCTAACAACCTAAACTTTTGGGTGAATTGGTAATCTATCAGAGAGCTCCCCCCCCCCCCCCCCCCTCTCCCGAGATCCACTAAGAAGAAGAAGAAGAAGAAGAAGAAGAAGAAGAAGAAGAAGAAGAAGAAGAGAGAGAGAGAGAGAGAGAGAGAGAGAGAGAGAGAGAGAGAGAGAGAGAGAGAGAGAGAGAGAGAGAGCATTGACCTTCTCATGGTTACATAAAAACCAGGGGTAATGGGTCACAATAACCCATACTGACCCTGTTTAATGAGAAAATATTTGGTGAAACAGTTGTAGGCACTGGCGTGGTGCAACCCATCGCACAACCATCCGATGAACTCACATTGGACAAAATGTCACTATGGATGTTGATGTTGTGGGTTATAGGCTTGTTAGAGGAGGACCCAGGCCCAACCAGCAGACTCCCAAGCCTCGAAAGATCGACGCGGATCCTTGATTGATTGAGCTTTGCAATTGTCTAGTGAAACCAATCCGGATAGAACCTTGATTGATAGAGGTCGGGCATTCAGTTCTTTCCTTATCGGATCATTAATTATTGTTTGGAACGGGATTGGGCTTTCTTAGAGTATTGTTTTCGGACACTTGTATACCTATTCCCTCTATATATAAGGGGGTCTAGGGTTTTGGGGAGATGATTGTTGAAACTTGTATTTGTTTTTGGAAAAGGGTTTGGAGAGCCGTTGTCGAGGGCATGTTGGTGGGATTCTTGAAATCCTTTTGTACTCTCTTCACTGAATTAGAAGATCGATACATGCTACCGCCAGTGGATGTGGGTAAGATTGCCGAACCACTAAAATCATTGCGTCCCTAGTTTATTTGTGATCTTGATTTCCATTTGTGTTTGATTTATATTTATAATTCTCGTATATCATTGCTTGCATCGCATCTATCGTTGGATTTGCTTGTTGCTTCATTGCTCGCTTCTGTCGCACAGCAGATGTTGTGTGTGTTGCGCAACAGACGATACGAAGCTCGGCATAGAGAAAAGATCGAAGATGCGGATAAGCTGCCCATTGCCGCGGATCCCGAAATGTCAGATCCCATCGATGTATCTTATACTGCACCGGTTCGTTACGGCATAAAACACACAGAAAAACACAGCCAGAAAGAGGGACACAAGATTTACAATGGTTAACCCCAAACAGAGCTACATCCTCTCTCCGGCAACCACCTCCTCCAGTAATCCACTATGAATAAAATAAACAGAATACACCCGACGACTCTCCATGTCCTCTAACAAATCCTCACATATCTCTCCACCACAAAATATGATCATGCGTATTAACGGAGACCAAACTGTCTCCAACATGCATCAATGGTCATTTGAAAAAACCACCAAATAGAGAAGACCAAAACTGAACATGCAACATGATAGATGAAGAAGAAAGCTCTACCTCTTTGTGCGCTCTCTCTCCCACAGATCTGATAGATCTGACTAAAAGGATCATACATGGCAATTTTCGCAGAGATAACTCTCATGGGTTCCACAAAAGCCATGATCTAGATACTCACTAGTCATGATCTGTCAGATCAATCATCATTGAAGCACCACAGATCTCCCAACGGCCTTGCGCTCCTCCTCTCAGACTTGCCCCATCATGGCCTCGGTCTCCACAACGTGGCCTTACCCTCCATGGCTCGCCACCATACCCGAAGGCATCTACCCCGAAACGGGGGTCTTTTCTAGGTTTTCCTCCAAATAGAATTCCTCCGAGATCGGTCATCAAGCACCCGCAAAGCAATGCTCCAACACGGCGTCGTGGACGCTGCTCGTCGGCTCTTCAATGGCCCGGGGGAGGAGCAAGGCACACTCCTCGAGAAGCTACACCAAGAGCCGCTGCCTCCGAAATCGATCCTCTCTTCGAAAGGATGATCAAGGATCCAAGGATGAGTTTCCAAAACCCTAAACCCCTTTATATACTAGGGGAATAGGTTACGAGAGCTTAATCCCGAGATTCCCCCAAAATAGCCCAATTTGGAAAGTCCAATAGTGCAAGATCGGGTCAAACCCGTGCTGCCAGGCACAGTCGTGCGCACGACTGTACAGTCGTGCGCCTGACCTTCCCGAGGAGGCGAGTTTGACTCGAGCCATCATTAACAGTGTGCACAAATTTTGAAACTGAATGCAATTCATCAGTTGGGGTGCATGCAAACATGTCTAGGAGCAATTTACAGTTATATACTGAGTGTATCGGATGGATGTGAGATGCATGTTTCATTGATCACGTCAGCCCCTACAACACTTCCACTGAATATTTTCTCCTGTTTACGACCATCTGAACACTAATTGCAAAGGCTATGTGGCATAAATCGACATTTGAGACACTACGTTGGGACAATGAATTGCCACTCTTTTTTCTTTTAATGATAAGCATATCCTCCTAATATGTCCCACATTCCTTTCCCTAACTAGATAACCCACCGCATATCCTAAGTCTCCTTTGTAGTCCTTCCCCAATGTTGCTGTATCCACCAACTTCGACAATCTCCTCCGAGGCCTCCACATCCCCTTTTTCTGTTGTACGCAGCGAAATTGGCAACCACACAAGATCACCCAAAACAACGACACGAATAGAAAATATGCAAAAAATACAAAGTGATCAAACAAGAAGAGGGAAGAAAATCACGTACCACAAAGAACACCAGATATTTTAGGTGGTTCGGCAATCTTGCCTACGTCCACCGGCGGCACCACGAGAGAGATCCACTATTAAATAGAGAAGAGCGTATAATGGTTCCTCGAACCCTTCAATGAAAACCTTTGAAGAAGGCTCTCCAATCTCTCCTCTCAAGCAAACAATGATCTCTCAGCAAAATCCCTCTCAAATCTATCTCCCAAAAATCTTAGAGCCCTTTATATATCAAGGGAATAGGTTACATAAGCCCAATACCGAAATTCTCCTCAAAACAACCCCCAATGGAAAGTCCAATCGTGCAAGACTGGGTCAACCTCGTGTTGTCTACCACAATCGTGCACACGACTTTAAAGTCGTGCGCACGATAGTCTCGTCAATGAAGCATCGAAAATCTCGGGCTCCAAGTTGTGCGCACAACTTTTCAAAGTAATGTGCACGACTGCCTGTAGGCAGTTCATCTTTTTGAAGAAAGACGCGTTGATATTCTTGAGCTCTAGGTCGTGCACATGATTATCGTACCTGTAGGCAGTTACGTCTTCGTTCTTCAAATGGGATCTCTTTTTAATAGTTCTCCACCTCGGTGAAGATTCCATAAATTTGAGCCGATCGCTTGCATTCCACCTAGGTTGCACCAACAAAGTTACATACATACCCGACCGCCACGGGATCAAGTCCAATCGTAGTTCATCCAATCCCCCTCAAGGGCCAAATCACCTCAAAGTGGAGGATGTGGATTAAATCCAAGCAGTGTTGGAACTTAACCCCAGAAATAACTTTGGTAAGCATATCAGTTGGGTTATCCTTGGTGTCGACCTTCGTCAATAGAATCTCACATTCCTCTAGAATCTCTCTGACAAAGTGATATCGAACATCGATGTGCTTCATTCGGATATGATGAACCTAGTTCTTCGCTAAATAGATAGCGTTCATTCTCACAATTGACCTTAATGGGATCCTGTGCGATCCCCAAGTCATCCAACAATGATATCAAATATCGATGTGCCTCTGTAGTCGATAATGCAATGGTAGACTGTAAAGTAGATCTCCAACTCACCGGACCTCCAGATAACATGAATATATAACCGGTAGTAGGCTGGTGCTTATCCAAATCACCTGCACAGTCAAAGTCAACGTGCCCCACACATAATTGCTTACTACCATCGTTCTTCTCAAACATCAAACCAACATCTACGGTACCAAGAGTATACTGCAGAATCCATTTCATGATGTGTTAATGTCTTTTGCTGGGATCATGCATGTATCTACTAACCATACTCACGGCCTGTGAAATATCAGGTCTAGTACATAACATAACATACATTAAGATACCAATAACACTTGTATATGGAACGCGAGACATAGACTCACGCTCCTAAATGGAACTTAGAGACATAAAAGTGCTAAGTTTAAAATAAGGAGCAAGGGGTGTAATCACAGAATTTGTGTTCCGTCAATGTCGAATTTTTGGAGTACCTTCTTCGAATATGTCTTCTGAGACAAATAAACTCTGCCCTTTACTCTATCTCTCTGAATCTCCATACCCAAAACCTTCTTGGCTTCTCCTAAAACCTTCATCTCATATTCTGAAGACAACTATCGATTCAACTTATCGACCTCAGATTTGCCCTTGGAGGCTATAAGCATATCATCAACGTTTGAGAGCAAATAAATAAAAGAACTGTCTGGTAACTTACGAAAATAGACACAATGGCTATAGTAACTCCTGGTGTACTTCTGCCCTAGCATAAACCTATCAAATTGCTTGTATCACTGTCTCGAAGACTGTTTCAACCCATAAAGTGATTTGTTCAGTTTACACACCAAATCTTTCTTTTCTGCAGCTTTAAACCCACTCGACTGAGTTATATAAATCTCTTTCTTAAGATTGCCAAGTAAAAAAGTGATCTTCATATCTAGCTGAGCTAGTTTCAAATCAAAATGAGCTACTAAGGCCAAAAGGATGCGAATGGAAGAGTGCTTAACAACTGGAGAAAAGAACTCATCATAATCAATCCCCTCCCTCTGAGCGTAGCCCTTGGTCACTAAATGTGCATTGTAGCGCACCTCATCACCTGAAGATCCTTTATTCTTTGCATAGACCCATTTATAACCTATCGCCTTCTTGCCTTTATGCAACTTAGAAAGTTCCCATGTCTTATTCTTATGAAGAGACTGTATCTCTTCCTCCATTGCTCGCTCCCAGTATACCGCCTTTGAACTATGCACTACTTCACGGTGTGTGGAAGGAACATCCTTATCAATGATAAAAAGTGCATAAGCTACCACCATATATGTAGTAAGTTATTTAGGTTTACCTATAGTTCTCTTATTTCTTCTTGCTGTAATAGAATCCTGAGCCGGTTGCAAAACTGGCTCCTGATTCTTAGTATCATAATCTATCTTCGTATCACCAAGTACTCCAGTAACTGGATTGAAATCAATTTAAGTATCGGATTCTTGATCATAAATCTTCATCAGGAAGAGAGCTCAAAAAGATCAACGCCATAACTTCATCTTTGATTATCTCATCTACATTCGCCAAATCAGTAAGAAGCTTGGTAAAATTATTCATATCTTCGCCGATGGAGACTCCTTTTCTCATTTGGAAGCGGTAAAGCCTCTTCTTCATATGGAGACGATTTTCAACACTCTTGGTCAAATACTTTGCCTCAAGAGTTTCCCATATCTTTTGTGTAGACGCCTCACTCATCACAAGATATATGATATCTTATGTCAAGCAAAACCTGATAACTCCACAAGTATTGCAAATCATCTTCTTTCACTAATTCTCTGTGGTTTTCACTGTCTTTTCTTTCAACTCCAGGGTTTCCTCCAAATTTTGTGCGTTTATGTAACACCCCGCATTTCGGACCGCCCAGGAAACCGCCTCCGAGCCAGACCGAACTACGGTTCGTTAGGAGGGTTTTGAGAAAGAAAGGAGATAGTAAAGAAAATAAAACTTTATATTTGGATAACACCAATACAGAGCAAGACTAATGTTCAATATCCAAAATCTTATTAACATTTATACAATGTGCATCTACAACCAAAAACATGAGTATCTCTCAGCCACGTGAAATTAATTCCTTGCTGCAGTACGTTCACTTGGGTACCGTCTTCTTCTCAGCGACCTAAGGTATTTTACAAGAAAAATGCCTCAGAAACCTTACGGTTTTGTAAGCTCACAACCACCACACTAAACGAATCATAATAACTTTTTTTTTAAAAAAAATATTAATAATAATGATATCTAATGTTTATTAGCAGATAACAAGCATAAGCATATAGAATAGAATCTTATTAGCAGTTGCATAGTCCTATCAAATATTTCTAAATTAGTAAAGCAAAAACGATCAGATCCAAACTATCAAAATAATTACTATTTGCATGAGTACAAATAACATTTATGTCCTATTCGAGTATGTCTTCTAATCCTATTGTGAACCCTGGTATTATTTTGTTCATCCTGCCCCCAGCCGGGCATTACTATCGGGCCTTTTATTTCGATGTAGAGGGCCAACTCTCTCGCCATGCATCCACCAACACCATGCACAAATCCACCCAAATGATCATAAGGGTTTTTCCGTCTTTCACGGTGGAGCTCTACCGCCCAACTTGCTTTCCTTGGGGGCTTCAACTACCCCGGGACAGGATTGTTAGGCCAATCCCTCTTCGAGGGCACCACCTATTGGCTTTACCACAACCCCTGCCCGTGACGCCCTAGCCTACTGATCTTCAGCTGTGCGCGCAGGGTGGTTCACGGCCCTTGCGGGCACGGGGTCCGAATTTTTCCACATGATAGAATATCACACAATTTATAATAATAAAATAATTTCGATATTTTACCCCGGGATTCGCACCGTGCTCACAACCCATGTATCATAATAAATTTACTCTCGCCCGTATTCCCATGTGCCTGGGTCTCCACACTCCATCTAGGAGAGTGAGCCCGATAATTATTATTTTATCATTAATTCTTAATATTAAGGGGATTCCTACTTACGGTGTCCAAGCAATCAAAAAATTTATTATTAAATTATATTATTAAGCATGCGTCGCCGGACTCGCGACTCCGCATGCAAGGCGGGGTCCACTCGACCACATGCGACGATATCCGGCTGGACCCGCATGCAGCGTTATGGACACATACCCTTAATTTCTATAACAGCATAGTTAATTATCTAAACAGCGTGCAGTGTCACTTGATCAATTTGGTAGTATAGCAAGCTCAATAATCAAATAAATTAAGGTCTACAACTGTCATGACACATCAATTGATCATAGTATTTTAGCAAAGGGTCATAATTCCATTGGCAGTAAAGTAATCATAATTTGTTTAGCATGGTGGTGTGCAAGTGATGAAATTCTGGTAGAGCTTACCTTAGCCAGGGTAGTGATCTTCCGTTCCGTGTAAATAGTTCTGGTGTGTAGAATGGCTTCCAGTTCACTTGAGAGGAAACACCATACCTCGTCTAATAGTTCACAGTTTTTGTTTAGGATTCATGTGGGAGATAGTGCCACATCCCGATTAAATTTCATATTTAGAGACATCAAGAATGAGCTAAGTTGCTCTAGGGATTCTTCGATGCACTTATGCTCTCACTCAATCTTGTCACCACTCCCTATATATATATATATATATATATATATATATATATATATATATATATATATATATATATATATATATATATATATATATATATATATATATATATATATATATATAACAATAATTTAACAATTACAAAAAAGCACAACTGGAATAAGGACTTGTTAATAATTTACAACAGTATGTATATAAAAAAAAAACACTGGAAGTGGACCAGTATAAAATAAAATAAAAGGCACTGGAAATGGACCAGTATGAATGAAAATACAAAGCACTGGAAAAGGACCAGTATAAAAGAAACACTGAAATGAATATTATAATATTCATTGTGAATCAGTTCATTGCTTCTTCGGATGACGACCACTCTTAATGATGGTCGGATGCTGCTAGCGGCTCGGCCGTCCTTTGCTTTGTCCGACTATCATTAGTAGGTAATCGCTATCAGAAGTATTTAATAATTTACCGATAAGAAGAAATAAAAATAATAAGGTGGTTATGATGACCGTTTTCGATGATCGTCGGAATACAGGCGGCTTTGCCGACCATTATGCTATTCGACTATCCGGAATACAGGCGGCTTTGCCGACCATTATGTTGTCCGACTATCATTGACAGTGATCATTATTATGGATATAATATAATAAAAAGATAAGAAGTTAATAAGTTAGTCAGTCAGTCAGTTCACGATTAGTAAGTTTAGCAAATTCTGCAGTTTCTCGTCCTCACCTGCACACTACTCCCAACCAAACTCGCACTCTCTACCCTCGCATGCCACTCGTTAAGAGTGAAGAAGAGTCAGAGAGAGAGAGTGAGGAGAGAGGTGTAGGTTGACAGAGCAGTTCGTGATCATCGATCATCTTTACACACACTGTACGCACACACTCATTTGGGGAGGGGGTGTGAGAAATTGGGAGGAGTCATGTTGATTCAGGGTGGAAGATCGTGCTTGCAACGCTTGATCATCCTCTCGTGATCGTACATACACACACATGCACATAAACGATCACTGCACGTACTCACACATACATGCTATCAGTATATATTACGTTGAGAGAGCCGTTCGCAGTTGTCGGCGTCGGCCGACCAAAGGATTATTGGGATCAAGGTGCTCGCATGCACTGCTCATGCTCGCACACAGGTATACCTAGAGGGGTGGAGTCGAGGTGAACCGGTGTTGGGGTGGTGGCTGGCGGCTTTTGTGGCCTAGGTGGTTGTCGAGGCAGTGATCGTCGACTACACACACAGTCACACACCAGAGAGAGAGAATGGAGGAAGAGAGTTGAGAGGAGGGGATTTGGGGTCGTGAGGCACCGAGGCGGGGGTCTGGCCGGGTAGCCTGCCGGGCCATATGGTGGCTGGTGGTCACACACACACAAGAGAGAGAGAGAGAGAGAGAGAGAGAGAGAGAGAGAGAGATCCGGGAAGAGGGGCTCTGGGTTCTTGGATGGGTGGCCTGCCGGGTTGGTGACCGGCAGTCAAACACAAGAGAGAGATAGAGAGAGAAAAGGGCTCCGGGTCTTGGCAGGCGCCGGAGATCATGCCGTCGGGTTCGGTCGATGGGGAACAGGGATCGGGCCAGATCGGTCTGTGGGGCGTCGGCGATGGGGCGCCGGATCGGGTCGCGGGCCCGTTGGATCGTCTGTGACGGTGAACAGCGACGGGGTCGGCCAACGTGAACGGTGTTGGGCACGAGCGACCCATGATCGGGGTCGATAGGTGGTGGGGGAGGGGATCGGCGTCGGGGTCATCGATGATCGGGCCGGGTTGGCATCGCAAAGAGAGAGAGGCGGAAGGATCGAGTGGTTCGGATCGTCGGCGACGAGGCGACGGTGTCGGGGCCGTCGGGCGGTGCCGGCAGAAACCGAGAGAGGGAGAGGGTTGTGAGTGAGAGGGGGATGCAGAGGAGAGAGAGACATGGGTTAGAGAGAGAGAGAGGGCTCGGGGTTGAAGGGGCCTGGGTGGGGATTTTAAAGAATGGGGAAAGATTTTTGGACCGTTAGATTGAATGGGTTTCAACGGTTGTGATTTGAAGCATGGAAAGATGAGGTCAGGTTGACTTTGGGTCATTGCTTCTTCCACGAAGCTTCCTAGTTCACCTCGTGCTCTACTGTTTTTTTTTGGGAAATTTTATTCATACCCCAAAAATCTGTAATTAGCCCCCGTATCCCTAACGTTTCTCAATAACTTACTCAACTATCCTTTAATACCAACAATGCCCTTTTTTTTTTGTACCCCAAACCCCAAAGCCCTGCTCAGCGTCTTATGTACCCCCAACCCAACCCAATGTTTGTTTAAACTTAGCCCAAGCCCAACCCGTCGACTAGGCCGGGTTGTGCGGGGTGGGTTCGGGTTAACCCGCCCAAAGTCGGGTTGGGTTCGGGTTGGCCCGCCCAAGTTGCAGCTAGGGGTGGCAATGAGTCGTGTCGTGTCGGGTTCGTGTCGTGTCTAGTTTCGTGTCGTGTCCAAAACCCCTAGACCCGGACCCGACCTGTTTAATAGATCCTAAACCCGTACCCGACTCGCTAATAAATAGGTAGACACGATAAGACCCGGTAAGACCCGTTTACCACCCGGATCTATTCAGTTGACCCGATCCGACCCAATCCGACTTGACCCGACCTGACCCGAAAGACCCACTGGTATTATATATTATAGTATTGGATTGCTGGTAGACCCGACCCGACCCGACACGACACGATCCGTTGAATACTAAACGGGTCTTCCCGGGTCTACCGTGTCCAGACCCTTAACCTGGACCCGACCCGTTTATTAAACGGGTCTATCGTGTCGACCCGTTTACGACCCGAACCCGTTTAGCTTTGTCCCAGACCCGCTAATTTCGTGTCGGGTCCTGTCGGATCGAGGAGAAATAATTCGGGTTGGGCTCGGATTAGCCCGCCCAAATTCGGGTTGGACTCGGGTTGGGTTCAGGTTGGCCCGCCCAAGTTGCAGCTCTACTTGTGCCTTCATGTATCAGCCAACTGCATGGGGTTTATTTAAGAGTGGGGTGTATTCAGAGTGCATATAATTGGGGTATATTTAAGGGGGGTATGTGTTTGATTGGGGTATAATCAAGTTGGGGCCGGCCATTTAACTGGGGTGTATTGAAGGTGGGGTGTAATGGGGAAGGGTATTTTTGGGATAGGAATGGGGTATGAAAAAAAAAATTGGGGTGTGTTCAAGTTTGTTGGAAATGGGGGCTAATTACAGATTTATGGGGTATGAATAAAATTTCCCTTTTTTTTTTTGGACAAAGTTCGACACAAGTCCTTCTTAAGAGACGACTTTTAGTTGTAGGACATGTGAATTTTAAAATATAGCTTAAGTCCCTCCAAACGAATATTTTCTCTTTCTAAAAAAGAATGTAAACTTGTAGGGACCATAGCTAATATAGCAACTATGATGTCCTGCGGTTAATGTTGAAAAATAGTTAAGGATCTATACCTAATTTGCTATTTTATTTATTTATTTATTCATCATAATAAGTTCATTTCGCATCCGAAAAATATTATTTTTCTATCTAAAAATCCAGAAGGATTAAATAGTTGTTATGAGTCACACTCAGTTGTTTAGCGTGGAGGTTCGTATTGCGGAATCATGTTCAATTCAAATCATGAAAATTTGGATCTCGTCGTCCTTATCGAGAATATTCAAATCGCCATAGTTATTGATCCGGAATTTGGATTTGAGTGAAACAAGATTCATTGGAATACTATCGACAATGTGGACACTAAAACACTAAAATAAAATATTATCTCCTCACAGGAGTAAAATCATTATTTATAATATTTTAAAATTTACGATCGTTACAGTTTAAGGCATCCAAAACTTCGCATCTTCATATCCTAAAATTATTCGTGCCATTGACCTCCACAACATCAATTTTGGATTGATGGAGGTTCACGTGCTGAATTGATTTTATCGAAGATTCAGATTTTGAACTTGCTATGATCCCAATTCAGAACAATCCCACACCGGAATTTTGTTTTGATATCAATTTGTTATGCGCAGCAGAATCGACGATCACATAAGATCGCCCAAAATAACGATACGAATCGAAAATATGCGAAAAATACAAAGCGATCAAACAAAAAGAAGTAAGAAAATCAAGCACCACAAAGAACACCAACGATTTTAGGTGATTCGACAATCTTGCCTACGTCTACTGGTGGCACCATGAGAGAGGTCTACTATCAAATAGAGAAGAGCGTATAATGGTTTTTCGAATCCTCCAATGAAAACCTTCGAATAAGACTCTCCAATCTCTCCTCTCAAGCAAACAATGATCTCTCAACAAAAGCCCTCGATCTCAAACTACCTCCCAAAAACCCTAGACCCCTTTATATATCAAGGAAATAGGTTACATATGCCCAATCCCGAAATTCGCCTCAACACAGTTCTCAATGGAAAGTCCAATCATGCAAGATTGGGTCAGCCTCTTGTTGTCTGCCACAGTCGTGCACACGATAGTCTCGTCAATGACGCGTCGAAAATTCGAGCTCTAGGTCGTGTGCACGACTTTCCAAATTCGTGCACATGACTGCTTATAGGCAGTTCATTTTTTGAAGAATGATGCGTCGACATTCTCGGACTCCAAGTCGTGTGCACGACTTTCTGTAAGCAGCTACGTCTTCGTTCTTCAACTGGGATCTCTCTCTAACACCTTCTCCTTCGCCACTGCCGCTGCTTCCCCTTCTCCTTATCCTCCATTGTCGCCCTTCTTTCCCATTGATTTTGCCACCACCTCCCCTCCTCATTCTCCTCCTCCTCCATTGTCATCCGTATTCCTCAACATCGTCACTATGGGGGAGGAATCGGTCATCATACGTAATCCCCCTCTAATAGTCGATATAAGGTTTGACCCTTCGAAATGTGCCACGCTTCGAAGCGCTGAGCTGTCACGTGCTTAGCTGTCACACAGACACTGTAGAGTAGAGAGAGAGAAAGAGAGAAAATTGACACATGATATGATGACAGAGTTCGGTCGAAGCCTATGTCTCTGTGCGGTAAGACACAACCTTTGAATCCACTATCTTTGGGTCAAAAGTAAAGCTACTCTCGATAGGCCGAGAAGTGCTTCTTATAAGTAAGCAGAGGGTGGAATAATCTCAGAGGGAGTCTGAAAATCCGAAAGCTCGATGAGCTCTAGAAAACAGAAAATGGGAATGTAGTCTGGAATTCTGGATCTGGAATATTTTACAGGGTTTAGTGATGGCAAAGGTGCGGTTTAGATGCAGTTTTGGGCAAAACCAAACTGCACCGCCACACCGAAACCGCACCGCACCGCGACAGTGTACCGTATGTAAAACCGAAACCGCACCAAGTGGTGCGGTGCGGTGCACCACGGTTTAACACTATAATGGTCTAAACGGTGCGGTTTTTTACAGTTTTGGGTAAATCCGAAACCGCACCGTGACGGTTTTATATTTTGGCAAACCAAAATCGCACCACGCGGTGTGGTTTTCAACGGTTCTCGGTTTTAAACCGCACCGTTGTCATCCCTAATAGGATTGGCTATATATAGAGGCTTGGGAATATTCAATGAATATTTTCTGGAATGTCAGGAGTTTAGACAATTATCTGGGGGGATTTATCAGGCCCCAGATGGCATGCGCGGGTCCCAGACAGGGCTGCGGGTCTCATTGTCGTCTTCATGGGTCCCAAGTAGGGTTGCGGGTCTCACTATCGTCTTCGTGGGCCCCAAGCAGGGCTGCGGGTCCCACCATCTTCTTCGTGGGCCCCAGGCAGGGCTGCGGGTCCCACCATCTTCTTCGTGGGCCCCAGGCAGAGCTGCGGGTCTCACTATCAGGCGTTAGCCAGATTTTGCACCCACAGTCACCGTCACATTGCATACCTGAAGCATGTGAGTTTTGAGTGATGTTGTGAGCACTTTGAAATTCCACTTTTTTGGTCGGATCTTGAAAAT
Source organism: Chamaelirium japonicum (assembly GCA_947650365.1). Taxonomy (NCBI): domain Eukaryota; kingdom Viridiplantae; phylum Streptophyta; class Magnoliopsida; order Liliales; family Melanthiaceae; genus Chamaelirium; species Chamaelirium japonicum. The sequence continues at coordinate 49,251,620 of OX393556.1, read as the reverse complement.
GAATGAATTTATATACGGGGAAAACTTTAAATTTAAGCACTTAAAATCTTTCTCTAAAATTCTGTTCAAAAGTCTCCAAATACACCTAATGGAGGATTTAAAACTTGTCTCTCAAAGTCCCGTACTTCCAAGAACAAATTTGAAGCACTATTCTTAAAAGTCCCCAACCACTAGCGGAGTACTTTAATTTTCTCACAATTTCTCCGAGAGTAATGATTTTTGTACAATCTCAATCAACAAACACATTGACAAATCAGACCCATGAAGTGGTGGCGGGGTCACTTTCTCCGAAGTCCCCACAAAGTCCCCAACCACTAACAAAGTAATTTAATGTTCTCACAATTTCTCCAAAGTACTCTCTCTCTCTCTCTCTCTCTCTCTCTCTCTCTCTCTCTCTCTCTCTCTCTCTCGTATTGACCTAGCATATAAATCGAACTTAATGGCACAAATTGTTAGGTACAACAATTATTGTCCAAGCCGATGAGGTTGCGAATCAGGAAGTTCAGTGTTTTCACATTCCATATAATTTCTTTGTACGACTCTTCAAGAGTACAAATCATTATGGGTTTCAATCTTCCAAATAAGGAAAGACCAAAAAAAGAAAAAGAAAAAAGGAATCCCTACATACACAATTCGATTGCATTAATTGTACGGAACATGTCTTATTTCCTCCTTGAGTTCAATCCCAAACACTCGGTGCACCCTTTCTTTGACGAGCTCGATGAGGGCCAGCATGTCCTGCGACGTTGCCCCGCCTGAGTTGACGAAGAAGTTGCCGTGGACCTCCGAGACCTTGGCGCCTCCCACCTGGAACCCTTTAAGCCCGGCCAGGTCGATGACCTCGCCGGCGGTTATCTCTAAGCCCACGGGGTTCCGAAACACGGATCCGGCGCTGCGCTCCCCGATCGGTTGGGACCTCCTCCTCCTGCAGCACAGGCGTGCTCGATCAAAGAACAGCCAGTAGCAAAGCACATAGTCGGGAGCTAGAGTGGATGCCCCTCTAACCAGCCCATTAGAGTGCTTATGGGCCGGCTTGGGCTTTGATCAGGGTCAGCCCTATGGTAACAGATGCATTTGATTACTTTGACTAGGGACACCCAGATTCACAGATAGGGCTACAAAAGAGCCGAGCTGAGCCAAGCTTTGGTTTGTTAGAGCCTAAACTTCAAGCTTGGGCTTGGCTTGTTTGATAATCAAGCCGAGCCAAGAGCGGACGAGCTTTGGTCCGTTTGAGCTTGGCTCGTTTAAGAGCTTAAGCTTTAGGCAAGGGTTTTCTCAATAGGTAATCGAAGAAACTCTGACTATACTTTATCGAGGTAACGAGGTTGTTTAGGATCTCCAGACTCAACCAAAATCTTAAACTTTATATGTTAGGTCTATTTAAGACTTTTATGAGTCTACTCACGAGCTTGCTCACAAGCCCCAAACAAGCATGTTCATAGGCCCAACCAAGCCAAGCTTTGCCCTGCTTGAGCTTGGCTCGTTTACTAAATTATCAGGCTTTGACTTCGATAAGCAATTGAACATGCATGAGAATTTTTTTTTTTGTGGGAGGATTTAGTGAGAGGTCCGTAACAAAAGATCAGTTTAAGGGAAAGGACATGCAACAAGATGGTATCGCACCAGACCTTTTCGAAAAAGGATGTAGCTGTATCGAGTCCCACACATGACTTTTATCTCCATTTAATGACCAAACTGTCCCTTAACGCATGCCCCACCGTCTTTGTGCTATAGAGCTAAACCCATGGATTTGCTACAGTGATTTTACCGTGGCAATTTTTTTAAAAATCTGGATTAAAAAAATTGCTACAGTGAAATCATTGTGGCAATTGTTTATTATCGAATTGAGTAACAATTGCCACAGTGATTTCACTGTAGCAATTTTTTTTTTTGAGAAATCGAGATAAAATAATTTTTACTATAGTGAAATCAATATAGCAACTGTTACTCAATTCGATAATAAAGAACAACAATTGTTACAATGGTAGCAAAGAGTGACAAATTGATTTTTTTAAAAAAAATTATTGCTACAGTAAAATCACTGTAGCAAATGTTATTCTATATTACCAGAATGTTACTCTTCAAGTGGTTTCATTGTACAGCAACGAGTAGTGGTAAAAGGCATCTTGTTGTCGGTCCTTATCACTATAGTGATATGTTGTCAGGGACCTTACGCACATTACCTCTTTTTTTTTTTGCAGCCCTAGTCACAAACCTCTATAATTTTGTTTAAGGGATAATTAAAAATCAACCATTCAAATTAGAGCTAATTGCATATAAACTTCTCAAATTATACTATTTGTGTGTCGACTTCTTCAAAGGTACATAATAAATTCGTTAGCCATAGTTACAATCCATGACATTCCTATCATTGAATTAATCGGAAAGCCAAATGACTGTTTTGCCCCTAAGTAAACTAACCAACCCTCATCTCTCTCTCTCTCTCTCACCAGTTACCTTACAGCCCACCACCACCACCGTCGTCGTCGCCACCCACGACCACCACCGACACTGCCGGCCACCGCCCGCCGCCATTATTACATTCTTGTATTTTAATATGGTATTATCTGCTTCCCATATGAAACCCAAAAATATACAATATGTTTAACACCTGTTAGATTTTCCTTTGCTGAGAAAAACCTGAGAAGATCAGTGATTATGGCTCAACCGGAGCCTATCCCCAGGATCAAAACATGGTGAGCCAATCCAATCAATTGTAACTTTTATGGGCCAGCCAACCAATTAGGCTTAAAAAATACCTCTCCAGACTCCATTGTAGCTACAACTTAAACTGACACGCTCAACTTGTTGGGTCCTAATCTGACCGATAAGCGGATCTGACTTAACCTATTAGATCCAGTACCTCGGCCCGAGCTTAGTCAGTTTCAGACCATGAAAGCACAATTCGCCGTCGTGACCCGTTAACATAAGAGTAATTCATAACATGAATCTTTCCACGTTCGATTCAAAAAAAAAAGTTCGGTTCATAACCTGTTGGACCTAATCATACCCGAACAAGCGAATCGATTCAGCTTAGGTCCGAATCCGAGTTAATAGTTTGGGTTCGAGACGTGCTAATTTCTTCTGTGATCTCGTCAGACTTGTGGATAGAATGGTTTCTTTAAGGGCTGTTTTATTCACCCTCCAAAATGATGAGCATATCCTGCTTTCCATGGGAAACCATTTTCTTCTTTTATTATGGCAAAAATACCCCAACACCTTATATCCGATTCTTCCTTCCCAGCCTACCTTATCTCCCCTTCCATACCCCATCTCCTCTGAACCTCCAAACCCCATCACTCCCTCGCCGACACGTCCACCACCAGCATAACCCTGATGCCTCCACCATCCATTTTCCACATTGGCAACTCCGGCGCCGACAACTTCCCTTCCCCTTTCCCCCCTTCTCCACCTCCTCTTTTTTAATCATTGGCAACCGCCATTCCTACCCTTCCCCTCACTCCCTCACCGATAGCTCCACCTTCCATTTCCGACATTGGCAACTCCAGTGCTGGCACCTACCCTTCTCCACCACCTCTTTTTTTATCATTGGAACCGCCGTTCCTTCCCTTCCCCTCCCTGTCATCCAGCATGTTCGACATTGAACTCAAGGTTCGAAATTTCCATTTCGGTCAATATTTCGACCTCCTGGAAAATGGAAATATTTCGTGGAAATATTTCGACAGTGTGGAAATATTGTGATTTGATGGAAATGGTGGAAATATTGATTTTTTAATGGAATTTTTGAATGAAACTCTGGATAGTCATAAACTAAGTATAGATACACGTTTTAGAACACTTAGATAATATTTATACCCTATCTACGGGTGTAGAGCATCACAAAGCATGTATTTTGCATTTGAGTCTGTGAGTCTTGTGCAGTCTTGTTTGGTCATGTTTTGATCTATGTTTTTTAAATGGTTTTTAATCTTTTTTGTGGAGAAAAATATTTCCAAAATAAAGATTAGTTGATTGTTAAATTAATGCTTCAAACGATTTTGAAAATGGACTTAAAACAAGAAAGTTGTGAAAGTTTGAAATCGTACAAAAATTATGCTGAAATGCAAAACACTGTTTTTTTACTAAGTCTGAAAAAATGAGTTTTTATAAAGAAAAGTTTTTATACATTCAAAATTTTCTTTGACGGACCATGGTTTTCTAGATGTACTTGTAGTTCTACATCTTGTGGAATTTTTTGAGCTAAAAATAAGTTGATTTAACCACTTTTCTCAACATACAAATTTTATAAAAAACCGAAAAAACTGTTTTCTCCTACTAAAACTGAAAACCTACTTTTTGATTCACTTGGTTTTTGATTTTTTTGATATTTTTATTGAAATCAAATGGGGGGGTATTTGCTTATTTACATATAATAACTTAAAGTAAATAGAGAAAATAAAAATTAAGTAAGACGACATTATATGTAAATAAGTTGCTGAAACCGAAACCCCCAGTCCCCTTTTATAACCAGTCAGTCCCAATATTTCGGTGCCAAAATCCAGACTCGAAATTTTTCGAAATATCTCGAAATTTTCCGAAATATCTCGAAATTTCCACGAAATATCGCGATATTTCGTGCCGGCTAATATATCGTGCGAAATATCGCGATATATCGCGATTTCTATTTCGTTTGATATCGCAGTAGACATTTCGTGTCGAGGTCTGGGAAAACCGAAATATTTCGCGATATTTCGCGAAATATTTCGAGATTTTGTACCTTGATTGAACTATCGAACATGTTTAATATTATTCGGCTGTTAAATGCCAAATATTATTCAATATGTTCACTGTTCAATGCTGATCATGTTCGGCACTGAACTGCCGAACATGCTGGACGACAAGGAGGGGAAGGGAAGGCAACGACAGCTTCGGCGACGGAAAAGGAGGTGGAGAATGGGAGGGGGGGGGGGGGGGGGGGGGAGGCGACGACAAGGAGGAACTAGGAATAGAGGCGGCGAAGGTTCTAGCGGTGGAGAAGGAGGGGAAAGGAAGGAAGGAGGAGAGGCGGTGTGGCTCCGATGGAGGGGAGAGGGAGGACACGAAGGAGGATGAGAGGTGGTGACGCTGGTGCCGGACACGCCAGCATGGAGGCGGTGTGGTATGAAGGTTTCAAGGAGATGGGATATGAAAGAAGGGAGTATGTGGTGTGTCGGGGAATGAAGGATATACTAGTCATACCCCACACAAAATGGAAAAACCGAGGGAAAATCAGATTCCAAGGAGTAATTTTTGAGTGAATAAAAGTTTGGTTAATGTGTGGAGGTTTGACAACAGATCATTCATGTGACCAGGACCCACGTAAGTTTCGCTTGACCTAAGTTCTTTGACTTTTATCATGAACCCAAAATTACCCTTCTAGGCTCTCTTCTCCCATCTCTCTCATAGTGGCGAGCAGTTCCGACGAGCAATAGAGATGTTCGGTGGTTTGGTTGAGGATCCTAGGTCTAGGATTCATCCCATGGCTTGTAGATTTTAGGATTAGGATTAGGTTCGGTTCGACAGCGAGCAGTAGAACGTTCAGTAACATTCAAATAAAAATTTAAATTACTGTAGAGGATATTTCATCCACATTAATTATTTGGGCTGGAGCTTAAAATTTTCCCTCTTTAAAGAACACGTGTGAAATATAAAGGTTAGTATAGTGACGCAATCACCGTGGTCCGGGGTTCACTCGCGGACAGCTATTGTTCGCTCCGCGATTAACGGTTCGGGAACGAGGGATCTATTCACCACCAGGTGAACCATAGGGGATCACACGATAAGGACAGGTGATCCGGATAAGGCGGGACAGATGTTACCGAGCGGACCCCGAACCAGGGCGACAGCGTGGTTCGGTGCGACCTAAGTACCGGCCTGGTCTTTGTAGCGTGATTTGGTTACTACTGTCACTGACCTTTCAAGGAGCGCCCTTTGCCGATCCCTCGCCGACGCCGCCGGAGTCAGCCGGAACGTTACGGCGACGATGGCCGCCAGATCCGTCATCCCCTGGAACGACGACCACCGGTACCCGAACGCCAGCTGGCTCCGGTCCAGCACCTGCACCTCTCCCTCCATAGTCACGATCTCCACGCTCTCGATCACATCACCAGTCTCCTGCTCCCCCCACCCCCCACAATTCCAATACATTTTCAGAAATAAAAAGAAGATGAAGAAACCAAGAAATGTTCCCAATCTAGCCACCTGGCCGTCGGCGCCGGCGTTCATGAATGCGGCTCCGCCGACGGTCCCGGGGATGCCTCCGGCGAACTCGAGGCCGGAGAAGCCCTCGTTGGAGCAGCGCACGCCGAGGCGGTTAAAGGGGTACCCGCTGCCGACCTGGTAGATGCCGGGCTCAACCACCTCGACGGCGGACCCGTCGAAGAGGCGGTTGAGAACCACGAGGCCGGCGAAGCCCCGGTCCTCGAAGAGGCAGTTGGATCCCCGGCCGAGGACGAGGAGGGGGAGGGAGCGGGCGCGGGAGTAGCGGATGGCGGAGACGAGGTGGGACGGGCGGGAGGCCTCGAGGAAGTAGCCGCAGGGCCCGCCGATGCCCCAGCTGCTCAGCTCCCGCAGCTGCTTCTGTCCCCGGACCACGCGGCTCTCGACGAGGGCCACGTCCTGGTCGTCGACGACGAAGACGGGCGGAGACCTGGGGTGGGGAAAGAGGGGTTGGGGTGGGAGGCTGCTGGTAGGGCTGCTCGTTGGGAAGAGAATGGGGAGGTGGGGGAAGGAGACGGCGGCTCTTCCGGCGGCGCAGCCTGGGACGCTGGGGCTGCTTGTTTGGTTCGGGGGTGAGGGGTGGGGACAGTGGGAAATGGGTAGGACTGAGAAGCCTCTCATCGCCATTGGATTTCTCCCCTCTCCTCCCCTCCCTCCCTCCTCCTCCTCCTCCTCTGTTTTCCCTCTCTTTCTCTCTCCGCTCAGATCCCGGCTTTGGCGCTTGGGCTTTGTAGACTGATTGGAGGCCGAACGGCTCGGATCCAGGGCTGGAACTGGATCAGTACAAGGGCCGGACTGTAGCCCGTGCTGAAGCCCCGATGGGTGCCACCTACAATGCACAAGTACCAATTTTTTGTAGTGTTAGTCCCGTAACATCATTCCATTAAGTGTAGGCCCTGATAAAAAAGTTATATACTATTAGAGATCCAATTTAATAGATCAAGTTGTATGAAGTCTATTGACGAGTAAAAAGATACACATCTCCATGAAAAGTTATGAAATGATTCAAATCTAACAAATTATCATTCTGTTAACCAGAGACGTCGCTCCTCCACAAACCTATCAGTTTCGATAACAATAGTAGAATCACTATAGCCGATACAGTGATTTCATTGTAACTGCTACAGTGATTTTCGTCGTGGCTACTGCACTGAAATCACTATAGTATTAAGTACCATTTTATATATATGAGTATCATTAAAACTCAATCATTGTAGCTGCTACAGTGAAATCACTGTAGCAGTTACGATGATTTTAATATAGTTGCTACAGTGATTTCATTATAGCTGCTACAGTGATTTAAAATGATACTTAGATATATGAAATGATACTCAATTTCCAACACTGATTTTTAACGGTACTCAAATATACAAAATGATACTCAATTTCCTACAGTGATTTCACTATAGCAACTACAATGATTTCAAATGAGTATTATTAATTTATTCAGTATTCTAATTTCTACTCATTATACTAAATATCACTCATTATACTGATGATATTCATTATAACGAGTCTCATTACACAAAATTGTACTCAGTGTTAAAATGATTTCACTGTAGTAGTCACGGTGAAATATCTATAGTAACCACTGTAATTATCGTTGTTGCTATAGTGATTTCAAATAATACTCAAATATATAAAATGATACTAATTGCTACAGTGATTTTACTGTAGCAACACATGATACTGTAGCATTTACGGTGAATTGGTCATTGTAGCAACCTATGTCATTATAGTATATACACTGAATTAATATGGAAGAATCTCATGGGTATTTTTGGTATTAAAAAAAAACACATCATAAAAAACGGTTTGAAAATGACCTCTTAGATAAAAAAGTGGAATAGAATCATCTTTAAAACTAATTATTACTTGTGGACTTTTTTTTAAATAAACAAATAAAACTATTCTTTTAATAAAACGAAAATGTTACTATAGACCTACATCTAATTTTTCTTTCTTTTTTAAGGGCAAATTATAAAAACCTCCCCTTAACTATACATCTCATTTCATATTGATCCCTCAATTATTTTTTTGAACAATTTGATCCCTGAACTATGCTCCATGTGCATTTAGCCCCCTCCATCAACCTTTTATTCCAAAAATCCTTATCAATTTCCAATAAGACTCAAAACTGTTTTAAAATATTTAAGTTATGCTTACCAGGATATGGATATTTTGAAAATAAAAGTTAACAGAGGAGACTAAATGCAGACGGAATATAGTTCAGGGATCAAATTGTTAAAAAAAAAAAAAAAAATTGAAGCAGCAATATAAAATGAGGTGGATAGTTCAGAGGTTGTAATTTAACTTTTTTTTTTTATAATTGTGTTCTTTTAGTATTGGCATCGTGCTTAGCGCGATTTAAATCTCAAACCCGTCCCTTTCAAATCACCCAAAACCCAAAAGTCATGAAAGATAAAATAAATAATTGCTTCCCACCCACGTGGGTAACCTTGTGCAATGGGCGCATATTATTATATAGGTCTATAATTGGGTTGGGTTCGGGTCATATTGGATTGATAACGGCATTGGCAGGCTAAATCCGAAACCGGCCGGCCCAAAGAAGAAAGGCTTTTTAAAAATAGTCTTCAACGCATCCAAACCCATTTAAAATCATCCTAAACCCGTCTCAATAGGGAGCATATTGGTTAACTAAAACACAAGACTAGTTGTCATCCCCACGCAGCTGGTCTGATTCAGGTCGGATCCATGCCCGAGTTCTAATTATTTTTGTAATAACTGAACCCCTAGTTTCAAGTGTAGAGTAAGATATCAACAGCCAAAAATCAAGGACGAAAGCACCCATCATTGTACTTCAAATTTTCATTTCATACCACTCATTTCTAAACTAAACCATATCCCAAACCCTAAGATCTATAGGCCATGGGATAAACCCTAGACCTAATCCGAACCGAACCCCTCCGCCCGCCTAGAGCAGCAGAAACTTGAGGCCACCGCCACCGCCGCTGATCGCACCCGCCTCCACCACTGCTGCCGCTTCTTGCTCTCACCTTCGTCGTCAGTTGCTCGAAAGAAACAGGGGAGAGGGGATGGACAGTTTCAGCTTTTGGAAGCCCTTCGCATCAAAAGGGATCTGTTGACCAGGGATCTTAGAGCGTGTTTGGCATCAATCCAGAATTGGTCGTTTCTATTCTCGATTCCGGTTTTTAAAATAAACAGCTAGTATTTATTCTAGTGGAATGAAGAATTGGGGACATGATTTTATTGTTGCGCTAAACCTTCAAATTAATACTGAAAATGACAATTGACGGGATTACCCTCTGCTGGATGAGGATTAAACGGAATAGCTGTTCCACATGCCAAACACCCCCCTTAGGTGAAAGAAATCTTTTGCCCGTCCTTTTCATCCCACCAATCTATTGTCAGGGACCTTAGACACATTAACCCAATCTCGTATGCTGTGGCCCCATGATTTGGTTCCGTTCTTCCCCCTCTTTTATTTACTCAGCTGCACATGATGGCATCCAGAACAATAACAGTCCTATTTCACATTGTCCTTCGATCATGATCTCCTCATTTAAAGAACCAATTCTGCTGAAGTCCAATCATACGCTGTCCGATTTCAGTTTATTTCCTCTATGATTGCATCAGAACAAGATGCCCTCAAGAATGTACATGTATCACCCATTGCCAGAATGCCGACAATCAGACAGAATACATCGACCAACTTCGGGTGCTGCGTCTTTCAGTAAAGTAGAATGAAGAAAAAAAAAATCTAAAATTGTCTACTTTTACCTTAAAAATACTTGAAACTGCTCCAAATGGGGGGAACAATAGGTTGAAGCCTGCTTGCCCTTCTGAAAACAGCTGCTTGATGCAATGCCAAAGATCGGAAGCATTACAACAGAAGTCGATACATCGGTCAGAAGTCATCAACAACAGACGTCGTGGTGGTGCTGAATGGGTACACCAGTACAGAACAGGGAGGATGCAGGCTCAGTCACCATGCGTTCAGCACCATGCGTAAATTTCCGATCTTGGAGTTGGCCGTGTGCTGACCTCCTTTTCTCCATCTGCTACAGATACAGAAGGAACTTTCAAGGCTCTCCATGTGGAAATTTTAGCTAAGCCAACCAAACAATATCATGGAATAATGATGTGATTGCTATGTTAGATGATGCTAGACTTCTCCTAAGTTCAAACTATTTTTCAGCGCCTCCGCCAAATTTATAATCGTTCTTCAAGAATCCATGTGATGCTCAGACTTGGAAGTAGATATGTAGAGTTTCCATGGAGCATTAGAGCGTACACACTCTAACGCAGAGGGCTTGAATGTTAGCAATCTAACATGGTAACACTGTGGAGTGTGGATACCTTTTTGTAGAGCATGCGTGGGGTTGCTTTCGAGTGATCATGAGTTTGTTGAACGACCGATTCTAAAGGGGATCAATCCGAACCTTGAGTTTCTACATTGTCCTTGTATTATGAAGTAAAAGCTTTCTATTTATTTCTACTTCAATTTAGGGATGATGAAGGTATAAGTGGGATATGCAAACCTTCTATAAGTTGTTAATAAAATTTTACTTCAATCTTTCAAGGTGGTATTAGCCAAACAAACACTCGTAAGTAAGTAGTTATGTTTTCTCTCATTCTTCTTGATACGATGTGACAACAGATGTAGCCTTAACAGGAATGACAGGCGAAGAAGTATTCTAAAGCCGACAACAAATAAATGGGACAAGGCTAGAACTATCTGATTATATGATCAAGGTAGGCCTTTTCTGCATGAAGGAAAGTGATTAAACAGATACTAGATAGCTTTGACCAGAAATTCCTAATTGATATCGCATCATAGCATGGCACCTGAACCATCACTTGTTATTTGTTAATAATGTCACATAGTCTCCAAATTACCGTACAGAAAACCACATTGAACTTCAGTTAATTAGTTGTAGCTTGTATTTAATGGGTGCAATAACTTGATCAATATACCAATAAAATGAAGATAGGTAATCAAAGCACATACATCAACTTGGAAGCGGGGACATCTGCGGCTGGTTCTGAAAAGTTCCATCTGATATTTCTTGAGGATCTAAAGAACCTCTTTTAGAGCGGTCCAGAGAAGTTGCTTCAAAAATACCTAGTTAATGGAGCAAAATACTATCAGATTCATAAAGATACACAGATACAATGTTTTAAGTAATAAATAGAAACTGATACAATCTTGTAACTCGTAAGTAATAGATACAGTCGTCTGTAGAGTACACTTGATTATTGAAGAAATCTCCGACTGTAATGGGATGCACATAAGTAGAGCCAAGCAAACATATTTTCTGTACATATTTTAAGTTACTTGTAGTTGAGGATAAAAAGGTGGAGAACCAGTTAAGATGGTATGTAGAGAAGATTCAAGGAATCTGATAAAGGGAGGGGATTGTAATGGTACCAAAGGATTTTCTAAGACAGAGAACTAAAGCAAAACTAGATTAAGATTGTGAGTTTGTTTTTCAAATAACTTGAATTGACAAAGGATATAGCCCTCAATAGGACTAAATGGTCAAGAAAAAATCAAAAAAGTTGACACAAAATAGTAGGAATAAGGCTTGTCGGCTACTACTTGCAAATAATGCCCCTAATATCAAGAAACATCCGATCGGCTCAAGTTAGAGCATCGAATTTGTTTCCTGCATGCACAACTGTAAGAATGACTCCTCGATGATATCGGAATTAACAAAGACCGATCAGCTTACTTATTGCAAGAAAACCATTCCAAGACAAACATAAAGTATAGCATTAAGCTAATCAGTCATGCAAATTATTTTTCCAAATTATCGCATGACATTCTAACTAAAAGAAAACGTAAAATCTGGTTTACATATGGATAACATGGACAGCCTATCATGATGGGTAGAGAAAAAAAATATGTTGAACCGACTCTTTAATCAACTTCATATACATTATGGTTCAAATCTGGACATGTAACATCATTTAAATATTGTCAACACATTAGGCTTCGGTCTGATTACATGCATCAATATGTTATCACATAATTCAAACTTGAAAAATAAGTGATATGACCTCCAGCATTAGTGAGTTTTAAGCATCACTTGTGGATAATCGAAGAAAAATTTGTGCAACATGAAAGCAAATACATATAGAACAATGACACATACCGAATCCTAGAATTGAGGAGCAAACCAGAAACCCTATTAGATTGAAATCCATTTTGTATGACATCTCCATAAGAATGATGCATCCTCCTGTAACCATTAAATGCCTTGGAGAAGAGAAGACAAGATGCAATCTGCAGAAAGGAAACGATCACATAAACTAATTAAGAGGCCAAACTTATATCTATGAGGCACAAAACAGAAAACAAGTATACACGTTAGGGTGACTGGGATGAATTGACCAATATATATATGACGTTTAAAATTAACGGTAACAACGGATGGTCAATAAAGCTTCTAACATTTTATGCCCCTAGGACGTTTCCAAATGTGTTGATTTTTGGCATGTGGTCTAACTAAGATAAGTTAATTATCCTTGAAAAAGAATCAACTTCATTGGAGCCTCATGGGTCAAGCAATCATTGCATAAATAGGTAAGTTTCCCTCCATGCATATGGAGGCACCCTTTTTCGCACCCTTTTCCTAGAAAAAAGGGAGCCACCATATGCATGGAGGAAAACTTACCTCCATATGCAATGATTTCTTGATCCATGAGACTCACTCCTCAAACAAGAACTACCTTCATTGGAGTCTCATGGGTCAAAAAATCATTGTATATGGAGGTAAGTTTCCCTCCATGCATATGGAGACTGCCTTTTCCCATATATATATATATATATATATATATATATATATATATATATATATATATATATATATATATATGGAAATGATTTTCTATACCGTCGTCTAGAAAAGTCCCTAGACCTTGGTACCATTTGACCATCCTACAAATTTCGAGATTTGTTGAAATTTGGTGGGTGTGTTGTTTAGGGAAAGATGATCACCCTCACCAAATTTCAACAAATTCCAAAACTTTTAGGATCAAACATGCTAAGAAAA
>OX393556.1:49228382-49233382 GCA_947650365.1 Chamaelirium japonicum | reverse complement strand
CCCCCCCTGCGGGCTTCGGGCTCCGGTGGAGACGGCGAGCGCGGTGCAGGGCTGGGATCGGCCAGGGGGCGCGGCAGATCCGACGGGCGCTGGGCCGACACGGGCGCAGGGTTGGCGTGGGATCTTCAGGCGAGCCGGCGGGCGCGGCAGATCCGGCGGGCGCAATGGCTTGGCGACGAACGGGCGCAGGGCCGGGCCGAAGACGAGCGGCAAGGCTCCGACGGTGGGCCGGATCTGCAATGGAGAGCAAGCAGAGGCGACGGCCGGTCGGCTCGGTAGGGCGTGCAGTAGAGGAGGCCGTCCGACGAGCAAAGGATCCGGCGAACTTGCTCGAGCGGCAGGGCTCGCACAAGTGAGTGCAGGAGATCAAGCTAGAGGTTGTCCACCTTAGGGCTGCCGCGAGCAGCGGCGATGTGGCCGGGGAGCGGAAGAAGAGGGTGCCCGGCTCCGGCGGCGGTGGCAACAAGAGGCACGCGCCGTCGAGCATGAGGAAGGAGCCAGATCCGGCTTGACGGCAGGCTGCGACCGCACAGGTGAGGGCTGTGCTACGGGCTCGGGAGATCAGAAAAAATTTACTTATCCGGCCTCCTCGATGTCATCGACGACGACCGAGGAGGCCGAGGCTAGAGAAGAGAGCGTCGAAACCCTAGGCCAAGAGGGTTGGCTCTGATACCATGTTACGAAGAAAGGGGGAGAGAGAATAGGTTTGGGGAGAAAAACTCCTTGTATTATCTCATCAATCTCATTAACACTACATAAGACTACCTCTCTTTATATAGAGAGAGAACACACACCATTACGTTACCACAACCGAGGTGGGACTAATAGAATACTAACACACTACATCTAATAATATATATATATATATATATATATATATATATATGGGTCGGGATTGGCTGACCCAGCAATAACCCATCACCCTTTGATGCACCTAGAGGTTTTAGAATGGGCTGATTTTTTGTAGACATGTTGTCTATGATATGTTGATCATCCTCTCAAAAAATCAGCCTATTCTAAACCCTCTAGGCACATCAAATGCGCTTTTCAAATCAACGGTTTTCGATTGTCAATTTTAACTGTTGATTTGAAGACACCCTTTGATGCACCTAGAGGTTTTAGAATGGGTTGATTTTTTGTGAGGATGATCGACATACCATAGACAACATGTCTACAAAAAATCAGCCCATTCTAAAACCTCTAGGTGCATCAAAGGGTGCTGGATTATTTACTGGGTCAAAATTTGCTGGGTCATACGATCCTGACCCTATATATATATATGGAAAATGGGTTTCTATGACATGTCATAGGGAATACCCTATGACATAGGCATTTCACGACACATAACACCTAGAATAAGCTGAATTTTTATAAGGATAATCACCCTATCTTAGATAAAACATCAACAAAAAATCAGCACATTCTAAAACTTCCAAGGGCATCAAATATACTTTTCAATTTAACGGTTAAAATGGATGGTCATTGGTCGATAAAGCTTTTGACATTTGATGTCCTTAGAAGTTTTTGAATGTGTTGATTTTTTGTGGATATTCTAAGGTAAGGTGATCATCCTCATAAAAATCAGCATATTCTAAAAATTCTAGTGTCACTAACACACCATATGTCATAGAGTACTACTTATGACATTGTCATAGGAACCCAGCTTATATATATATATATATATATATATATATATATATATATGAGGGCCGGGACGCTACCTCTCAAAGCAGCGTTTTTGCTGCATTGACAACTCACTACGGCCGCGCCACATGTGATCTCCGGCCAAAATCAACATAAACAACCTTTGATCACCTCCACCAATGATCTCCGCTGACACCACCTATCGGCTTCCACCGATAGAGGACTTTAGTGACTACTATTGTGAATCGTCCATTCATCACCCCATCTCATTCGGTGACCTCCGAGGACATCCGCACCCGGCAACCACCTCCGATGACTTCTAGCACCTCCCGATTATAAGTTTGAATGACATTTGTCGTTGTTCAAGGTTTTGATAGCCATCAGCGACCTATCAAAGCAGCAAAGAACGCTGTTTTCAAAGGTAGCATCTTGTTTATATATATATATATATATATATATATATATATATATATATATATATATATATATATATATATATATATATATATATATATATATATATAGTAGTGATACATTGCGGCCGGTAATGTGCGGCCGTAACGTGCGGCATCATCTTCGGGGGTATTTTCGGTATTTTTTTTTGGGGATTGATCACCCACCCTTGGATTGGACACACAAAAAATTTCAGCCCGATCCAAGACCTGTAGGCCGTCCAAATGTGTTGATAAAAATGGCGATAAAAATGAATGACCGATAAAAGATCAACACATTTGGACGGCCTACAGGTCTTGGATCGGGCTGAAATTTTTTGTGTGTCCAATCCAAGGGTGGGTGATCAATCCCCAAAAAAAAAAAAAACGAAAATACCCCGAAAGGGGTTGGCCGCACGTTAAGGCCGCACATTACCAGCCGCAATGTATCACTACTCTCTCTCTCTCTCTCTCTCTCTCTCTATATATATATATATATATATATATATATATATATATATAGGGGCATGCTATGCTGCGGCATGCGGTACGTGCGGCACCGCACCGCAGCCGTCTGTTGCACGCGCTGCGTGCATCGCATGCACGCAGCGTGCATCAGACGGCTGCGGTGAAGTGCCGCACTTACCGCATGTCGCATTATAGCATTTCTCTCTCTCTCTATATATATATATATATATATATATTTATATATATATATGAGTGTTATTACTTTATAGTCACGTGCATCGCACAAGTTAGTAGCTATCTTTGTTATAACTAGAATTACCTCTGCTTGTTAGCACAGTTGCAGTCGCCAAAGTAAAACACATTCGCCAATGGCACCAAACATGGTTGACGGCTCCCACACCAGCGTTGGCCAATTGTGTTTTGCCGCTAAAGGTGGCTGATGTAGTGCCGATAGGCACGGGCAATACTAGTATGATAATGAGTCGTAATCCAACAATAAATGCAACCAAAAATTCAACATACGAACCTAACCACCTAGATTGATGTTTGGACCATTATTATTGCATAACATTAATGGCATTAAAATACAAAAATTATAGGTGCAATATATATTTATTCTTGTAACCATGTATGGTAATTAATGACTATATGAATCGTCTTCATTTTTATTACATGGCACCTTCCTGACACTTGTGGGTGATGGTATACCGTGTATATATATATAGAAAGAGAGAATACGGGGTGAGCTGATAGCCTATTTGTCTATTTGAGCTATCAGCTCCTAGACATCCGATTCAAATCGTGAGCCGTCCCTTTTATATATAAAAAATAACTGAAACCAGAAATCTCTCTGGTTCGCTAAACCCCCGACCAATGCCCCCCCCCTCTCTCTCTCTCTCTCTCTCTCTCTCTCTCTCTCTCTCTCTCTCTCTCTCTCGCCCCCTCCGGCTCCGGCGGTGCTCTGAACCTCCGACCGGCTCTCTCCGGCTCCCCCCTTCCCCTCCGGCGCTGATCGCAGTCCCCTCGGCACCGATCGCAACGCCCTTCCCCTCCGGCAGACCCCTTCCCCTCTAGTAGGTCCCCCTCCGGCGGGGGTGCCTGCTGGAGGGGGCGAGTGCGATTCACCAGTCGGGGGTGGCCTGATGGAGGGGAAGGGGGGCGGAGATGGGGAGCCGTCGGGGGCCGCCGGTGCCGTAGGGGAGCCGACCGGAGGGCGTTGGTCGGGGGTTCAACAGACCAGAGAGAGATCTGGTTTCATGTTTTTTTTTTAAATAAAACGGACGGCTCACGATTTGAAACGGATGATGTCAGCTCATACCCCGTATTATATATATATATATATATATATATATATATATAGAGAGAGAGAGAGAGAGAGAGAGAAAGTAGTGATACATTGCGGCCGGTAACGTGCGGGCTTAACGTGCAGCACCCTCTTCGGGGGTATTTTCGGAATTTTTTTTTTTGGGGATTGATCACCTACCCTTGGATTGGACACACAAAAAATTTCAGCCCGATCCAAGACCTGTAGGCCGTCCAAATGTGTTGATCAAAATGGTGAAAAAAATTAACGACCGATAAAAGATCAACACATTTGGACGGCCTACAAGTCTTGGATCGGGCTGAAATTTTTTGTGTGTCCAATCCAAGGGTGGGTAATCAATCCCCAAAAAAAAAATTTCGAAAATACACCGAAGGGGGTGGCCGCACGTTAAGCCGCACGTTAGCCGGCCGCAATGTATCACTACTCTATATCTATATCTATATATATATATATATATATATATATATATATATATATAGGGTAGTGAGATAATGAGATATATGAGATGCCTTATGAGGAACCTATCTAGAGGTTTTAGAATTTGATAAAAATTGGTCGGCATGCTCTCTATGGCAATTTGATCATCCTCACAAAAAATCATCAAATTCTAAAACCTCTAAGGGCATCAAATGTTAGAAGATTTATCGACCGTCCATTAAAACCAATAATTTGATTTATGTATTTGATGCCTCTAGAGGTTTTAGAATTTGATGATTTTTTGAGGTTGATCAACTTGCCATAGAGAGCATGCCCACCAATTTTCATCAAATTCTAAAACCTCTAGATAGGTTTCTCAAAGTTATCTCATATAAGAGATCTCATTGGATTGCTAATATATATATATATATATATATATATGGGCTGGGATCCGTTGACAACCCAAAATGGGAGGTAAATTTACCTCCCATTTTTAACTTGATTCAATCGGTGGATAGAGGTTTCCGAATTTGATTCAATCGGTGGATAGAGGTTTCCGAATTTGCTGATTTTTTGTGAGGATGATCAACATGGCAAGTTGATCATCCTCACAAAAAATCAGCAAATTCGGAAACTTATAAGGGCGTCAAATGTGTTATTTAAATTAACGGTTCAAATAGACAGTTCAGAAACGTTTGATTCAATCGGCGCCCTTA